>CAKXYY010000001.1:799799-1319235 GCA_935541525.1 Dujonia railenensis | reverse complement strand
AATTCAGCGGCTTCCTTTTCGAACTTTTCGATAGTTCTCTTGTCAATACCACCACACTTGAAAATCAAGTGACCGGTAGTGGTAGATTTACCAGAATCGACGTGTCCAATGACGACGACGTTAACGTGTGTCTTTTCCTTACCCATTTTAGTTATGTAATTTATAGATGAAGAGAAAAAAAAAGGAAAAGGACTTTTTCAAAAATCTGATCCCGTAGAGGAATGCCTCTCCTTATATATTGGACAGATGGCCCCCCTCACCCGTAGAGCAAAATGAAAAAATCTAAAAAAATTTTCATTTGCCTCAGTAAATTTTGGTCCGATGAGGGTTGTATGCAAGTCTGGGTAGGGTATTGCTGTATGGGGATGGCCTTGGAGAGAGAGCCAGTTGCGGGTAATTACCAGCATGGAATAGACACGTACATCAGGCAGGTAGAGAGATTACAGCGGTATGCAGCTTGGAGATTGAGTGAAAAATTCTATGGCCATGAAACGATGAGTGAAATTTTATTGGGAAGTATGCGAGCAATAGAGGAGAGAAGTGATTTATGGAGAGGGAAATGAAGAGAAGTGAGGGAAAAGTGAGAGGAAAGAGGAGCATCATAAGACACGTTATTGTAGCTCATTTGGGTCTTTTTGCAGCTTTTTGCAGCCTGGTCCGCTCAGCACGCTCGAATTATAGACACAGCTGGTGTCCAATTGGAGCCAATTGGATTTTTGGGGAATAACATTTGGTATTGTTGTATGTTGGTTGGGCATAGTTTGCTCTTGGATTTCTTTTTTTTCACATCTGCAAGCATTTCCATTATTTTTTTTTTTTTTTTTTTTTCCACTCACTTATTTTTGCCTAATTGGAATTTCAAATTTTTCACCGCCTGGCTATTTTTATCCGATCTATTAAATAAAAAAAAATATTGTGCTTATCTGAGACTGAAGTTACAGGTAGGAGTAGCTACGTTTCTTAACTTCTACCTTCTCTCTCAGGCCCACTTCTTCCCCTTTCCACGCTACATCCTACATCACTTCTAACAGTCGTTATTTATTAAATATCACCTTTCATCTTTTATCATAATCTACTTAAAAAGCTCTGTTCAATGGAGAAAATATAGTCTTACCCTTGTAGAATTGAATAGTCTTTGCGGCTCTGGAAGAGACTCCTTCTGGAGTAAATTCAAAGAACTTGTAGATTTCTGGTCCCTTACCGGATGCACCGAATCTGTTCAATCCGAATTGTTCGTGAGAGTACTTAGACCATCCGAAAGTAGACATAACTTCAACAGACAAGATTGGAACACCATCTGGTAAAACAGATAATTGATAGTCAAATGGTTGTTTGTCGAAAGTCAAGAAGTCTGGCAATGAAACAACACCAGCCTTGAAACCTTCAGATCCCAACTTCTTGGAAGCTTCGACAGCAATGGCAACTTCGGAACCAGAAGCAACAATGATGACATCTGGCTTATCGTGCTTGATTAAAGTGTAACCACCCTTGGAAGCAACTTCGATAGAAGAGCCTTCCAATTGAGGTAAGTTTTGTCTGGTTAAGGCAATGATGTGTGGGGTAGAGGTAGATTCAATTGCTGACTTGTAAGCAGCTGAAGTTTCATTACCATCGGCTGGTCTCCAGACAGATAAGTTTGGAATAGCTCTGAAGTGAGCCAAGGTTTCAATAGGTTGATGGGTTGGACCATCTTCACCTAAACCAATGGAATCGTGGGTAGCGACCCAAGTAACTGGGTGGTGAGACAAGGCAGATAATCTGACTGCACCGGCTGCGTAGGAGACGAAGTTTAAGAAAGTACCACCGTAATTCTTGTAGTTGGCACCGAAGGCAGCAATACCGTTCATGATGGCACCCATACCATGTTCTCTGACACCGTATCTAATGTAACGACCAGAGTAGTCACCTAAACCAGTTGATGGAGGTTGGAAATCAACAGCATCAGTAGTTCTGGTTAAGTTAGATGGGGTCAAATCGGCGGAACCACCAATTAATTCTGGCAAGTTCTTGTGAATAGCTTCTAAAGTCAATTCAGACAACTTTCTAGTGGCAACAGCCTTGTCAGCTGGAGTGTAAGATGGTAAAGTCTTTTCCCAATCTTCTGGTAACTTTCCTGATAATCTTCTTTGGACTTCAGCACCTTCAGTTGGGTACTTAGCAACGTAGGCGTCTAAGGTCTTCTTCCATTCAGCTTCAACTTCTTGGTTGGCCTTGACGTGCTTGGCCAAGTATTCAGTGACCTCAAGTGGGATGACAAACTTTTCATCTGGGTTGAAGCCAAACTTGGTCTTCAATTGCTTAATGTCATCAGCCTTTAATGGGGCACCGTGAACACCGTGGGTACCTTGGGCTAAAGAACCGAAACCAATGGTAGTGACCAATCTAATTAAAGTTGGCTTGTTGGTACTCTTCTTGGCTTCCAAAATAGCTTGAGTGATGGCTTCTAAGTCATCGTCACCATTAGCAACTTCTAAAGTGTTCCAACCGTAAGCTTGGTATCTCTTGATAACGTCTTCGGTGAAAGCAACTTGGGTAGAACCATCAATGGAGATCTTGTTGTCATCCCAGAAGGCAATCAAATTGTTCAATTGCAAGTGACCAGCTAAAGAGGAGGCTTCACTGGAAACACCTTCCATCAAACAACCGTCACCCAAGAAAGCGTAAACGTAAGAGTCACTAAGAGTCAAGTCTGGCTTGTTGTAGGTTTCAGCAAATTGCTTTTGAGCAATAGCTAAACCAACAGCATTGGCAATACCTTGACCTAAAGGACCAGTAGTGACTTCAACACCTGGAACATCCAAGGCTTCTGGGTGACCTGGAGTCCTGGAGTTCAATTGTCTAAATTGTCTCAAGTCGTCCACAGTCAAGCCGAACCCGTAAAGGGTTAAAAGGGCATACAACAAGGCACAAGCGTGACCGTTGGAGAGAACGAATCTATCTCTGTTGATCCACTTCTTGTCTGAAGGATTGAACTTCATTTGTTGCCACACAGCGTGAGCGGCTGGAGCAAGTCCCAATGGGGCACCTGGGTGTCCAGATTGTGCAGCATCAACTGCATCCACTGCCAACAAACGGATGGTAGCGACGGTTTTCTTATCAATTTCAGACATTGCGTTTACAGACTTAGTTTATTATTATTCAATTGTGATTAATACTAATAAAGATCCAAAAAAATCTAAATTTTTTCCTTCTATATGGCGGGTTTTCAGAAAAAGGGGGATACCTGAACTCTTTATACTAGCACCATAGCGAAAAACGGAGCACGAAAATTATTAATCTCAACAAATGCAGACACAAAAAAAGAAAGAAAACGAATTCCGGAGTGGTGATGTGCGATATTACGCTACTGAAATGGATGAAATCCGGTGGTTGAATTTTGAGCGTGGGGGAAAAGAGTAGAGCAATGGGGTAGAGGCAAATAGGTAGGAAGCGGGAGAAAAAAAGAGACACCGTTGCTTTCTGGCGGCTATAGTGTACGGTGTGTGGCGGTTGCAGTAGATTGCTTGCAGTTTGGAGCGTTTTTGGTGTTGGGTTGTTGGATGTGCTTCTCTGTAGCACTGAGTTTCAGCTCGTGGAATAGGGCCGGAACTCATGGAAATCCTGGAAACTTCTTGGAGCAACTACCCAATGAGGTCACGTGGTACCCCACCAAAAATGTGCGATCTACAGGCCACAAGCGTCCTTAGTCAGTGCTGCGAGGGTCTAGAGCCGCACGTGATAAACTATTACTAACTGTTCCATGACTAAACTTTACATTTGGAGCAGTGCAAGCGATTGCAAATTATTTAGTAATGGGGCCGAAGAAAATATCACTCAGTATCTGGATCTAGTCCTGGAGCGGCTGTAGAGGTAGCTGTGGTGGCCTAAGGTACCAGCCGCGAGGAAATTACTAAAGCCTACAATGCTTTTACAAAGTTTTATAAAGTTGCATTAGTCTGCAGTGTGTGTATTGGTATGTTCGTACGATAGTAAAATAGTATTTCAAAATTGTAGTAATAATTGTAGCACACAGTAGATAAGGTTCGGCAAATCTATCCGATGAACTGACGCCGGGCACAGTGCCTGAAAAATACCCCATATGATACGCTGCCTTGGTTGTTTCTATTATTTAAGGTAATTCTACGTCCATGGACTTTAATTTGAAATTTTGGACTGCGTGTTGTAGCTGGGGCACTAGCAGTTCTTTTCATATTTCAGCCTCATCATATTCAATTTGAAGGTTTCTGAACTGGGGGCTAGGGCTTAAGCTAGATCCATATTCGTTGTTTTTCTTATTTCAGCCTCTTCACCTATTTATTGAAAGTTTCTGAACTGGGCCCACTTCCCGAATCATTAGCTAGGGTTCATTTTCCTCGTTGATTGAAATATTTCAGCCTCGAGCTTAATGTGCACATGGATGCTTCCAATCAATGGTCAGCAACCAAGATTACCCCAAATTGTTGTGCCATCTTCGACTTTGAAATATTTTGCACCCGCCTGATCTAGAAACGAACTCTATTTAAAATTTGGTAATTCAACCATTCGGGTAGAATACTAGTAAACAATTTAACTCTTAGGGTCTTCAAATGGGCTCTGACGAGCACTGTCGGTGTTCTTCTTAGGACTTGGTCCTACTAAGTCAACATTCAATAAGAACGATCCATGATTACTTGATTGCGGCAGATCAGCTCTAGTGGGTATGTTCGGTCTTTCCATGTCAACATAATTCAAAGTACTGGCACCTCCTTGGGATATTTGCGGAGAATCCAAACTTCCCTCTCCTGCTCCGGCTCCATTGACAGTTGTGAGTGTTGGTCCATTGACCATTCTGGCAGTTCTTCTTAAACTCGTTGCTCTCTCTATTTCACCAAGATCCGAATCAATATCCGAATCTTCACTTTCTGTAGTTGTCACGGTATTCATTGTTTGTTTCGATGCTCGATTGTTTCCTACGATTTTGGCATTGTAGTTTTCAAGATCTGAATCCGAATCCAAGTCCGAATCAGTTTCCTCGTCGTCGTCGTCGTCGTCTTCGTCATCGTCATCGTTTTCACCATCATCATCATCCTCATCTTCATCTTCATCGTCATCGTCATCGGCATCATCATCGTCGTCCTCCTCTTCATCTTCGTCCTCTTCCTCTTCTATTTTTCCTACATTAACCAACCTTGGTTGAGCTTTGATAGCAGTCATAGTACCATCTTTCTGGTGCTCAGATTGGTGAGGTCTTGCCCCAATAATCGATGCATTTTCAATAGTGTTTAAATCTGAGAATACAGACTCTGTCTCGTATGAATAAATAGACCGGGTATTGTTTTTAGTAGGACGTACGGTAACCCCTGGGATATATGCAATGGGTAAAATGTTTGATGCATTCGTAGTCGAAATGGAAGTGGCCACGGAATTTCTGTTTGAGCTGTTGTGGTCCAAGTAGACTTGCTGCTGGTGGAGTTGTTGCTGCAACAGCAGGTTTTGCTGTTGTTGTAGTTGCACTAGCTGTTGTTGCTGTTGCAGTTTATTTATACTTCTATTCTGTACCTTCTTGTTGGCATACCTAGCCTGAGGTCGGGTGAACGATTCATAAGTTGAAAGTCTCCTGTTTGATGGCCGCTTCTCTGCTGCTCCAGAACCTCCCGAAGTAGTGGTAGAATTAGCCAAAGGTGCAGTAGCAGGGTCCACACCAAATTGACTATCCATCTGACTGATAGCATAGCTACTTTCTCCTTCCTCACCGCTAAGACTGCCGCTCACGGCTCCACTCATCATGATATCGTCGTCCGCCAACGCAACAGGATGCTTCTTTTTCCATACAAAGAAGTAATATAATAGAGCAGCAATCGCCAAAATGGCCAACCCTCCTACAACACCTCCCACGATCCCACCGATCGGCGCACCACTACCTGAAGAGTCCGAGCTTTTAGCACAGTAAAGTTTGGCGCACGAGTAACAACTCTGTGCTACCTGTTTACACTCTTCATCTGAATCACAATTCAAAGTGTCACAGGTGTCTGTAACTGCGGGACACGATATGCACGTTCCTGTCAGTGCCGTTGGAGATTCAGAAGATGTGGTAGCTCTCTCGAAGATGATACGCGTTGGTACCAAGTCTAGTTGCATCTCAGTTTATGTACAAAGTATGGTGGGGTTTCCCTAATATGACTAAATACGGTTCAATACTAAGAAAAGTTTCTCGAAGAGTGCAAGATTCTTTCCCTTTGTTCAAACTTCGGATAATGAGTATTGTTCCACAATGACCTAGATCAAAGCTACTGGTAAACCTATGAATAAAACTCGTAATATTTTCGTTACGGTTCCAAAAATTTAATTGCAAGTTTAACCTCCGCTAACAGTCCACTTATTTTCTATCAGCTAGACGTTTTTCAACTTTCGAAGTGGGTTTTTTTATCTGGTCCCTGTCCGTCTTACTGTGTTGTACCGCTTCACAGATTTCTGATACGTACAATGAAAAAAATAAAAAAAAAATTATTAGCAAAAAAAAAAAAAAAACCTAAAAATCTTTAAGGTGACGAGATCAGAGAGAGAAATTATGGTAGAGATCCCGTTGCTAAGGAAAGCAAATGCGTAGTAAATTGGAGAAGAGAAGTGTTCTGCGAATCCATAAAGCTTCTATGCGAGGTACCAAAGTGGAGAAATATAGTGTGGTAGAAATGAAATTGGTTGGCTGTGTTAAATCGAAGAAAATCCATCAGCTTTCAACGCTTGTGGGCTGAATATCCTTTAACGGCTATGAGCAGCCATGTTATGAATTTGTGTTTGTTATTTATCATTGTTCGATCGAGCTCATACTGACCGCTTTGACGGCGCGTCTTCTGTTATTAATTTAGTGTGTAATTTGTAATGGTATGTTTCAGATCTACTGTACATTCCCCACTGCGACTCATCAGGGTAGGTGAGAGGGAAGAAAAGGGAAGTACATGCAGTCCAGGGTAGTTCTTTTAGAGAGAGCGTGTACGCGTGTGTGTGTGTATGTGTGTGTGTGTCGCTGTGGCCTAGTCACGGTGTACTGCCTGCTAACTGTGCATTTTGCTTGTGCACCGCTTGCTCTCGGCTACCTACAGCTCAGGGTACCTGCCTTCTTCTGTCTACTTTAAGGCTTGTAGAAG
Source organism: Dujonia railenensis (assembly GCA_935541525.1). Classification (NCBI taxonomy): domain Eukaryota; kingdom Fungi; phylum Ascomycota; class Pichiomycetes; order Serinales; family Debaryomycetaceae; genus Dujonia; species Dujonia railenensis. Next base: position 1,312,132 of record CAKXYY010000001.1, on the reverse strand, counting down.
GTTTGAGCTGCGGCTGACTTGTTAGCGAGGTCGAAGAGCATTTATATGCCGGATCTGCTCAGCGATCTGCAGTACGGTGCTCTCGAACAAGATGAAGTGAAGCTTACTGGGCCCTAAGGTTGATGTCAATTGCACTTGGCCTAGGGTCTATTCACGAGCTGCAGCTGTATATCTACTATTCCCGTATGCTACTCTACTGACTGTTTTATCCTGGCTCGCTCGGTCCGACCTCAATACTCTATGGAGTTCTACAATAGTTCCTCTATTGTTATGATAACCAATCTTTCTTATTATACATTTGCTATTCTACCTGATTAAATTAGTTGCCCATACTCAACCACCTCTTCAATCTACACAATCTAAATTTCTATTTAAAAGGTTTCACGAAGTTCCGGTAAGAACTTATAGTTCTCTCTCCTTCTCGTGAGCCATGTCTTTTCGTAATCAAAGTACTTAAAGTTTTCTCCGTCGTTATTATCATTAGCATTGACCTCATCTTTCACTATAGTGGTAACAGATTGATTTCTGTTGTTATCCTTAGAAAACCATTGTTTCAAAGAATCGTTGAAAAACCATCCTCTTCTAGACAATTCCTTCGCAGCATTCCACTTGGCTAAGCTGTCCACCCCAAAGCTATAGTAGAAGCAGAAAAAGAGCGTATCATTATCAAACTTCTCCATCATGTTCGTAGAATTCAATTCATACATTGGTTCCTGTGGGAAATCAACCGACGATGGGTGTGTATTCACTGGGATGTACTGCCTTGGTTTTTCAGCGTCAAAGGAGTCTGGACAGTTCAAAAGTGAAGACTCCAATAATTGGTTGATGGCCTGAAAGGGCAACGGGTTGTTTAATCTGGATTGCGGAATGGTAGAAAGCCTAGGAAGCGTATCTAAGAATGTTTTGCCTTCGGTAACGTCAATGTTTTTGTCGTCAGAGTTAGGTGAAGCAGATGTTCCAGCGGTGTCCACTACGGTCGCAGCTGGGGTCGTCGATACGGCTGCATTGGACACAGGGGGAACTGCCGCTGATACAACTGGAGCGGCTGCAGCTGCTGGGGATGGCACCTTTACTGGTGTGATTGAAGTAGGAGCTGGTGAAGCCGTAGCAGACTTGAATCCAGGAGGAGGTGCCTTTGCACTAGTTGCATTCTTTATGATATTAGAATAAGAAGCTAATGGAGGAGGGGGGTTCAGTGCCGGTGTTACGAATGTTTTCGTCTTTTTAACTGGCGTACTGCTTCCATTTCCTGCCACTGACTCTTCAATGTTTGTAACCTTCGCTGGAGTGGCCTTAACCGGTTCCACCTTCTTTGGCGTTTCTTTCTCCTTTTCCTTTTCTTTCTCTTTCTCCTTTTCAGGTTGTTTCTCATCTTCAAGCTCCTCTTCGACATCATCTAAATGACTCACAGCCAAGCTTCCTTGAACATCGTCCACTATATCATCGCTCATTTCCAAAACGTCGTAGAACTCGTCGTACTCAATGTAGTCGTCTTCTTGGTTGTTCTCAATGTAGTACTCCAAATCGTCTTTAATATCATCAATCCTCTCGGGATCCAACTTTTCGTTCTCCAAATTCCTCAAAATCTTCTCTAACATCGTCAAATGCAGTACGTTTCTCTCTACCTTGTATCTCTCGTCGTCGATACTACTCTGGATGGAGTTCACATTGGAAGACTTGGCCTTCTTCAACTGCGACAGCAACTGGTGGATCTCGGCTTCCAAAGATTCATTCTGCTGATTCAACTGCTCAATTATATCACTAATGTAATTGCATGCTTCCTCCTTCTTAGCATCTTCCGGTCTACTGAATCTGGACGATTTTTGACTCTGCAACTCCAATCCTTCGTTGGAGAACTGCTTTATTTTGGAGGACTTCTCCAAGTCCTTGAATTGATCCATAGCACGTTCAATTTTCGTTCTATTTTCCTGAAGTTGGTTCTTATCCAACTTGATACTGCTGTCTCCTAGCCATGTCTTCAACAGATCTCTCAGCCTCTGTAATTTCTTTATTTCCTTCTTCAAATCACTCTCCAATTTTTCCTTTTGAGAGCTGATCTCCGAGGACATCAACTTCTCGTATATATCATCGAAGGCGGTCAAGCCTTCCGCAATTTTTTTGTTGGTCTTATCAAACTCTTGTTGAAGTTTTCTTGCACTCATGACCTGTTAGTTGGATTTCCATATGCGTTCGTTGGTGGGGACTACAACATACCAGCCCATGGTACCTAAATCTTGTGGGAGCTTGTACTTCAAATTCGAGGAAGGTCGTGTGAAGCTCATAAAGTTTTTCTCCCTGGCTAGCTTATCTGCAGTCTCAAAAGGCTGCAACATAGTGGGCGGTTGCACTGATGCAAGCCAGTAGGCCAAAGAGTAGGTGAGTAGGAGAACAGGAGAGGAAGAGAGAGGATAGAGAATTAATAAGGTGATATGGTAAGAAACGGTAGAAATGTATACATGAAAAAAAAAAAAAAAAAATAAGAAAATAGGCAGAAATAAGCTGAAAGATGGTGAAAGATGGTGAAGGAATCGCTGAAGAGCAAAAAAATAGTACATACGTATTCCAATGAATAGGATAATATTGAATAAATTGATCTTACCGCTAACCTATCTCTATCTCTACGCTTGAATTTGACTCTGGTCTAATATATTTGAATGTTGAAATCACTTTTACAGCTATATCATACTTCAGATATGTTTCCTACTTACTGTAAATATATAGCTCTCTTTCAGTAGCCGTCCTCCGCAGAAACACTGGAATAGTGCTGCTCTATTATTCCTTATATTTCCCCAACTTCCAGCTTCAAAAACTCCAAGCTGAAATGAGACAACTGCTCGAAGTTGGTCTCAAACCCACTGGTGCCCCCATAGTATGGGTCATCTACAATTTTTTGGAACTTACTGTCCCTCCTCCAGTCTCCAAATAAATTGACTTTTGTCGAGGAGTCGCGAGGTTTCATGTGCAATAAATCTTCCTTGTTTGACTGATCCATAGCAATAACATAGTCAAACTTACTAAAGTCCTTGGACGAGATCTGCTGTGCTGCATGGTTTACAGGAACTCCATGCTTTCTACAAGTCTTGGAAGATCTATGATCTGGAGACTCCCCAATGTGCCAACCTGAAGTACCATATGAATCAATCAACTTGAAATAATCCAGATATCCATATTTTTCAACTGTATGTTTAAAGACAGCCTCAGCCATTGGTGAACGACAACTATGGTAGTTAGTAACAAACATCACACAACTTAGTTTGTTTTTATTCTAATCTTACTTACATATTACCTAAGCAAACAAATGCAACGGATATCTTCTTTTCACTGGGATCAAACTTAGCCATTTCTTATTATAGTCGACTAGGTGAAAAGAAGGAGAGTGAAAAGGAGAGTTCAAGTTTCAGTTGCACTGATAAACTACGCGATATGATTTTCGAGCATCATAGAAAGCAATGAAAAAAAAAATTCAAAACTCCTAAACCTTGCGTTATATCCAAAAGAACCACCTCTGTATCTACATTTATTCATACTATATCACTTTTTGTAATTGTATACAATGCTAGATAAATGAATGAAATACTAAAATATAAAAAATTAAACCAACTGAACTAAAAAAACCCTCAATCTTCGTTGGCTATAACAAAATCCTTCCAATCTTCAAATTCATTATGTTGGTACAAAAATCTTTCGCTAATATCTTCAAAATCAAATTTTGGTTTCTTTTCTTCCATGAACAAGTCATCAAAGTCATTATTATCATCTCTTGGGTGTTTCAAACTGTTCTCACTCTCTTGCTTGATTTGCTGTTGTTCTCTTTCTCTCTTTTCAATCTCTCCAATTCTATAGCATGTCTGAATAATATCCGAGCTGGTTAAATCCTTAATGCTTTCGATCTGGTTGAATGTGGAGGTGATTGCCTCTGGCTTTACTTCACAAGTCCATCCCGTAGATTGTCCCAGAAGCAGGCTATTTCCCAGTGCTAACGCAAATCCAAACCCAAGTCCAGAGCTAGAGTTGGTCAGCGGCAGGCTAATTGGTGATAAGGGAGACATTGCAGATCCAATCTTTCCATTGTACATTGATTGAGGAGTTGGAAGACTCTTTCCTCCACTACTTCCATTATAGTTTCCAATCTTGTTTTCCCCAGTACCTTCTTCAAGGTCCAACATATTGGCCAATGAGGCGAAGAAGAATTTCTCGCTATCTGATGATGCTAACTTCTTCCTTGCTAATAATTTAGCATTCACCTCTGGGCTTTCTACAAGGGAATCTTCAAACACTTTATCCTGTATCAACTGTTGTTGCTGTTGCTGGGTAAGTGCATTGTTAGAGTTCAGTTGTTTCGTTGAGCTAACGGAAGAGACCGAAGGATTCTTATTATGATAGTTAGGTGACTCGATTGGGGTGTTCTTATTGCTACCTTGAGATTGTGGAGGTATCATAGGAGTAGATATACTATTTGGTGTTTTGATAGAATTTGCCAATGTGCCAGGTGTAGTGGCATTGCCACCAACAGGGGTAGGCATTCCCCCAGCCGCTGAGGTTCCTTTGCTCGATTTTCTTCTAGCAGCAGGAGGAACCACATTGTTCTTCTTCAAATTATTGTTATTAATATTACTGTTATTGATAAGATTTCCTTGAGGCATTCTGGCATTCTGTTTCTGAGGTGACACTTTATTGTTATTATTCCCAATCATTGGTTGTTGAATAGCAAGATTGGCATTAGAAATCAATGGAGATACTCCATTTGGCATCATAGGGCTACTATGCATGGGAGGTTGCTGGTTCTTTTGCATTTGTTGTTGCTGTTGACCAGCAATTCCAGGTGCATTATTCCAGTTTTGATTTCCCTGTGGTTGTTGAGGAGGTATTTGCCCTCCTCTTTGCATTGCGTTGGCCCTCTGTTGTTGAATATTGTTAAACTGCTGCAGTGGCTGAGGCTGAGTAGGAGCAAGAGGTGGATTTACAGATGACATCTGTTGCAGCTGTTGTTGCTGGACTTGCTGCATTTGTTGCCTTCTGTTACTTATTTGATCCTTCACATATTCAAAGTATTTTTGATATTGTGCTCTAAGTTTATCTAATAAATCAGGTGTAGCCAAATAGATTCCTCTTTGTAAACTTTCGATGATGTTTTTCGTCATATATTTCATTTGAATCAATTTCGTAGTTCCATCAGCATTTCTAGTAGTCACATAAAAATATGTTATGATACTATCAACACTGGCGTACTGCTGTGAAATTGCCATAATGCTATCACGAACTATTTTCTTCTCATTAATTGAGAGTGTTAAGGTTTCATCTTTTAAAGCAACATGATGTCTTGATACACTTTCAACAAGCTGCTTCAATTTCAACTTCACATCATCAGTTACGACAGGCAAGACTGCCTGTGGTCTCGCTTGTGCTCCTCCAGGTTGGCCCCCTGGTTGATTTCCTTGTTGACCCCCTGGCTGATTATTCAATGGTGCACGGTTTTGTTGTTGTTGTTGCTGCTGCTGTTGTTGTTGTTGAAAGTTGTTTCTATTTTGTGGAATTGGCTGCTGTTGCAAGTGTTGATTCTGGTTAGGGTTTTGGCTTTGGTTTGAATTTGGGTTAGGATTAGGATTTTGAGAAGGCATTGGCACTCGAGGCTGCATTGATTGGTTTAATCCATTAAAGGGTAAAACAGGAGAGGTATTGTTGTTAAATTGAGCCATAGATTGATTAATCTTCGGTTGCATTTGCTGCTGCTGTTGCTGTTGCGCTTGCTGTTGTAAGGGAATGTTCTGATTTAACATTGCAGACTGATTAAGCATAGCTTGACTTGTTTGTTGTTGGTGTTGTGGCTGCAACTGCTGTTGTGGAGCCGTACCACCGATATTATTTGCTCCATTAATTGTGTTTCTATTGGCAGCTAGTTCATTTTGTTGCTTCCAAAGAAGATTCTTATGATGCACGATATACTTCTTAATAAACTCTTCCTTCTGATTCATATTCAAATTACGAGTGATTTCTCCTCTCTCTTGAAGTTTAGTCAACATACTTAAAGCATCTGGACTGTACTTCATCATATCTTGAGGCGTAATTTTCAAATTCGGTCCATTTGCAAGGTTAGATTGTCCTTGCGCTTGTCCACCTTGAGGTTGAATTTGACCTTGAACCTGGTTTTGACCCTGAGGCAACATTTGGGGCGCTGGCTGTTGTTGGTTTCTCATTTGCTGTCCTGGAGGAATTTGAGATTGAGGAAATTGCTGCTGCTGTTGAGGTCCTCCATTAACCACTGATGGAGCTCTCTGTTGCTGCTGTTGTTGCTGCTGCTGTTGTTGCTGTTGTTGTTGCAATTGCCTCTGATATTGCTGCTTTTGCTGTGCGGTCAAGTTTGGATTGTTCAAAGCTGACGTGATGTTTGCATTGTTCACAGGAGCTTGAGGATTCAATCCTTGTTGTTGCATCTGCTGCAGATTTGCTTGCATCAGGTTAACATTTTGCTGCTGTTGCTGCTGTTGCTGCTGCTGTTGACGAACGACCAATTGAACATGAGTGTTATGAATGTCTTTAACAAGCTGAGTTACAGAGCTTGGAATGATACCATTCTGGATGCATTCAATAATTTGGCTCAACGTATTGACATTTGGTGGAAGATTAGGAATTTTGGAGAGTAAGGCCTGAGGGATTGGGGCATTTCTAAGCTGATTACCAATTCTAATCAATTGCTGCTGGTTAAGTTGCGGTTGAGCTGGTTTGGCTCCGCCAGGTGGTAATTGTTGTGTTGGCTGCTGTTGTTGCTGGATTGATTGCTGGAATTGATTTTGCTGTGGCTGTTGAGTTGGTGGCTGTTGCTGCTGCTGGTTCTTGTTCCTAAGCTGAGCTTGGATTTGAGCTGCTGATTGTTGCCTAGCTTGAGCTTGACGTTGCAAGAAATTCATATTCTGCACGTTCATATTGCCCTGCTGTTGCTGTGGTGCATTTACATTAGGCTGCTGCTGCTGTTGTGGCTGACGAAGACCGGTGTTTTGTTGTTGCTGTTGCTGCTGCTGTTGCTGCTGTTGCATTCCATTCCTATTCACACTGGCCTTGAATTGGCCTATCTTGCTCTTAATGCTGATCATATAGTCGTCCCTACTTTGGGACTTCTGGAAGGTAAAATTTTCGAATTCCTGTGCCAATTGTGCCGCCTTGTTTGCATCATAGTTGGCAGGCTGTGTATCCTTCAATGTTTGCGTCAAGATTTGAACCACCTTGTGTCTGTCAGCAGCAAACCCGTCACGCCAAGACCCCATGTTACCTTGCTGTTGGTGAATGTTCATCTTGGTTCAAAAATGGGAATTGAAATTAACAGATTAGACCCTTGTAAAAAGTCAACAAATGTAAAATAAATACGGTACAACAAATAAAAAACAATTTTTGGAATCAAGCCAAACTAATAAAGGAAAATGAATAATGGTGATAAAAAAAGAGTATTAAAATTTTCAATTAAAAACTCAAAGGATGTCGTGCTAGCAGTAGTAAATCCGCGCAAATCCAATCAAACACTTTATGGCGGCGCTTACAACTAGAATCCTATTGCCTGGCTGTAAGAAAGGAAGTGGTAAGGAAAAAGGGGAAAGTTTTAGATTGAAAAAAGCGATCACCTAAAAAAAAGTGAAAAACGAAAACAGCCGCGGAGTCAAACTTAAAAAAAAAAAAAAAAAAGAAGAAAGTGCATGGATCTAAAAACGGGGTTCAGTAGTGTGGTACGCAGAAGAATAGGCAGATTACAATATGGTCAAGCAAGGAGAGTGGGGTTTAGGAAAATGATAGTATTGTAGAGAGATAAGAGATTACATTTCTGGCGAACGGTGGAAGAAGAAAGCCGGAAAATCTCGTGTTCTTCATGCCTGTATTCTTAATGTGTGAAGGACCATTCCGGATTGATGATCTGATTTGTAGTGTGTAAGTTTCGGGGCATCATTTGCTGTGGTGCAGTATCGAAGCAATGATTGTAATTATATGCAATAATGTAGCAAAGTAATACTAATCATAGAGAATAGTAATAATAATAGTAGTAGTATTAGTTGTATGAGGTAGACGGAGGTGGAACCGCCTGGAACGGCTTCTTTTGAAATTAATTCCAAAACGTTAACTTGGGATAAGGTAAATACGGAAGCGAGACGACACTTTCCTACATAGTGCTTTGACGTGCCGCACCAAGGTTTCCGATTTGCCTTTAAAATTCTCAACTGGAGAAAGGAATTCTTCGGGCCAACGCTTGAGTAGGAGGAAGAAAACTCCAATTACACCCTCTTGCGTGAACTCACGCTTCATACACCTTGTAGTGGGGTTTTCCAGTCCCTGATATTTAAAGTTTGCGTGGAACCCGCACTTAACGGTATTTCTCCTCTCTTACGGTAGCTTATTTCCAGTTACGAACGCAGAGTTCGCGATTAATTTTTCAAATTACTGCTTGAAGTTGTTTAATGGCATTTAGTTCTAAATGCAGAGAAGTGTTAGTCGGAACGGAGGAAGAAGTAAATCTGGTTTGCAGCACATTACCTTACTCTCTGTAGCCTTAACTACTCGGAAGCTATACCGGCCCTCGCTACTCCTCTTTGGCTTTTCTTTGGCTCTTGTTACTTTGACTACTCTTTGGCGTACTTCAATCAATAAGCGAAAATACGGGGATATGCGAAACTTTCAGCCGCACGTCCATGAACAGGTCCGAACGACAATAATTTCCTAATTAAGGTTTGCTAATATACTATTTTCATGGCTGCACACATTTGAGCTACACTGGTTATAAGTAAAATGTGTATTTTATCGTTAGATATCTATTATATACAATTAATTGACTTGTTGGTCAATTAAATGGTGGTGTAAACACGCTTCTGTGCCCTCAGATCTTCGTACTGTCTTTGTTCGTCTTCATCTATAAATGAAGATTCATGCGTTAATTTCCATTGCTGCTTAATAAACCGAAGAGCTTGAATATTGTACCCCAATTGGTCACTAGTACTTTCTAATTGATTTCTGATTTGCTTTTTCACCAAAACTAATTGATTTTTAATATCTCCATCCTTTTGGTTAATTAGCTCTTTGGCATTGGATCTAACAATGAAAAATAATACTCTACAAATCATTGATAAGTTGGTAACATTGCCGGTAATATTGGTCTTATTTGTCCAAATTTCAATGAACTTGAAAAGCTTTAATGAATATGAGAATGGGAATACTAATAAAGCATCCTCCAATTGTGATGGTTTGATTTTACTTAAAACACTCAATACGTACTCTTGACCATTCATATTAAATGCCATTAAGATTGTATGCCTGTTTGGTTTAACTGGTGGAACTGTAGTTAATTTGGCCTTATATTGTTTTAAATGCTTCTCATAATCTTCAGACTCCAAAATATCAATAATACCAATGTCAATTGCCTCCATCAACTTTTCACCTGCTTTTAAAGTTTCCACAGTTTGCTTGGAAACAGATGTGGACTCATCGTTGTCTTCTGGATTTTCATCCTCGCCCTCTTCATTCCCATCTTTCCTTCCCTTCTCCTCAGATTCTAATGAATCTAATAATGTATTTTCGTAATTTTCATCCATTTCCTTTTCCTTCTCTTCTTCAATGAAAACTTGATCATCTGTCTCCAACCATAATCTTATACTATGATCATGAGAAGTACTAACCATGAAACTTCCATCATTGCTGACACATAAGCACCAAACTTCCAGTTTATGTGCTGGTAACTTCTGAATACATTCAAACTTATCTCCATCCCAATATTTGATCAATCCATCTTTTCCACTGGAGAAAAAGTTATGACTTTCTGGGATAAATCTAACATTCATAATTGAATCTTGATGGGCAAAAATCGATTTATGACAGTCACCAAAATCAAGACCCCAAATCTTAATGTTTTTATCTGCGGATGAAGTAATGATCAATTTGTTATCGTCAGATATATCAATGGACAAAACTGGTAATTTATGTCCATATAAAGTCAAGAATAACTTGAGTGAATCCATGAAAATAACCTGAACGTTATTATTCAATAATGAAAGTGCCAAGAATTTGTTATCTGAAGAGATCCTAACACATAAGACTTCTTCATCCAATTCTAAAGTCTGATTGTGGATCATATGCAATTGAGAAACATAAGTATCTGCTGTCCCAGGGACCAATTCTTGCTCTAGTTGAAAGTTCCAAAACTTAATAGATTTGTCATTACCACCAGTAATGAGTGTTTTACCATCTGAAGTTATATCAAGAGACCAAATGGCTCCTGTCTCGCCTTCTCCCTTACCATGAGCATTTTCAATTCTATCAACTAATGATGAGGTGGATAAATCATATAATTCTAAGTCCCCATTCTTAAAACCAACTACCACTAAAGTACCACCAGGCAAAAACTTACAACATAACGCATACCCTCCAGCTAAGGTGAAAGTACGCAAGACGTTAGAAGTCTTAATATTCCAGACTTTCAATTCTCCATTAGATGCAGTGGCGAGTAATTTGTTATCTTGTGACAAGTCCATAGCTCTTATATCAGTTCTGTGTCCCAACAAGTCAATAGAGTGTTTCTTCACAGAATATATTTCGTTGCTGCTAGATGCCTTTTTGATGTCTTCAGGTATTGGTATGCTTTGATATTCGATAGCATTTGAATTCAATGATATTAAAAGATCCAACTTTTTATTGCTTTGAATCCATGTACAAGATCTTATCTTAGATGTAGTTCTTAAAGTAGTCAATGGAGTTATAGTCATGCTAACTTCATTTTCCTTCAAAGATTGCAAGATTTCGGCTTGGTCGTAGCCCTTCTCTGTCAATCTCTTGGTTCTTCTTGTTATACCCTTTTTAACTTCGTCTTCAGACCTTAATCTAAAGATTTCAATGGTTCTATCGGCATTCTGTAAGTAAAAACAGTCGATTGGTTTGGCTTTAAACAGAATCTCATTACATCTGGACTGACTTTGCTTTTCAAATGATCCTCTTTCGCTAATTTTTAAAGTATCCGGTTGTGATAAGTCAATGGACCAGACCTTAACTTGGTCTTTGTTACCACTGGTGATACACATGCTATTTGACTTATTGACTCCCATAGACCAACATTCATTGCTGTGTGCAACATGTGTCTCAATACATTGCTGTGATTTCAACTCCCAGAGCTTTATTAACCCATCTTTTGACACAGTAAGCAAATAGTCTTCCAAGTCATCAATGTCCTTGGATTCTGAATTAATCGAGAGAAATGTCATGCCCGTGATTTGGGACTTGTGGCCCTTTAATTTAAACAACCCTTCTTCTCCAATAAGATCCCACAATACGATGGAAGAGTCTGAAGATCCAGAGCACAATCTGGTACCCGATCTGTCAAATTTTAACAAACTAATGGCTGACTTATGACCCAGAAAATTTATTAAAACAGATTTTGAAGTTAAATCCCAAATCTTGATGGATCCATCTACATACCCAACCGCTAATATATTCGTTTCTTGATGATGGGATAAGTATGAAATTGAAGGAGGTGCTTGGGATGTCAGAGCATTAGAAGCTCCAGGTGTCACACCATCAGATAATCTGGAAAGTATTTCACCTGTCTTTATATCCCAAATCAATATTTCCTCCAAACCTGAAGTGATCGCGGTACCTGATGAGGTTGATGTTGACGATGGTAGCCAAATAATATTGGATTGTGACGAAATCACACCGAAGCAACGTTCCTGCTCATAACGTTGATAAGACTTGACCATAATGCCTCTTGTAGGTACGGTTTTCTATACTTCTGGCCTCTACACTTGGTCTATACCATGGATGCCTTTTTCACTTGCTTGTACCGTTCGCTTTTTCGAGATGCGATGAGGCAAAAAAAAAAATTGGTACAAAGATAGTCACGTGATTTTGGTTGCAAAATGTTTAATGGTTCCTTCTGCTAGCGAGATGGTGTTGGGAAGAGAGCTACGTCATATATATGATACACTTGTTACTACTGGCATATTGCATTTATTACCATTATAGACAGATACTTCGAGTTATACCTATTCTTCTTTTTTTTTTTCTTTCGATGTTCATATCATTGTTGAAATGCACTCATCCTATGGTTAATGTCTTGCCTGAGGCGCTTAGAATATAAACATAAGAAGAATAGATGTAGCTGTTGTGAGGATACGAGAAGATAATGAGTTTCTATTACCATCACCCTTCTTCTTCGTAGAGGAAGAAGTTGCACCGGCAGTGGCAGATCCAGAAGCAGAGGTAGAAGATGACAGAAGAGGGGCTTGCGAAGATGCCGCCTTCTCAGATCCTCCAGTCCAACAATAGCTTTCAAAGCATGATTTGCATTCGTCGGATTGTGTTTCGCCCAATCTTTCCTGTGTTCTTCTGATGGCTGCACATCCAACACATTTGGCCCAATCGCTGTCATCAGTCAAATTCTTCAAGGTACTGACTTCAAATCCATTCTGTATGATACCAAGCACTTCATCTGAGTCATAAGACATCTTATAAGTTGAAGTATTTGTATCATACGATTCTCTTTTATTAAAAATTTGAATAATCAATGGAATATCCGTGACGTTGAGATTTTTATCTCCATGATAGTCTATTATATCTGACATATTTGCGGCATCACAACCGAAAAAGACAGGTTTGTCTGTTAATTTAATCATTTCGTCCACAGCAGGCACATAGGGAAATGGTGAACCTTTACCTTGATCAGTGTATTGACGTTGATAAGTGTCAATAATTGAGGTCCCATTTGGCCAGTTCAGATCTGTATCTGCTGAATTGTCAAAAGCAATAATCAAATCCACTCCACGAGGAGTCTGTATTAAAGGATAGAATGGAACATTCTGTCCATCTTCTCCACCATCGCAAAGATACAACGTATCATTTTGAGAAATGCTCTTCACATCACCATAATCAGTTTCCGAAAACGGGTTCGGGTAGTAAGTAGCAATATCTATTTCTTTAGAACTGACTAAATTCAAAACTGAGGTCAAAGCCGAATTGATGGCACTTGAAAGAAGCGAGTCAGAACTTGGTAAGTTATAGATGACTGCATTAAACAATGAAGAAGATGTACCCATGACATAACCTGCGTTATCGAAATTGGCGTAACATTTTTGGGAAGAGTTCGTTCCATTATCTACAAAAGATCCCATAAATTCAGTGTTAGTGAAAGACCTTAAAGATGGGTCCCAAGATCCCAATTCAAAAGGACTGGTTTCGAAGACCGTAGAATTTTCGTTAATGACGGTGGATCCTGGGGTTCTACCATTGGAAACGACAATGGGGAACGGCATTTCGTAACTTTGGAAAGAGGACAAGTTCCTAATTGAAGACCAAGTGATATTAATTCCACCATTACCGTCTTTGAAAAACTGGCTGCTTAAAGCTCTTCCCCAAACATCGGTGATAGAGACGTCAAATCCAGCATCATCCTTGGCACTGACCGAATCGTAGACATCTTTATAGTATTCCGTGGTATCAAGGACATTGATTCCGCCAGGATTGAAAATCGAGTCCAGTAAGTCCCAAATCCCTGCTGAACCATCTACTATATCAGCGACTGAAATGAAATCATTTAATACGATCGACCCCACGAGCCAGTTACCACCTGAAAGTCCAACTAAGTAAGTGGAACTTTGCAAAATACCCCCAAGACCACTAGAATTTGCCTCATCGTATCTGCCATCTAAACCAAGCAATTGCCCGGCACCGTTCAACATCGCTCTGTACCCACCACCACTGAAGGCCAACCCAATTGTAATGTTCTTGGGAGCATTGTTTACGAACAGTTCCGCATCGAAGTCTGTTAGATTAGCGGTGTTCAGCAAGAAGTCAATTAAATTCTTGTTCGTATTAACTTGTCTATTCGATATGTATTCTGCTTCCTGATCGGAAATATTGTTTCCAAGTCTAATCAATTGACTGTCAGGACATTGAGTTTCATATGGTTCATACGGATTTCTCAGCGACGACCCGCCCAAACCAAAGTAGCTTCCGATTCCTCCGGAATCGGTACTGGACGATGATGATTCTGACTCCGTTGTTGAGCTACTGGAACCAGAACCAGAACCGGATGAAGTAGCAGATGCAGAGCTACCGCTGCCGCTGCTGCTGCTGCTTGAATCATCACCGAACCCAAAGAAACTTCCGATTCCTCCGGAATCAGTAGTGGTAGATGATGAACCGGAGGAGGTAGCAGACGCAGAGTTACTGTCGCTACTGCTGGTTTCATCATCATCAAAGGGCCAAATTGCGCTAGCAGAGGCTGCTAAGAGAGATATTAAAATGTATTTTTGATGCATGTTGTCTTTCACTAATTACAGCCAATGAGCCCAAGCTAGAAAAACAAACAGAACTGAAGAATTGAATGAAATACACCACGACGTCTTGAACGAAAATGAAAGACTGTCTAATACAAGCAAGCTGAACTCCAAATGGTATATTCAAAGCTTGCGTTCTCTGATTTCCTGAACGAAATCAAATTAAGGAAGAAATGGGTGCTTATATGTTCCGTATAAAATGGGCTGTAGAAATCTAAAAGTGACTAAAGAGGCAAAAAAATACTGTTCAAAATGAGCCTTTTATGTAAGGGAAACCAAAAATAAATGCTAATAATAAGAAAAATAAAAAAAGCCAACCGAGATTTCACCTCGTTTTGGTACTGATATGCAATTAGATGTGAAAAATTCACCATGAAAGAGAATCATCCGCAGATTTTGGTGCATGGAAATATGCAGACAAGAAATTAGTTTAATTCACAGACAATGTTAGAGACATATGACAGTGCAAGAATAGCAAACCTACAGGTGAAGGGTAGTTAAGAGAAGAGTTGTTTAGCTACATTCGGAAGATTCTTATACGAAATTCAAATACTTTAGTGGACTATTGCTAGCATTGTCTATGTTTCATCGAGAAAGACCTCGGCAGAAGAATTTCTTAAATAGAAGCCTGTCTCGCAACGTAATGTGCAGCATGCATCACCCGAACATTGCGCCTCCCCTAAATGGGATTCCTAGGGTTATGATTATCTCCCTTCCTTCACGTAATACTGATAGACTGCTAGATTCTCGATTATCTCGAGGTTTACTGTTTCCACTTACATATGCATCTTCAGAAGCTTATATTGTATACATTCTTTTTAAAAACAGTTCAAATAAGCTAATACGAGATGTTGTATCCGTCTTCCGTTTTTTCTTATGTTGCTATACCCCACAAAAAAAGTGTGCGCCAGTGAGAGTGAAAAATACCACAAAACCAAATGTGTGAATATGGTTGCATCTCAGTCTCATAAGCTTCCTTCCTTTCTTAGTTATATATTTGCACTTAGACTCGTGGTATGTTGGTGATTATTTACAACTTCTTACTTACACTGCTTTTAATGACAAAAATGTACTAATTTTTTTTATATACTGGCATAATCACATAAACTAATTGTTTAAATCTAAACTTTTCGTTCCTCTTCCAAGAGCAATAACAATCTGATATCCAGTAACAAATTTCTTCTTTTCTTTGTAGGAATGAGGGTTAGATAAATATGTCCTAGTTAGCCCACATCAGGTTTACTTGGAGGTGTCGACAACGTATCTACCTAAGATCTTACCTTGTTCCATCAATTCGTAAATGTTTTGTAATTCTGATAATCCAACAATCTTGATTGGACACTTGATAAGACCTCTGGCAAAGAAATCAATTGCTTCGGCAGTGTCAGCTCTGTTACCAACGTAAGAACCTCTAATGTTGATAGACTTAACGACGGAGTCGAAAATTGGGGCACTGATCTTGGCACCTGCTGGTAAACCAACAAGAACAACAGTACCAGTTGGTCTAACGTATTGAGCGGATTGGTTAACAGCAGCTTCAGAAACGGAGACATTGATAACACCGTGTGGACCACCGTTAGTGGCAGTTTGGATTTCCTTAACAACATCCTTGGTCTTGGTGAAATCAACGTAGTATTCGGCACCTAAGTCCTTGACGAATTTACCCTTTTCTTCACCACCATCAATGGCAATGACACGGTAACCCATAGCCTTGGCGTATTGGACAGCAAGAGAACCTAAACCACCAGCGGCACCAGAGATGGCAACCCATTGACCAGCTTCCAATCCAGCGGTCTTCAAAGCCTTGTAAACGGTGATACCAGCACACAAGATTGGAGAAACTTCAGCTAAATCAGTACCCTTTGGAATTCTTGCAGCGTGGATGGCATCAGCAGTAGCGTATTCTTGGAAAGAACCATCATGGGTGTAACCAGATAAGTCAGCTTCGGCACAGTTAGATTCAGCAGACTTTTGACAGTACTCACAAGATAAACAAGAACCGTTCAACCACTTAACACCTGCATAGTCACCAATTTCCCATCCCTTAACATCCTTACCTAAAGCAACGACAACACCGGCACCTTCGTGACCACCAACCAATGGCAACTTGGTAGCTAATGGCCAATCACCCTTCCAAGCGTGTAAATCAGTGTGACAAACACCAGAGTACTTGACATTGATCAAAATTTCGTTAGACTTTGGAGTTGGAACTGGGATATCCTTGTACAATAATGGACCACCGTTGGTTTCGAAAACGACAGCTTTTTGAGTTTTTGGGATAGACATTTTAGTTCGATAAAGTTTCTTTTAGTTAAAGGTTTAGTATAAAATTACTTGAAGTTGTAATTAGATAGGGAAGTAAGAAGAGAAAATAGTTTGAACTGAACTGGGTTATTCGTCCTCCTTTTATACCATTTTCCGTTCAGTTTAAGGCTACCCTTTGTCTCTCCTGAAGGTGTGGGGTGCATGAGCTTACCAGCAAAGAGAATGCCAAAATCCAAAAAAAAATTGGAGTATACTTGTCGGAGTTTGGTGAAACCTTAAGCTGCGGCTCAAGATCAGAAGTTTAACAGTAGGAAAGACGAACTAAGGTCAAGGAAACGTACGTTAAACTCCACGGTACAACGTCTGAAATTTTAATTTAGGGTTTTCAATCATTGGCATTTTTCTTTTTCGGTAAGAGACAATCAACTTTGAATCTTCAACCCCACAATTTCTTATTACCATGGGAAGAGATTAAGAGCATATGGCAATAAGTGAACTGGTTTTGTATGTACTGTTATGTAGCAGGTTGGGTGCGGGTTTTAAGGTTCCAAGACCTGCACAATGGACGAATATTAGACTTTTCAACAGTGGTAAAATCCGTCCTCTACTGTTGGAACAGGTATAGATATTCCTTTCTTTGTTTTTTGTTTCTAACAAGCTGTCGTATGTGATCTATAGCACTTCTGGCATATACAGAATGTCCGAAATGTGTTAGCGAATGAAAAATATTTAGGCTCAAAAGTAGTTTTTTAGAGTTAGGTGGTAATGCGTGACAATGTTCTTAAATGCCGAGTTTTTGTTCTTCGGAGGTTGGAACAATTCTCCCCCTCAGCATGAAAAGTGTAATATTGAAAAATTATATGTCGATTAACCGATTCAAAAAGGAATTGCATCTCAGTAGTGCGTGGGAAGGGGGGTATGGGGCGTAGGACATGTTACCAGGGTGTTGGGCCAACAATTAAAGCCGAACGGACTTGAAGAAATACAGTTGAATAATTAATTACTTAATCAAGAATACCGTTTTCTATATCTCATTGGAAATCAAACTCATTACTTGAAATGCATTATTGAAGTATCAAGAAGGTGCTTTAATTCAAATGCAACACATTCAGATCGCAAGTCGTACTTCACTTGCATCTGCATCCTACAACGGTCGCTAAACTCAATCATGCATTAGATAACTACTTTAATCACAACTTAACCACAACCTCAACGGTTATCATCACTACTATATAAATGCCCGCACAATTCCCACGAATTTTCGAACCCATTTCTGGATTTTACCGGCATATTTCATTTCTTTAATAACTTTAGTTTTCTTTTCTGTCTTTTCTTCTTTTCTTTCTTTTCTTTCTTTCATTTTTTTGCTTTTACTTCTTAACTTAGCTCTCCATATACTCTTTCCTTTAAAAATAACCTTTTGGCTCCCATTTATCGTCTTGTATAAACTCAATCAATGTCTTGGAACCAGTTTGTAAAAGAGGATGGCCACTTACTCCAGTTATAAACTTCTCAAGTCCTTGTCTTCTCTTCTCGATATTTATTTCATTGAATTTGTTGGAATTTAATAAGATTTTTCCAGGAAGTTGAGGTATTATCACCCTAGTAGTTTCTTGTTCTAAAATTTTCCTAAATCTTTCAAAATCGGAGTATCTCCTGCGGACCCGACTATTCCTTTTCTTAAACGCAGGTATATTGGTCTTGAACTGTTAGTAGTGGATTAAAGAAGCGGAAAAACAGAGGTGATTTCAATAATTACTTACTCTACAAACTATTTCATAATCCGTAAAAACGTCTCGGCCCACACCATATGTACGAGGATTTCTAACCTAAAGGAAGGGGTATGTTAGTAAAGCTCAAACATGAAAGTACTTCAAAATTTTTAGAGGATCAACTTTCTATGCCTTTGATATCGTATTTCGTCTAAAAATAAAATTGTCGGTATCAGAGAGACTCCACCGGCAACATAACATGGGGCCCATTTCTCCATTGCAAAGTGCAACAGATGAGCCAAAGAAGGAGTGTAGATTTCATATATATTTCTTATTCAAGCAACTGAGAGTGTCTGATAAGGTATAATAATGAAAAATTACGTGGTACCTTGTCCCATCCCCCAGGATGTAATCCTCTAGTCAAGTAGGATACCTCCCACAGTATATCGCATACATACTTCTATTTCCAAAAAATTCTCGGGTTCGCCATATATTTCATTGAATGACTGTTGTTTGTGTCTTGAACCAGTGTTAATAATATCACTTATAGGTTGGAAAGGTCTTGACATTAGCTATGATTACTGTTATTCGTTTGAATGCTCTTTTCAATAAGGGTCTCCACGTTTGGGTATTAGACAATCGCCTATTTCTGTGATAAAACCAGAGAGGAAATGTGATTATGTGCAGGATATTTTGATGCATATGTACTGGGAAGTGATTGCAG
Organism: Dujonia railenensis; assembly: GCA_935541525.1. NCBI lineage: Eukaryota > Fungi > Ascomycota > Pichiomycetes > Serinales > Debaryomycetaceae > Dujonia > Dujonia railenensis. Next base: position 1,293,137 of record CAKXYY010000001.1, on the reverse strand, counting down.
CACAGTGGTGTAGTTTATATGTAAAGGCTATAGATGATTTGAGAGTTGAAAAATCAAAAAGTGTCTCTGTACTGCTAGCATGTGATGTTGGAGGAAGATGAACATTAATACTGGAAGAAGTATGTTAGAAGTATGTAGAAAAATATATATAAATTGCAAACAATAATTATCACTATTTTTGGTCAGAAGAGGGAGAATATAATATAAATTTAATTGAGGAGCAACCCCAAAAATTTCCCATGAAAAGTAAGTGTGATGGAGCAGTGCACACATTGTGGTGATAATCACCACATCATGTAAATGGCTAGTGGGCTCAAACTGAAGAAAGTGTATCATTTAATCATTAAGAATATCTACTACGCAGTTCTCCAACAATGCTTACACTTCCAATTCTAAACCCGCATTAATTCCGGTATGTCCTTCTCGCTGTTCGCAGCTCTCTACCTAATTAGTAATGTTGCATAGGTTGCACTTATTCTTTCACAGACATCTCAGTGCAAGCAACATATATATATAGTAGTCGATTGGACCGTTTGAAGGACCATTTATGTGAATCCTACGCTAAAAATAAGTAAGCTGCTAGGAAAGTAAACGTAGAAATAAAATGACTAAAACTTATCTCATCACTGGTGCTAACCGGGGCATTGGATATGCCCTCACCGAAGAATTATCTAAGCGGTCCCATACCCAGATTATTGCAACTACTAGAGATGCTCAAAATTCAAATGAACTTGTCCAATTGAAGGAGAAAACTGGAAATATTGATATTATTGAGCTCGATGTTAGCTCTGAAGAAAGTATTGACGGCTTGGACGATCAATTGAAGGAAATTGCTATAGACGGAATTGATGTCTTCATTTCCAATGCTGGGATTTCGCAGGGAAAGTACTCAGTAAAGGATGCACCTCGGGACATTTGGTTAAAACATTACAAGACTAATGTTTTGGGGCCAATATTTGTCTTCCAGATCTTATACCCATACCTTACTAAAAAGGAGACAAGACAAATTGTTTTCGTCTCAAGCTTAGCTGGTTCAATGGGCCAGTACATCCCATTTTCAAGCTCTGCTTATGGACAATCTAAGGCAGCATTGAACTACACTGCAAAGGAGATTAGCAGTGAATTAGAATCCGAAGGTTTTACAGTTGTGTCTATGCACCCTGGACTGGTAGTAACAGAGGCAGCTAAGCCAATTTTTGCAAAACTTGATGCAAAGACTCTTGCTGTTTTTGAACAACTTAAAATAACTCCTATAGACCCAGAAGAGAGTGCAACAAAGCAGCTTGAAGTTATTGACAATTTGACCAAAGAATCGAATGGTAAATTTATTAAGTATGATGGGACTGAGCTCTTATATTAATCATATATCCAAGTAGAATTGCCATAGCATTGATTGTCGACTTCGTCGGGAGTCCCCGCATTGTAAAGCTCCTGTCCCTCATCAATTCACAATGAAAACAGGCTCTCATGCACTACTCCTGTAGTCTCAAAGCAGCGAGATCCCGAGCACCTAGTGCAAGATTGTCTATCAATTACAGTTCAGACTTTAAAGGTTCTACATTTCTCCTCCTCTTTCTCTCATAATAAAAAACTATCTATCAATTTATTCCATTTATATTTTATACACGATCCGATTACAGGAATACTTTATTTCTTAAAGTGGTGATGAAGCTGACCTTATCTTGGGGATTCTTAGCGACTTCAGAGAGCGACTCGCTTTCAGTTTCAGTTTTGTTTTCTTTGCTGTTTGGACCATAAGCATCCATGTCGTCAGTCAATTTGACGTCCTTGATAAACCACATAAGAACCAACATTGGTACAAGTATTCCTAAACCAATCCAACCGATAAGTTGTTGAGTTTCTCTGTAAGCTTTAGCAATGGCAGTTCTTGCCTCTGTTCCCTTTTTATACTTCAATGCAACGGTCAATGATTTGTAAATTTTAGTAGCATTTTTCTTATCATCTTCTGGTAAGTAGTCTTTCAACTTGCTTAAGGCAACAGTATTCCAAACACCACCGGAGATACATGAACCAATTAATGAACCAATAGAACTGAAAGCTAAAAAGAAAGCTGTGGACATGGCAATACCTTGTTGACCACCAACAGCTTGGACGATAACCTGTAAGGAACATTGGTAGATACCTCTTGAGACACCAATGAAAACTTCAGCCATGTATAACAAACCCTTAGGAGCCATTTTACCATTTTCTTGGTTCATGAAATGGACCAATAATGCATGGGCTAAAAAGTAGAATGGGATATTGAGTAGAATAAAGATCTTGGTTTTCTTAGTGTACTTCAATAAGACACCACCAACGATACCAAAGATTTGCAAACAAGCTTTCTTAGAATCATCAATTCTAGTGGCTTCACCAACAGTGATGTATTTAGCAACTTGCAAAGTGACCTTCATGTATGTGGAATAAGAGGAGTTAGTACACCAATCACAAGCCATAATGATACAGGCAAACAAGATAGTCTTTTCATTTAAGGATTGATGTTGAACGAATGGGATTTTAGCAACTTTACCATTCCAATACAAGAAGACAAAGAAAAGAACAAATCCAATGACTAACATAACGATTAATTTAGCTTCATGCCATTTGTATGGAGAACTGGTACCAGTTAAAGTCAATGGAATGAAGAACAAAGTGAAACTTGCCAACATTAAGAGACCTCCAAACAAATCCAATCTAACGAAAATATAGTATCTTGCCTTTTTCCAGAATGATCCTTCTGGTAATCCTTGTAAAGACTTAACGTGTTTCCAGTGATTTCTGTAAGATGACCTCTTGATTGGTTCGTCGTTTTCGCTAGCAACTTTTCTTTCAGGATCATGTAATTGAGCTTGTTCTTCAATGACTTGGTTGGCCTTGTTATCTAAATAAAACATAAATGAGGTTAACAAGATACACGAAACACCCATGATGATAGCCCAAACACCATATCCCCATCTCCATGTACTGTGTTCAATGAAAGCATCTTGGATAACAGTTCCGACATACAAAGCAGGAACTGCAGCAATGGCATCTGGGAATGATGACCAAAATCCTCTGTTAATCAAAGAAGTAGTGTCAGCAATAAACACTTGTTGGAAAACTCTGTACCCAATACGACCAATGGCATAGAAAATTTCAGCACAAACGTAAGTTTGAACATTTTGACAAGAAGAATAGAGAACATAAGCCAAACAGTATAACAAAACGGAGAACCCGAAACCTTCAGCTCTACCAAACAAATCGTTCAATTTGGCCATGATAGGATAAGAAACGATGGCGGTAATCTTATACACGACAGCTGCAGTGGAAATTAAAGAAGCGGCGTTAAATTCAGAAGTGGCATATGAATCAAGTCCAGAAGTGGAATCACCAGCGAAGGTTTCAACAAAGGCAGTGAACACTAAGACAAAGTAACCAATGCTTAACACTTTTCTACTCCATGCCCTTTTGTATACCTCCTGCCTGCTTAAATCTTCTTCAGTTGTTTCCAGGGTAGATGGTGCAATTTCATTGCTTCCAATGGACTTATTGTCCACTTTCTCATTGCTGATAGTTGGTTCAACACTGTTGATACCAGTAGTTGAATTTTTTTCAACTGATTGCGTAACAGACTCAACCATTATAGAATATAGTCAGAACTTAATGATTTGTACAAAAGTCAATCGAATGTTTCCTGAAGAATCCATGCCTATTTATACATTTCAATGGCTCAGGAAGTGATTTTTTCTTCAAAAGCATAACATAGTGAAGTGATGGATGAGCATGGTGCATAGCAGAAGGGGAGAATGAGAAAGAAATGCCGAATAAGAGGATAAAATTTAAGGTAGTTCTTATGCATTATGCAGCTCATGCATAAACAATAGTTAGCGGGATTTAAAGTGGATATTTTCAAACACCGTGCGCAGTTGTCCTGTACACATTCCCCTGATGGAAATGATTAAAACGAAGCCACCACTTGGCAAGCACCTCAAAACCCAAAACGTCTTGGCATTGCATTAAACATAATAATAAATTGACTGCGAGATAATTAGGTCTCCCGCATATGGAAGGTTATAGGGTTTTGTTTGACAGCAGCGTCTGTGTGACGATGAGGTTCCCTCTGCACAGTAATACCACACCAACTGTATAATACTTTGCCAAGAAGAATTCTAGGACCTATTAGAAGAAAGTGAGTCGGCCCAGGAGCAACTTGTAGTTAAGTCCTAGCGCCTTAGGTGAAAAGAAAAGAAATAAGAGATGAGATTGCATCAGATTAAGCACAACGAGAAAAAAGAAACAACGTATTTGAGCAATTTATTTGACACCTTCAATACTGGTAAGCAAGCGCTAAATTATGCAAGATGGAGTTTAGGGCAAGAGGGCATTAGAAAGGGTGCCATGTCTTTTGATACTCTTTTTTATGACTGAGCCCCTCATGTAGTTTCTTTAGTGTAATAGTTGGAATTGGATCTAAACATTGTCACCTAATGAGCCAGACATGGAGAGACAGAGTGAGACAGAGTGAGATAGAGCGAGATAGAGCGAGAGACGGGGAACTATTAAGGTTATTGCCAAGTGTAGCCTGTCTCTCTTATTTAGCGTGCATTTGTCAAGAAGGAAAAAAAAGAAATTCGCCGCACATCGCATTTCCATTTTCGGGTTTTGGCTTGCAGGTGATTGATCAGATAATTCTACTGCAGAATTCAACGTCCGCATAACCATACCCATTAGGATTCACATGAGATATTATCATACATATACGCCTAGTATCGGAAAAATTCAAATGCGACTTGGTGCATAGCAGCGAAGTACTGGGAATTTTTCATAATAAAGATTGATCCCAATTAGGCAACCGCTAAGATGGAGTTGGGATACTAAAGCTCCAGAGAAGACCTTGGAAGCGTAATACATTTAAACTTATTGAAAATTTCATGTTGAAAAATTATCTGTCAGTTCAACTGTTCCTGAGGTGAAGGGTAAAAAGTGCAACTAAGCACATGTCTTTCTATTTTGATATTTAGGTCGCTTCGGCTTAATCAGATAGTTTTTCCGCAGAATGTTGCGTGCGTACTGCCTGCGCATATTTAAATGGCGATTTCTATTGGATCTCTTTGAAACACAGTGCATATTCTCCTACTAATATATCCTAGTTGAATTAGCTATACGTCCAAAGCCTCCATTTGGTAGGCACCTTGAACCTTTTTTTCTTGGCAGAACTTGAGACGCTAAAATTAAATGTGAATCGTAGCCTTGGCTTCTCCAATGTGGAGCTTTTTTCGTTCGCTATTGTTTGACACTTTCCTGGCATGCAAAAAAAACCGATGAGCTCACTCATGCAACTTTAATTTTGTAGCTTACTATGCCCTAAGTCGAGTTGCATGGCTTGTTTAAGAATATATGCCTATGACAAGGCGATTTGTTTTGTTATCACACGAAAAACTCTTATGCTTAAGCGGCACTCTTTATTAAAATAAAAAAAAAATAAAGAAATCACGCTCACGACAGGAAATTAAGAACTACATGATGCATAGGAGCACTTACTTAAAATTGCTTAACGAAAGATCATTAATTATGCCAAGGAGATGAGATGGGCTCAAGAACATTGAGTTCGAATATATTCTTGAATGTAATTTAGATTCCAAGTGGTTTAGTTTCCAGGGCGCTCTATTTGTAATGGTATAGAATACTTCCTAAATGTCAGCACCTCTCTAATCAATCTCAGTAGGCTCACATCGTGCGACAGGTTGACCGTAAATCACAGAAGTAGTTACTTCCAAAAAGCAATACTGAGTGGTGCCATACGTCTTAGCTAATAGTGCGCGCGCGCCATTATGCTTAAACTGAATGAGCAATAAGAAATTTGATAAGAGACCGAGACGGTTCCAAGGCAATACCGAAGTACAGTTCAAGGAGGAAAGTGAATGATCAAACAAAAGACATCAGCATGAAATTCAATACATATATTCAATAGGAATGTTACAAGTTAATTGATTGTGTTTAATCGAAATTATAGTCTACGCTGCAACTTCCTAACAACTTTAGGAAACGGTAAAGCGTACACCCGCAGTTCAGATAAGCCCTATGCGTCAAATTGGAGCACTACCGAATTTCGAAATTTCTTAATCTGAAAGATAACAATACCCGACTTACGGAATTCTTGGAGTGAAAGTTATTATCTAGTCCTCAGTCAGTGTATCAAATCAATTTACCTAATCAGTATATACCAGTAATTGGCTACCTCAATTATGCATGGTACATTAAGTTGAAACCTTACAAATAATTTGGTTGCACACCACGAACGTTAAGTGCAAAAAACTTAAAATTGAAAAATTCATGAACTGAAAAGTAGACTTCAGCACTGGAGTTTGATAATCTTTTCCGAAATTCCACTTCAGTCTCAAAAATAATGGGGAATGGCTTCTGTGACGGAGCGTTGACGTAGATGTGGAGTAGGCGACTTAGTTCGCGCTTGTTGATGTGGTTGAAGATCATTAGTAATCACCACTTAACTCCACTGTTAAGTCCCGAGAGAGGAAATGTTTGGTGTGCGATTACTTCTAAACCTTTGGAACGGAGATGTTATCTCCAGAGTTGAGACCAGAGACAGGAAACGTTTAGCGTGCAACTACTGCTGAACTTTAAGAATGGAATTATTATCTCCAGAGGTGAGTAGTCAGACAGAACTTTTTAGTGATCGAACACTGTGGAACATTAATGCAATGATTACTAATTTTCATGGTCGATACTGGAACTGCACAATAAGTATGCTCTGAGAGGTGAAGCATTCAAATTATATATAACTGAGCTTAATTTAGGCTTTGTTCTAACTATATACTTTTACCTTGCAGTATATCTCGGATTTAGACGAAGTATCAGAAAGCACATAAACAAAATGACCTTAGTGTACCTTATAACCGGAGCCAATCGTGGAATTGGTTTCTCTTATGTTAAAGAATTATCAAAAAGACCAGATGTGAAAATTATTGCAACCACCAGAAGCGTTGAAAATTCAACTGAACTTCTTCAATTGAAGGAAGAGACAAAGAATATCGAAATTGTCAAGCTCGATGTTAGTTTGGAAGAGAGTGTGGATGCCTTGGATGAACAATTGAAGGAAGTCGCACCAGATGGAATTGACATCTACATTGGAAATGCTGGAATTGCGCAAGCCGGCTTTACAGTTATTGATGCTCCCCGTGACGTCTGGGTTAAACACTACAAGACCAATGTTTTGGGGCCAATTTTAGTGTTCCAAGTATTGTATCCATATCTTTTGAAGAAAGGTACAAGAAAGGCTGTATTTATTTCAAGTGTTGCCGGCTCAATTGGCGGTTACCTTGCCTATCCTAACTCTGCCTACGGTCAATCCAAGGCAGCCTTGAACTACTCTGTAAAGGAAATTAGTAGCGAGTTAGATGCCGAAAATTTCACTGTTCTTGCATTGCACCCAGGTTTGGTCAAAACCGACATGGTTAAAAAACTATTAGAAGGTTTGGATAAGGAAATGCTCAAGGCGAACAACATTAAACCAATTGAACCAGAAGATAGTGTACTTCAACAGCTTGAAGTCATCGATAAATCAACAAGAGAATCGAACGGAAAGTTCTTTACTTACGAGGGTGAAGAGTTTCCATGGTAGATCATATTTAAATAGATGAAAAATATAGATTTAATATATGTTCACCATATCAAGAACAGTAGTCGCACACATATCAACGCAAAACTTAGACAGAGCATGTTGCAGACTTTTCCCCGCCGCATATGCAGCCCTCCCAAAAAGCATCTTGGACACATTTGCCATCCGCTGGAACTGAAAAAAAAATACGAACATTCGGCTTTCTTTTGTTCTTCTTTTCGGTATATCGGTAAAAGGGTATTGAAACGAAACCAAGTAATTAGTATATAAATCAATATAAATAGAGAAAAATGGCTGTAGTATACTTTGTCAGTGGCGCAAACCGTGGAATTGGTTACGCTTTCGTAGAAGAATTGGCAAAAAGGCCCGATGTGAAAATTATTGCCACCACACGTAATGTTGAAAATTCTACTGAACTAGTTCAATTGAAGGAGAAGACTAAAAATATCGAAATTGTGAAGCTCGATGTCAGCTCTGAAGAAAGCATTGATACTTTAGATGCCCAATTGAAGGAGATAGCTGCCGAAGGAATTGACGTCTTCATTTCGAACGCTGGGATTTCTCAGGCGCTGTACAGAGTGATCAATGCGCCTCGTGATGTTTGGTTGAGACATTATAAAACAAACACATTGGGTCCGGTTCTTATTTTCCAAGTATTGTATCCTTACTTATTGAAAAAGCAAACCAGAAAAATTGTGTTTGTTTCTAGTTTAGCTGGATCCTTGGGACAGTATTTACCATTCCCCACATCTGCGTATGGCCAATCTAAAGCGGCTTTAAATTACTCTGCGAAGGAAATTAGTAGTGAATTGGCCCCAGAAGGTTTTACTGTAATTGCAACTCAACCCGGTGCAGTGACAAGTGACATGGGAATTGCAAACCAGAAGATCATCCCTGACCCTAATGTACGTGCAGCTTTAGCAAAAATGTCCATTACACCAGCGGTAAGTGCAGTAAAGCAACTTGAGCTCATAGACAATTTAACCAAAGAATCGAATGGGAAGTTCCTTAACTTTGACGGTTCCGAACTATTGTTTTAAAAAAAGAAGTCACCCAGATACTATGAACTATATAACTTCAAAAAAAATAAAATATTTTGCTTTTATGTGTCTTAAAATGAGGATATACAATTTCGAAAGTAGTATTTCTTAGTGAGGTCCAGATAAGGAATCACAGCTCATAAATAAGGTAGTTTTAATTATAAGTATTCTAGATAAGACATTATTCCTTGCCAATATGTATAATTGATAAGGTATCTCACTTTTAAAACAATGTGTGTTTGCTTAAATGTACCACTGACGAGGATCTACAATATTCAACAAAATTTAAACGTAATGCATTAATAAATATTTATGAATAGATATCAATAAGCTGGCACCAAGGCGAGCTTTAATATTTGGAAGGGACAATTAGAACTAGCTACGTGGCTCTTTCGACTGGAACACCGTGCAACTTGTCAGATGCCTTTCCGAAAGCATATGGCCAACCGAAGAAAGAACCTAAGCTAACAGCCCAAATTCCAAGTGTAGGAATATGCTTGACATATAATTGTGCGTAAGATGTTCTGGTGAGCTTAATGGCTTGAGCAGCGGCAGACATTGTATGTAATTAAAGTGTGGGTGCGAGTGAATATATTTGCTGTAAGAAGTGTGAATTTACAACTGCTTTGGAATGGAGTAGACTAAACTAACAATAAAGTCTCTCCACCTTCCCCCTGAGCTGCTTTATATAATTTTCACCATGATACGATCATGAAGAACTTACGGTTTCGATTTCGTCTCTTGCATGAAAAAGGCTGCAAATGGAAAATGGTTTGATATTATTTTTTATGCGGGGGATCAGTGCAAAATGGTGTGACAGTAGGGAAAATTTAATTATTTGATGCGAGATTTCTTAAAATCTCGTGGTTTAGGGCGCTGAACCGTGACAGATCGGAGTTCATTCTCACACCACTTAGCCTGACAAACTACGAAGTGTCCAACGAGAGGATGCGCATTTGATCATGATACTGATGCAAACGTATGTTTGGTAGGCCAGAGTTAGGTCATTTTCAGAGCTTCCTATGTACCCCACTTGTATGAGCTTTTCACTTTTCTTGCTCTTGGTCGTTAGTTCTCTATACTATGGGGACGTAACCTTTTGGAGAAGTAACGACTTTAGTTTTCTAGTTGACCTGATTTGCTCTTTTCGCCTTACTTTTCTTTTATCTTTTTTATTTTTATTTTTTTTTTTTTATTAAGACTTACAGCAACTAAAATTGTTAGATTCGCATTTTTTTATTTTTCAATATACTAACTAAAAATAATACTACTATATACTCTTCCTTAACCTTTTCGTTTACCTTTATGCATGTGAATACAATACCTTCTTTATCTATTCAGTCTTTTCCTTATCTAAGAAATCTTGTTGAACTGCAAAGGTATTTGAGTTAGCATCACTATCCTTCAATACGGCCACTCTCATCGTTCCAAGCATGTTGTGAGCCGCATTGGAGTGCGCATACACAGCACCATTGAAAGCTTTGGTTGCATCTTTACCAAGGGAAGCTCTAACAAGAGCTTGACCACCAGGGTGTTCCTTAATGAATGCCTTGACGTTGTGAATTATACCAGAGATGATGATCAATCCTTCAGCCTTTGCCTTGGAGTTGAATTCTTCTCTGTCCCAAACTGGTAATTTATCCAAATTAGTACCCCAGTTCAACTTGGCCTTCATCATGTCAATCTTCTTCTGTTGTTGTTGAACTAAACCTTGGTCAATGGCATTTTGAGAAAAGGTCTTCAAGTTCCATGCTAAGCCAACCTTGGATAAGCACCAAATAACAATCTTGGTTGGATCGTATTGGTACCACTTTAAGGCGTTTCTGTAGTCAGATGGGAATTCGTGATGGAAGTTATGGTAACCTTCACCAAATGTGACCAAGGCAGTCAAAACGTGATCTCTTGGAGTTCTTCTATCGTCAAATGGTTGAATACCAATCCAATGAGCCAACGAGTTGACACAGAAGGTAGCTTGTTGAATGACAAACGTCTTCAAGATACCTCCATAGATGAAACCACCCCAGTAATCACCCCAACCGAGTCCTGCAACTAAAGTTGGCACTACGAGAGCCATCAAAACCATTAAGGTCAAGTAATGTCTATGTTGGAATCTGACAACCCAATCCAGAGTCAAGTCAGAAATGTCAGCTCTAGCTCTATTCTTTGGATTAGCCTTAAGTAACATCCATCCAATATGCGAGTAGAACAACCCATTTCTGGCGTCGTATGGATCTCTTGGAGTATCTGTGTATCTATGGTGAACTCTGTGAGAATGACTCCACCATTTGATGGAACCTTCAACTGCTCCGGCTCCGAAAAATGCATAGAAGAGTCTAACAGGTAATGCTGCGTCATAGGCCTTATGCGCATACAATCTATGGTAACCTGCAGTGATAGACAATCCGGAAAAAATATATAAGATGAGACCCAAGATGGCAGTCTTCCATTGAGGAGGGTGGTACACTGCCGCGAAAAGTCCGAGCACTGGGATCATCACCACCAAAATCATGTTTAACCAGTTAATTTTTTCATGCCAGTTAGACAAAGTCCAAGGTTTTTCCGATATGTGTTTTGTCTTAGCATATTTTGCAGCTTCTCTTCTATCCTTTTCAAGCAAGTCAGAAGAAGAGTCTTCCGTTATTTGTTCAGCAGTAACATCTACCAACGATTTTGTACCCATAAGTACACCACCGAGCCCAGCAGCCACAATTCTGGGATTTTTCTTGTTAGTCCCAGCGGCAAGGGCATTCAATTTCGTTATATCTACAACGTCGAGAGAATCGGACATTTTTAATTTTTCAGCAATTTAAAACAGCAAAAAATATCCACAATTCCTTTTTCTCTTTCCCTTTTTCAATTAAATAAGTAAGGTAGTTAGAAGACAAATCTGTACTGAAAGGAAAGAATATAAAAAAAGATTTATAATAACGCAACCGTCTACTAGTCACATTATATATGTATCAACTATTATTACATCGTTTCTTTTTTTTTTTTTTATGCTGCATTTTGTTGGGCCTACTATCAAATAAGGTTGGGTGGTGGGTGTATGGATGCGAAGCTAGGAACTATATCGTGAAGAATTTTTGACATGTGCAGGATATCTGGATTAACCCAGTTAACAGAAGGCAAAATGTAAGGGAAAAAGGAAGTCTTGCTTAGGGATAAGGTTTCTGTAGGTTGGTTCAAGGGGCGCACGGGGCCATTGAAGTATTTGAACATGTGAGTTTGTTGCTGCCTGATGTCATTAGACCCGAAAGATGTAGAAAAAACCATTGCAAGCTTATCTGATTGCTGTTAGTTAACATGTGATGGGGTTCAATATCAAGGTTTTGAGAGCCATCATCTTGCTGATTGTAGACTCATTAGCAATCGGTCTGTCCCAAAAAGGAAAATAGCCAAAAAAAAAAAGAAAAATTCAATAAAGGACTTTTGATCTTCGCAAAATCCAACATTACACAAAGGTGCCTCAGGATACTGGTGAGCCTCGGAGGCACGGAGAAAGGGAAAAAGAAATGCAGATAGGTGGACTTTTGACCAACCCAAACCAAAAAAAGGAGATCAGTCACGGGATGTGCGAGTGTGTGACCAGAATCACGTGCCAGAAAGGGAGAGCAACGCAACAATTTAGAGATATTCATGCGCAAACGCCGCGCCAGATCACCCCAGATTTTGCACATCAGCAGACTTAATGCTGCTTAAAGTTGGGTACTCTTCAGCCAAAGGAAGACACATGATTGGAAATGGTAGAGTTGGGCCCAATATCTTCACAGCGGGATCGTATACTATATAGCTAAATGGTCCCATTCATTATGGTGTTTCAGAATACTGCCTGTTCGCCCTGGTCCACTCTATTCTCGGCCAAAAAGCGCCCAGCATAAATGGCACCATTAGAATGCAACTACATTTCTTTTAAAAGTGAACAAGGTAAGACTCTCCATAATGGTTGCACATGCTACGTGCCAACTACAAAATGCGATCGGTACTGCCAAAATAACACCACCATTAATGTGTGTAATTTCATTGCTGGCCCTATCCCCCGTGTAGTGCACAGAATCCAACTGATTCGAATGAGTTGCGCAGATGGTGAAGCGCGTGCAATAGAGTGTAGTGTGGCCGAGATCATTTGTTTTCTAGTCTTCCAAGGTTGCATGCCCTGGTTGAGGCTGCATACATGAGATTATACGTCTGTTTGAAACCGATTGCATCTCTGAGGTTGCTAGAGGTTGCACTCCTTAGGTTGGAAGCCCACGCTGAAAAATACAGTAATAAAAAAAAAAAAAAAAAAAAAAAAAAATGTAATAGAGAAATCAAAAGAAACATGAAAAATAATTATAGCCCTGCCATGGAGTTAAGCAGTAGTAGTCACCCATTACGCCATTATGTCGTACCCTTTTTAATCTTCAAGCTGAGATTACTTTGAGATTTACGTAAACATTGCAGATTTGATTTGAATTTTTTCAACTTTAGTCATTCAAAAAGCTGAGATGTGGGAGCCAAGTAACTAATTAATAGTCAACTTTTGAATTCTGGAACCTTTTCGCTTCAAGAGCCTGCGTTTATTGGCCTATTCTAATGGCATACTTAAGTTTAGGGTTACCTTTTACCATACTTTACACTCTCTAATTACCCTTCTCCTCACTCTATACAGCAACTCTATGATTGGTGAAATATTTTTATACACTTTTGAATAAAACTTTAATCCACACCCCCGTCCTTTATTTCTAACTTTTTTGTTACTGTATATTTTTTCACCCACTCTTACAAAATTTCTCATGTGCCTTGCTCTGCATACACCGAACTCCTTTATCTGAAATCTCCTCAAAATACGACAACTTCATCGCTGTATGCAGTTCCGTTGGTCATATAACTTGCTAAGGGCAGAGAAAAAAAAAGCAGACATTCAAAATACAGAGGGGTTTAAGTAGAAGTGTTTTTTTGATATCTATATAAGGATTCTTGATTAGTTTAGTAGCTAGACATGTCAAACCATTCATCATCGTTCCAGAGGCAATCGCCAGTTCTGCCCCATGTGCAATTGGCTGGTAATTTCCAACCTTCCAGGAAGCCCTCGATTGTGGAGATGCTCAGTTCCCCACCTCCGTTGCCGACAAACCCTCCTACTGACCACGAAGACATTCATTCCCTCTCACTATCCAGAAACGCGTCCATTTCGTCCAGAGCTTCCTCTGTTACGCCGCTGATAACAGATTGGGCGGAAATTTTATTGTATGACTTGGTTGAGTCCAACAAGTTGGTGTTCATTGATAAGTCGTACTCGGTCAAGAAGGCGTTTGAGACATTGAGTTATCACAACTTGACCTCTTTGCCCGTTAGCGACTCACCAGACTCTATGGAGAGCTGCTTGACGTTTGATTACTCGGATTTGAACACATATTTATTATTAATCATGGACAAAATCTCCATGAATGAGTTCAACATTGACACCAATGACGCTGAGTACATTCAGTACGTGCAGAACCAGATCAAGAAGGCCAAGAAGGGTGAAGAGGTGAGCGTAGACTTCATAATCAACCTTAACCCGAAAAACCCTTTCATCAAGTTCAAAGAACTGGACTGCTTATACAACGTGATGGAATCATTGGGTAATGGGGTCCATAGAGTTGCCATCACAGATCCAATGAACGACAACATTGTAGGTATATTGTCACAAAGAAGAATGATTAAATTCATGTGGGAGAATGCCAGACGCTTCCCATCGTTGGACTTCTTGTTGAACTCCACTTTACAGGACTTGGGCATCGGCTCGAGCCAACCTCCAATTACCATCTACGAAGATCAGAATCTTATTGAAGCATTGTACAAGATGTTCAAAGAGAGAATAAGTTCGTTAGCTGTGGTTGACAGATCACACTTGTTGATTGGAAATATATCTATTGTCGATGTAAAGAATGTGTCATCGTCCAAGAATTCACATTTATTATTCAAGTCAGTCTTAAACTTTATTGGCTACAACTTGAGCCAAAAAGGAATCGAAAAGGGTCAAGACCAGTTTCCTATTTTCCATGTGAACAAGCAAACTCTGTTGGGCAGAGTAATTGCCAAACTAGTGGCAACACAATCTCATAGACTTTGGATTGTTCAAACTCCAGCAACGAATATTAACCATGGTGGTTCCATAAGTGGCAGTGTGAGTGGACCAACTGGAAGTTCATCACCATCGACTGTAGAAAATATACTTAACCAAAACCAGCATGCTCACCATCAAGTTCCAGCGTCACCAACATCTGCCTCCCCTACTCACAACTCCACTCCTTCTACACCAACGCAACCTAGTTCCAATGACGGGAGACAAGGAAAATTGGTAGGAGTGATTACATTGACAGATATTTTGGGATTATTTGCTTCGGTCAAATCTAACGGTAAGAAGATCGACCCATTATTTGCTAGAAATCAAAGAAGAAGATCATCCACATCCACGACTAGGTCGTCGAGTGAAGTAAGTACCAACCCAGAATTATTTAGGAAGTCATACTTGGGAAACCAGTAGAAGGGGATGATAAAACAAATAAAAAGTAGAAAAGAGAAAAAAAAAAATGAAAATTGAAGACGAATGCAATGAAAGAAGAGGATGAGGGAAAGAGATATAGCAAGAAAGAGTTAGTGACATGTACGTAAGAAAGATCAAAATTCCAAAAAAGATAAAAAGAGAAAAACACTGAATAAAATGATATGAAAGAAATCCATCAAGAAAACAGCATCGAAGAATGAAGAGAAAATTCAAGAAAGAAAAGGTAGAGAATGGGATATGAAATCGACATTATATAAAATTCACTTGATCTTCGAACAAGGGCCCTTTTTAGAAATAAATAGAAATATTGGACATATATGTAAGTATCTATTATATTATTCAATCTATCTTTCTAGTTCCTTTAACAACCACTGGGATCATACCACCAGTGGAAATAGCAAACTCTCTATGGGCTATTACTGTCAAAAATGCTCTAATAGTTCCCGCATGGGAGGTGACGTTAATCACTGAATCTTTTATCGCTTTGGTCTTGTCTACGGCACTAGATTCCCACTCTTTGTCGAAGAGGTACTGTAAGAAGCCATTGCATCTGATACCTTGTTCAGAGATGCTTTCTCTCCAATCATCCCTGAATAACTCGTCATTTTCCGTGACCGATTCGTCTATAATAAAGTTTTCCTTTCCAAATCTTTCCTTTATCACAGTTCTAGTCGATCTCTTATCGCAAAGGTTGCGACCGATAGTTTCTCTGACAGACTCGATCACTAAAGGTTGCACATCCTGGGACTTGATCCCATTCCAGGTGTGGACCAAAGTATGACATGATCTTTGCAATGGCGACACATAGAACTTACTAGGTATAGGGCAACCTTGTGCTACTTGCTCCTTCCATGCAGCATTGTTTTCCTTGGCCTGGTTGATCCCCAACTCAGTCAACATTGGATCTGGTGCATAAGTCACCTCACCATCTGTCGTTAACCCGTACCATTTTTCATTCCAAGCATCAATTCCGTATTTTTCAACGATTTGATTATGGAACCCTTGACCGTGTCTTGCAAGAAACAACAACTTGTAAGATTCGTCTGGACCAGCTTCACGATTCAAACCATCCAACTTCGAGATCAATTCCGCCCAGGACGAAGTTCTTCCAAAATCTTCGGTGGCATAGTTGAACTTTAAATCATTTGTGGCAACATCTGATTGCTTGAAGAATCCCGGAACTACTTCAAACTTCCAGGGGTGCAAAAGTTTGCCTGTTGTAGGATCACGTTTATCTTGAACTTCACTTAAGAGCTTCTTGTATACTGGAACCACATCGCTATTGCCATGCGCATCGAGATAATCAATTTCGGTAGAAACAAGTAAAGACATACTGCTTTTATAAATATATGTTTGGGTGAATGAGAGTGTTTAGATAATGAATACAGAGGTAAAATCCAACAGATAAAGAGACAAGTATATATATATATAAATGTATATACCTACTAGTCTACACGTATGTGATGAATCATCAGACGGAATATTTCAGTCCACCCAATTCGGAAGTGTATCCGCCGGAAAAATTGAAGAGCATAAGCGAGGGCCACAGTGTTCGTTCGAAGAGTGACCTAGTGATGGGCCACACATTGATTAGCATTACAACATACGTTTAATATACTTTATATTTATTTCTAACTAAATCAAACTAAGTCAATTTTCATTGACATTTTAATATACAATATGACCAATTTAGCCTTAATTCCAAAAATCGAAATTTCAATATCCTGCAATGGCTACTCCGAGCCTCTATAGTGGGGTTATGTCTTTCTAGAAGACCCACTCTTAAAGTCGGGTTTGAACTCGGGCTTCTTGCTTGCACCACTGCTCTTCTTGATTTGAAATTTGGTAACTAATGGGATATGGTCACTGGGGAAATGGGCATTAGGAAACCCAATACATCTACTGGCGTAGTCTTCATCAATCTTACCCAACAACCCTTTAACTTGTAAAGTAGGTGTAGAATACCAGATATAATCGATAGCATCGGTAAATGTAGGTGTTAAGTTGGTAAATGGTAATTCACCAAGGGTTTCGTAAGCAGACTTGATCTTGAAATTATGGCGGAATCCCTCATCGGTAAACCTACCATAGTCTCTACCTTCAATATCCTCATGCTTGGTAACACTTCCAGTGGAGAACAATTGATAAACTGCACTATTTTTATCAGAATTGAAATCCCCACAAATTATTATGGAAGCTCCCTTCACGTCGCTTCCACCTGGAAGTGAGTTATAATGGTGGTTTTTCTTCAAGATTCCAGTCAATTCCTCCAATAAGATTCCAACTTGTAAAGTTTTCACATCGTTGAATAATGGATCCCAATGTAAATGAGTGTTGGCTATAGTAATCTTCTCACCAGTATGATTGTGTTGTAAAAAGGTGAGTAAAGCAACATTATCCTTATTCATAAATCTATTAAACAAATCCTTGGTCTTCTTATATTTCTCACTTCCCATACAAACACTATTATATTCAAAGTTTTGCTTCAGAACTAATGTGAACTTATCGGTCTTGTAAAAGGTAGCACACCCGTCAACCTTTTTAGCATCCAACTCACCCATAGTCTTTGATCTGGTCTTGCAGAAGAATACACCCTTGTATCCAAACTCCAACATAATGGGAGCCCAAAATTCATGGAACGTTCTAGTTTCAACTTCTTGCATACATATGATGTCACTACTATAGTTCAAAATTTCCTCCTGTAATGTTTTTCTTCTGAAATCCCATTCCAAGGCCCAGGATGGCGTGTACTTGTACATAGTCGAAGTGGCATAATGCTGACAAAGCATGTTGTAAGACATCATCGTGAATGTGTCATCCAGTTGTTGATTTATCTTATTCAAATCGTTCGTGTAGGCATCAGGATTAGAAATTGGATCAATAATCTCACCATCGTCTTCCAACAACAACCAACTTCTTGGGGGTGGTTTGGCGAAAGTAGGAGTTAAATCTCTCAAATAACATATTAATTCCTTGGTACCTTGTTCACCAATTATATTTGCTAGTTTCAAATCTATTGGATTCCCCTCAATACCCAAGAATAACAACTCGATCAAGTTACCAAATTCATTGGGTAAAGTCTTGATATTGTTGTCAAACAAGTACAAGTATCTCAAATTGAAACACATTCCCAATTCAGGCGGAATTTCTCCAATTCTATTGTGGGACAAATCCAAAGTTCTTAGCCCTCTTAATTTGCTAACAATTTTAGGAACACTGGTCAACTTATTGTTATTTAAATAGAGTGATTCCAAAAAATCATACTGGAATAACTTAGGAGATATGTTTAATAACCCTTGTCCACTTAAATCCAATTGGCACCACAATTGCTTACCTTGAGTTTTCAATCTCATTCTCTGTTCCTCTTGTAAATGTTCATCATCAAAACCTTGAGCCAACTTCTTGTTATGCAAGAGTGCACTACTTGTAGTACTTGAATTAGACGAAGTAGCTGCTAGTTTCTTAGCGTTTCTTTCTTGTTCCTCTAATGCTGAAACAATAGACTTAGTAGCGTCCACTAAGCTGATAGACTTGTTTACTTCACTGTAGGGATTCTTGTTCTTTCTTGAGTTCTGCGCATATTGCCTCGCATAATAATGAGGAATATTGGTAGAGTTTCTTGAAATTTGACACAATTGTTGCTGAACTTGCCAATAATTGGAGTTAGGGTTATCTATATTAATGGTGTAGAGTGGTTGAAGCTGGAGTTGCTTCTGCGCAGCGATTTGCGAGTGTTGTTGCTGCTGTTGCTGCTGCTGTAACGCCTGCTGATTCAAAAAAAGATGCTGGGGCAATTGCTGCTGCTGTTGCTGTTGCTGTTGCTGCTGGTGCTGTTGATGCTGTTGCTGCTGAAGCTGTTGGAGTTGCTGCTGCTGTTGAACAAATGGAAGTTGTTGTTGACGTGGCATGGTCTGCGAGCCTTGATTACCAAATTGCTGTGGAAATTGCAATGAGGATGGCTGCAGTTGTTGGAACTGTTGTTGCTGTTGCTGCTGCTGCTGTTGCTGTTGCTGAGGGAAGAACTGCTGCTGCTGCTGCTGCTGCAGTTGCAGCTGTTGGGGTCTCAGGTAGTTGCCCAGATAGTCATTGTAAGCGTCACTAAGCGGTTGCAGTTGTTGCTGAGGTTGTTGCAGTTGTGGTGGTGGTTGCAGCGATTGCAGTTGTTGTCCTTGCTGTAATTGTTGCAATAATATCTGCTGAGCTTGTAAATTGGGCTGTCCTTGGGCAGGTGCCTGGTATTTACCGTTTATGTTCATCTAAAAATTTGCTATATCTGTTTCAATTTCATACAGAGTTCAAGACGAATGATAGAAAGAATGAATGTAAATAGAGATCAAAAAAGTATCACTTGTGCAGCTTTATTCTTCTAAGCTTATTAATTCTTCTAATCTTTGTTCTGTTCTATCTTCAGTCTCTTGACTTATAAACTCTAGTTTTTTTTTTGGTTTTTATATTTTTTTTTCCTGTAATTCAGTAGCTCTCTTATCTTGTTTGAGTACACAGACTCCAGAGGTTCAGAATGCTGTACTTTTCGTTTTCTATTATAGGATAACTTCTACACTTGCTAGATCGAAACATACACATTTTGCTTGTTGGTGGAAACTTTTGTTTGAGTTTTGCTGAGGAGTGGCCAATATTGGCACGCGCACGCAAGTGGTATATACAGGAAAATCAAAGGTGGAGTGTAGTGGTGCAACCGAAGAAGAGAGAGGCACTACAATAGGCCAGTGTGAGTGTTATGACATGCTCTGTCAGAATTGCTGTAATAATCATTATGTACCTGATGTAGAGAGATTTCAGTCCTCCACTGACACAATCTGCGTAAGTGTAGTGCCGAGAAGACTGGAGGTTTCATTTCGCTTTTTTGACTCTTTCTGGCGCTGGGTGAATCAGCTTGACACGTGACTTATGGGGCCGAGTGCCAGTATTCTCACTATGCCAAAGCAGGATCATAGATAGGTATGGATATACATATATATGTATACATGGATGCATGGATGCATGGATACATTCTCCCAACTCTTTAGCTGACGTCGATTTCATTTCCCCAAAAGTTATCTCTTCCCCAAAAATAATTTGTGCCCTACTTGTAGCCAATTTCTGTAACCAATGGTATGTGATCCGAGGGAAACTGGCTATTTGGAAATCCCTTTATTTCCAAACTGTCCAAATACTTTTTGTCGACCTCTCCCAATATCCTTTCCACCTCAAAGTTCTTAGTACTATACCAAATATGATCTAAAATCGCCGTTAGACTCTTCGTATAGCTAGTAAATTGCAAGTAATCATCCTCAAGGGTATCGTCCAAGATTGGTCTATATGCAGTCTCCAAGTTGAATGGGTTGTATATGATCCCATCCACCATCAGTTGATTGCAGAACTTACTGGACCCGTAATTATAAGGAAGAAATTCTTCGGACAATGTAGTATCTAGCTTACCAGTTTCCAATAATTTATACACGTTGGAAGTTGGGGTGGAGTTAAAGTCCCCGCACATTATAATTCTAGGTGCTTTGAGATCTTGCGGTTCAATAAATTCCTGCAATACTAGAAGTAGAATCTTAGTTTGGAGCACTTTGACATCGTTAAATTTTGGTGACCAATACAAGTGAGTATTTGTAACGTAGATCCTCTCATTTGTCTCCTTATCAAGTAATTTCACCAATAAGGCAACAGTATTTCTTGGTATTACTCTGTTTTGTAAATCTTCTGTGAAGTCGAACTCATCGGGGTGTTCTTTTATAAATTCCCCATAATTCAATTCCTGACTATCCAAAATCTCGAACCGATCGGTGTTTACCGCGATAGCAACCCCATCCATACAATCCAACGGTTGATCCCCCCAGTAGGTTGGTTCTGGTTTCCTTAAATAGAGTGATTCGTAGTTCTTGCCCGGAATAATATTCTCGGCCCAGTGTTCATAGAATACTCTACATTCTAGTTCTTGGAAGCACATTATGTCGCACGCGAATTGCTGTATACTCTGGTTGATGAGTGGGAATCTGTATCCATACCAGTCAAGGTAATCCTCATTCAAATAGCCAAATACCTGATTCCACATGTAATGCTGCGAAAGAAGGTTATAACTGAGGACAGATATGTTATTGTTACTAGTCCCGTTACTTGATTTTGAAGAGTTCAAATCTATCCATTTTCTGTATTTAGTTGCATCAAAATCTATTGGAGGGCTTTTCGTGGTATGGGGCGAGATAGAATTCAGTGAAAACCGTCGTAAGACCGTGGGTTTGATGAGTTTTTTACAAAGCAGCATCTGGTACACTTTCAACATCGGTTTAAATCCTGAATGCACAGACATATCAACATATATATACATATATACAAAGAAGCATTTATGATTAAGAAAAATACTAGAAGTTTATTTGTTTCAATCTCCGAGGTGCATTTTTTTTAAAGTCCGGGGAGCATAAAAGAAGCCCAACCAAATCACTTAAAAACCAAATTCCGAAAGCATTCTCCATGGGAGCTTACGGAATCCAAATTCTTTCTTTTTTTATTTTGTAGTTTTAGCTACTGGTGAGAGTTTTGTGGTCCTAACTCCAGAATTGGAATATAAATATTTAAGGTTACGTAGAGCAGAAGATAGGCTAAATGGAACTCTTCAAGGTTAAGCTTAGTTTTGGAACTTTAGAAGAAAAGCGTCATCTTCGCAGAGCATAGAGCTTCAGTATAATCACAGTACAGTACTTCTTATAGATCTCAGCCGCCTCCTATATCTTCTCTTACAAGCAGATCATGAACAAACTGGAGCAGTTTTGATAGATCTCGAAAGTAGCCAAACATCGCTGGGTACTTAAGTAAGCAAATCTACACCAACTTCCCTACACCTGCAATATACATCAGCGCATACGAGAAGAGACAAACTATCTCCACAGGCGCCCCTTTGTCTTATCTCGTACCGCACTCACAGGGCCCTATTATGAGTCAAATTTGCCACCAACCTCTCCAAACACTCCCAGTATTGACCAATCATGTTATTCCCTGTGAGCTTGACTAAAAGGTCTCAGTCCCCACCACCATTTTTACCTATAGGGCCGCGCGCTCATACGGAAAATTTACGCCTGAATTAAGCTATCTTCTATATCATGGCACCCTTTATTTCATTCACTTGCATCGTTGATACTATGTGACAGTTCAGATTATGCACCTTCGCCTCTTCCTTTCACGCTTATGTAGCCCTTTACAGCGTTGGATCGTTAGCATGCACAATTGCTGCCAAAAGCACGTCTTCCTTTTTATTTTTTCACCCTCGTCCTACTTATAAATTGGCTGGCTCTCGCTTCCATTTGAAATTCTTTTAGCCTGCGATATTATCCAAAGCTTATCTAAGATTGATAACGCATTGTGTAAGTGAAAAATTACTGAGGCAAATAACTTTTCAGTGGATTTGTTTTCCTTAAATAAAACAGACAAATAAGAAGAACTTTTTTTTATAATTTGTAGACTCCAGAGTAAAATAACAGTAACAATAACAGTAGGGAGATATTATATTGTCTGTATATAAAGGAATTGAAGTAGAGAGATGCCTTCCAACTTCACAATCCCTCCACCCCTCTACGACCCATATGGGAATGCCATTAATCCTGACTTTTACTCGTTGGCGTCAATTTCATTCACGGCAGTGGTCGGAGCTATTGGTTTGTATCAGTTGCTTGAAATAACCTTAGCCAAGGAGTATGGTCCCAATAAAATTAAGTACAACTTCGGATCATCGTGGAAACCAGCCAGCTCTGGCATCTTGCAACAATTTAGGCTCGGTGTCGTCGCTATCCAAACCTTAACCATTGGAGCATTGGCCTTTTTGAATTTTGATGGAGATTTCTTCAATTTCGAATTCTTTTCCTTGTTGGTGTCAACGTTGGTTACCGGATTGGTCTTTTTACCCTTGCAAGTATTGGAGCCAACCAAGTCTATTGCTCAGCTTTCATCGGTATTGATATATTGGTTCGGTAAGTTGTTTTTTAATGCCTTTTCGTTGGCACAAGATGTTTTCTCTGAACACAGTATCTATTCTAAGGCTAGCCCAGTAAGCTTGACCTTGGAAATTGTCATATTTTTGTCGACTGCCTATGTGTTGGTATCCGAAGTTCTGTTCTGGAAGCCAACTGAAGAGCTTTTAGAGTACTACAACTTAAATGAGTGGAAGCTGGACACCAGAAACTTGTTTTCCTTCTTGACTTACAGTTGGGCACAGCCAATGATTGCTAGCGTCTACAAGACAGACACCGTGGTCTTTGAAGAGTTACCTGACATGCCTAGCTACATCTCAGCCGAGAATACTCTGGCGAAATTACAAAACATTTGGGATCTGGCTCTCTTCAAGGCAAAGCAAAAGCAAGCGAAGGAAATCTTGAAAGCAAAGAAAAAGAACCCTGAAATAGAAGAGAAGGATTTACCAAAGGTGAAAGTTTCACTTTTCATCCCGTTGGTGAAGGCATTTTCCTGGTTAATTTTAACAGTCATCATTGGAGATTTGTTTGAAATCTGTTTTACTTATCTGCAACCATTCCTCTTGCAGTGGTTCATCAGATTCTTTACAGATGTTACAACTCATACCAGATCAGACTCTGCACCTCCTCCACCTCCCAAGATTATTGGATACTTTATAGGTACATTGATCTACTTGACATCCGTGGTCCGTTACTTTTTGGTAAATCAACTATACATGTTTATGTTTTGCCTTGCCTACTGCTATCAAACATCTCTTACAAGTATGATTTATAATAAGGCATTAAAACTTACTCCTGAAGCTCGTAAAGAAAAAACGGCAGGTGACGTTGTGAATAATGTCACAATGGACACATTTACTATCCAATGGTTTTGTTGTAGCTTGCAGGATTTTGTGTCTACTCCAATCAAGATTGTCTTGTGTATTGTCCTGTTGCATAAGATTATCGGTAACGCTACATATGGAGGATTGATAACAACTGCCATTTTAATTCCATTATCTGCAGTGGTCAGTGCTTCCTTTATGAGCTTATACCCACTTTTAATGAAGCATAAGGATGAGAGAACTTCATTGATTACTGAGATCTTAAATTCGGTGAAGTCCATTAAATTATATTCGTGGGAGAAGCCTATGTTAGAGAGATTGAGTAAAATTAGAAACGAAAAGGAATTGAAGACTTTAAAAAAGATTGGTATTTATTCTGCGTTGTCAACATTCCTTTGGCAATGTATTCCATTCTTCGTTTCATGCTCGAGTTTTGCTACCTTCGTGTGGTTATATGACATTCCATTAACTCCAGATATCGTTTTCCCTGCTTTATCCTTATTCGATATGTTGACAGAACCTATTTTCATGTTACCAAATATTGTAACAAACATGATAGAAGCTAGAACATCCATTGGTAGATTACATGAATTATTTTTATTAGATGAGTTGGACGACCAATTTATCAAGAGATCTGATGCTCCAGTTAAACTTGGAGAAGTATCTGTATCCGTCAGTGATGCTACTTTTGTTTGGACTAAGAAAAAGAAGGTAGAAGAAGTCAAGCCAATTGAAGAAGTTGAAGGCGACGTAGCAAAATCACCAGAAGAGCAAGAAGAAACCATTGAAAACACTCCTGAGGCCCAACCTAAGAGTGAATATGCATTGACTAATATCAATTTCACTGCCAAGAAGGGACAATTGACGTGCGTTGTTGGGAAGGTTGGCTCGGGTAAGTCTACCTTATTTAAAGCTTTACTTGGAGAAGTCCCACTTTCTGAAGGAAGCGCCGACAAAGCAGAAATCAAACTTAATGGTTCAATTGCATACTGCTCTCAATCACCATGGATTTTAAATGGTACTGTTAAAGAAAACATTTTATTTGGCTGTAAATACGAGAAGGAATTTTACTTGAAAACCATTGATGCATGCGAATTGACAACAGATTTCAAAGTCTTACCTGACGGTGATCAAACAGTTGTGGGTGAAAAGGGTATTTCCTTGAGTGGTGGACAAAAAGCAAGAATCGCATTAGCAAGAGCTGTCTATTCTAAATCTGACATATACTTCTTCGATGATGTGTTGTCTGCAGTTGATGCCCATGTAGGTAAAAATATTATTTCTAAAGTTCTTGGACCAAATGGTATCATTAAATCGAAGACTAAAGTGTTGGCTACGAATTCTGTTCCAGTTTTGCATGATGCTGATTTGATTTACATGTTGAAAGGAGGAGAATTTGTGGAAAGAGGAAACTTCGAGGATGTTATGGAAAGAGGATCCGATTTAGCAACTTTGATCACTGAATTTGGACGTAAAGATAATGAAAAGGAAGAAACCGAAAAAGAAATAAAGGAAGATGAAGCCAAGCAGAAAGAAGAAGAAGCTAAAATAGTTACACCAACTCCATATATGGATGTTGTTGATGAGGCTATTGTTGAATTTACAGGCGATGAAGTGGCTCTTCAAAGGGTTATATCCAATGAAACCATCGGTAGAGCTTCTCTTACTTCCTACTCTCACGTACATGTTGAAGAAGAAGATTCAGGTAAGAAGAAGACAGGAAACAACGATGAAGAAAGTGAAAAGGGTAAAGTTAAGCTTGCGATCTTCATTGAATATTTCAGAGCTTGTAACTTTGGTTGGGTTTCTGTATACTTGATTTGTACTTTAATCATGATGATTATTACCGTGGGCGAAAAGGCATTATTGACTCAATGGTCTGAAGAGAATGCTGTTGCAGGTGAAACTGTTAGAACCAAGTACTTCTTGACATTTTACTTAGCCCTTGGTGTTATTGGTGGTATCCTTAACTTATTGGCTGCCTTTGTCTTGTGGTCCTTATGTATTATCCGTGGTGCTAAATATTTCCATGAAACAATGGCTAAGTCTATATTAAGGTCTCCAATGAGATTTTTCGAAACGACACCAGTAGGTAGAATTTTAAATCGTTTTACAGACGATATTGGAACTATTGATATGCAATTACCTTGGATTTTCATGAATTTCCTTACCTTCTTATTGAATGGAGTTGTTACATTCACTGTTATTTGCTATAATTTACCAGTTATGACAATAATACTTGGCTTCTTGTTAATTATTTACAACCAAATTAGAAAATATTTCATTCCTTGCTCAAGAGAGTTAAAGAGACTTCAAAGCAAGTCCAAGTCTCCACAATTTGCTCATATTCAAGAATCCATCAATGGAATTGACACTGTAAAGGCTTATAATCAAGCTGACAGATTTATTTTCAAGAATAAGCAGAATATCGACAAGGTTATCACTATTGGCTACTTAAGTCAAGCATGTAACAGATGGCTCTCAATTAGATTGCAAACAATATCGTCTATCCTTATCTATGCATCTTCCTTATTGTCTTTATTGTCGATTGGTGGTCCAAATGAAATCAATTCATCTTTATTGGGATTCATCATGGTTTATGCATTATCAATCACATATATCTTGAATGCAGTTGTCAGAATGTGGGCTGAAGTAGAAACTCAATCTGTTGCAGTGGAAAGATTAGTCGAATACTGTAACTTGCCATCAGAGGCCCCAGAAATCATAGAAGATAATAGACCTCCTGTTGATTGGCCATCAAAGGGTGAAATTAAGTTTGTCGATTACTCGACCAGATATGCTGAGAATTTGGATAATGTTTTGAAAAATATTAATATTGAAATTAAGAGCAATGAAAAGGTTGGAATTGTTGGTAGAACTGGTGCCGGTAAATCATCTTTAACTTTGGCTTTATTTAGAATCATTGAAAGTACTGGTGGTTATATCGAAATAGATGGAGTTGACACTTCAAAGATTGGATTATCAGACTTGAGGCACCAATTGAGTATTATTCCCCAGGATGCACATACTGTTGAAGGTTCTGTCAGGCAAAATTTGGATCCATTCCAAGAATATGATGACGATAAATTATGGCATGTCTTAGAATTAGCTCATTTAAAGGAGCATGTTAAAACTATGAAGACTGAACCTACTGAGAAAGAAAAGAAAGAAAATAAAACTAATAAGGATTTACCAACCAAGTATGAATTAGATGCGACAATCTTTGAAGGTGGTTCAAACTTATCTGCTGGTCAAAAACAATTATTATGTTTAGCTAGAGCATTGTTGAATCCTTCTAAAGTCCTTCTCTTAGACGAAGCTACCGCTGCAGTTGACGTTCAAACTGACAAAATTATTCAAGAAACTATCAGAAATTCATTTAAAGATAAGACAATTCTCATTATTGCTCATAGATTAGAAACTATTATGGATAGTGACAGAGTGTTGGTTTTGGATCTCGGTCAAGTCAAAGAGTTCGATAGCCCAGAAAATTTGTTGAAGGATAAAGAAGGTATTTTCTATCTGCTTTGCAAGGAAGGTGGCTATCTTCCAGGTGAGAAAGCAGATGATTTGGAACCATCTACTGATTAATGTTACTGCTACAGTATTTAGTCAGATGCAATGATATATATTCAATTTTATGAAATTAAAATATTTATACAGTGTAATTTGTTCAGATTTCTTTTAAGCTAAGCTAAATCTTCTATGTCTCGTATTAAGTGTGTCAAGTCCCCTCTGCCTTTTTGCACGTCTATCAATCTTTTAGGATCTCCTCTCAACTTGAGTACCTTCTTATTCACGTTTTTGCATAAACCAGTTGTCGCCAATGAACAGATATCGCACTTATTTCCCTTTGGTAAGCATACCATTTGTCCAAACCCCACCAATAGCGGATTAATATCAGCCCAGTATTCTTTGGGTAACCATTCTTGTAATGCTAACCTAGTTGTCTCTGGCTTGTCTGTCTTTGGAGCCCAATTCCACATAGTAGCCAATCGATGCAAGTGGACATCTACACCGATTCCGTCACTTATATTCCAAGCCTTATATAGCAATAAATACCCCATCTTCGGGCCAACACCGGGCAAAGTTACTATTTCTTTAATAGTCTTTGGAATATCACCATCAAAGTTGTCCCTTAAAAGTTCACAGCTCTTTTTCATGTACTGCGACTTTCTATTGTGGAAGCCAACCTTTTGTATAAGCGAGTCAATAGTAGACTCTGAGGAATTATTGACTGCTTCTATACATAAACCATCTATGTAACCTGCCTCAGTGAGGAAGTAGTGGTTCAATCTCAGTACGGCATCATAGTTGACCTCATCCTTTGTCTGCGACGAAAGCATCAACGAGATCAACAACTGAAACCGGAATACCTTAGGATTGGAGTGCCGAATCAACGGGTTTATTTGCTCGGGTATTCGCTCACATCCCATGGTGTCCACGGGGGCTATGAACTTAGCTCTCATTTCTACAACTTTGTTGTAGATTTGAGTCCAATTTGATGGAGAATGCTCTTCCTCAGTGAGAGTCGATTTAGCGAAAATGTTAGCAGGTGACTCGTCTTTCTTAGGAAATACCTGTAAAGGATTGGTCTCAAATGGTTCATATTTGATCCGGAAGTCTAGTGGACCTTCATCCTTTATACCAGTAAGCGAGGTGGGCAGGATACCTTCATCGGGTTCAATTTTAATGGTGCTACTCGGCTTTGAAATTGTTTCCGCTGGTCCATATTTCAGCTCGCCAGCGAATTTTGGAACATTTTTAGCAAAACTAACCAGTGTTTCAGTTTTAAGAGCCCTCTTTGCGACCCTATTCTTCAATATTCGAACCGACCCTCTTCTTACAGGATCTACTTGAGCAGAAGACCTCAACTTTCGTACCATTTTTGTATATATAATGATATATGTTTATTGCAACCCAGAGTTTATCCAATCACAAGCGAACTCTTCGTAATTCAATATGCACCTAATACCGCATCTCTCATGTACCAATAAGCTTTTTTTGTGTCGTGTGGACGCTAAACCTGGGGATATGAATCATCTGCGACTATGACAGAGGCCGGAGCATGGCCGAAGTTTAAATTTTGTGTATGTAGGTTATTCTTCAGTCGATAGTTTGATATATTTGACTATTGTGCTTTGCTACTAAAGATATGACTGACTTTCTTGAGAAAATACCTTCTCCCAAAAGGAAAGTGAAATCTCTGACTTCTAACTCTGCCAAAACTATTAGCGCTCCAGGCACTTCTACTATAAGAGTAGCGCAGGCATGTGATCGATGCAGAGCAAAGAAGACTAAGTGCGACGGTAAACTACCATGTTCCAGTTGTGCATCTGTAGGCTTTAAATGTATTGTATCGGACAAACTTTCTAGAAGAGCTTTCCCTAAGGGTTACACAGAAACATTAGAGGAGAGGATAAGGCAGCTAGAAGCTGAAAACAAGAAGCTCACGGGACTTCTCGATCTCAGAGATGAACAGATATCAATGTTGAACGCGCAGTCACCGCTGACAGCGATGGATACTGACAACAGCAATATCGTAGGAATAAATAGTAGCAATGATACTACGAATAGCTCTCACACAAAGGTAAAGGACGAGTTCCAGTCAGAAAATAAATTGACAAGTTCAAACTTAACCCTCCTAGAAACGCAGAACCAAAACGACGCTTTGCATTCCCATTTGCATGACCATCACGATGGTGTGCCGTGTAGTTGCTCAGACTTCCCTAATTCTGTACATGAAACACCAGTTTCGATTGCTGGTTCATACTTTGATGAAAATCAGAATAAGCATTCGGTGTCAATTCCTGGTTCGATACAATTGACCGATAACGAAGATAATGAAAGTCTATTGAGTTTTGATGATGTACAACTGGTAGATAGTGTACATACCAACACAAATAACGGCAACGGCAGGCGAGATGTTAGTCCAGCCCCAGGAGCTTTTGCTGCAGCTACAGCTATTGCTCAAATGCAAAAGGTTCGCCAGCAACAGCTGCCGCTGCAGAATAGTGATCGTCAAATTTTGACTTCTTTGGTGGCTATTTCGATTCCCAGGCTGACAGAGGAAACTTTATTTATTCCAACTTTGTTGGCCAAGATATGTGAGGTATATGGGTACTCATCCAAATCTGCAATTTTGACTGCAAATGCTATAGCGTCCTTAAAAGAGACTGCTCAACTGAAAAATAACCAGGAACTCTATGATTCTGATTCAAACAAACTTTTGATATCGTTACTTATGAATAGATACGATATAAATAATCAATTACCAGATTCTGAGGCTTCATTTTTCATCCACAACCTTTTAAACTTACCGAGCTCTAAGATAGACTTGGATCAATTGATTACAATATACTTCCAAGATTGGGGGAACACCTTCCCTATTTTAGATAAGAATTCGTTTCTTAAGGAATACATTCTTTTTTCCAAGTACCTTGATGACAGCGGTGTCAAAAATTGTCTGCAATCTTATGAGCTGGTTGAAAAATTCGCAGCTATCTTAGTTTTAGTCTTGAGTTTGAGTTTGATTTCATCAAAGTACACATCTCAATCCGAATCAGTGAAAAAGTACCAATTATCACATTTAAACCATTTCGATTATCTTATCAGAGAATTCACTAAACCAAACTGTATCATAACAAAATCGTGTTCCATTCAATCTCTTCAAATATTATCATTGGCATTACAGTACTGTCTTGTAACTGGAGACATTTCATCGTGCTATGAATTGAGAGGTAGAGTCATTACTATGGGTCAACAATTGAGATTACATAGATGTCCCGCAGCAGTTCTTGGAATTGATG
Source organism: Dujonia railenensis (assembly GCA_935541525.1). NCBI lineage: Eukaryota > Fungi > Ascomycota > Pichiomycetes > Serinales > Debaryomycetaceae > Dujonia > Dujonia railenensis. The sequence continues at coordinate 1,262,353 of CAKXYY010000001.1, read as the reverse complement.
AAACTAATGGTTCAACTGTTAAGAATAACAATAACAGTAAAGGAAACAATAATGTCAACTTGCAAAATTTCAGACAGGGAGAACGTAGAATTTTATTTTGGTGCATATACAGTTTAGATGTATATTCATCATTGAGTTTAGGTGTTCCAAGATTATTAAAAGATTTTGAAATAGAATGTGCTATCCCATTCGCTGGTAAGGAAGGCGAGGATGAAGATGATGTCAATGGTAATGGGAATGTAAACATTCTTATTGTCAACAATACAAAATTAACGATTGTTGGTAAAGTCTCCAGATATACATTAAGTATTATGTTGTACTCCAAGGTATTGGCCAACATCTTGGATTCTATATTCTCAAGATATGAGAATGGAGATCAGAGCTCGAAAACTTTGGGTCGAGAGAGAATGTTGGACTGCTGGAGAAGAGAATTGCCAAGAGAATTAAAATTTGAAATCGATGTAAATGGGTTATCATTAGCGAACAATAAGGATCCTTCGGCTGCAATTAATGGAAACATATGGAAGAATTATACTAGACAGCAATTGGCATTGATTTTCCTTTACTATCATGCAAAAATATTAATATACTTACCGATTATATCTAAGCATTCCCATCATCACAACGTCGGGTTACTGCAGAAAGAACAATTATTCAAAGCGAAGGGAGACTTTACTACTAATGTTGTTTCAAGTGCCAGTATTATTCAGCAATCTTCCATCCAAATCCTAGAAATTTTGAAGAGCTTGTCGAGTTATTCATCCTCCTATTTATTACCAATTCCAATCAGTTTAGCAAGAGAGCAGGCGAGATTAGCGTTATTGGTTGCTCGTGGTAGTCTTGATTACGTCAAGAATGGCTCCTTGTACCAAAATCTGAGGACTTTGCTTTTGGAGACTATCACTGCTCTCAGCACCGATAGTGAATATGCTGGGCCCGGTGGTTTGACCAAGAACTCGGTTAAGTTATTAGAGTTAGCTATCTTGAGTATTTTGGGTTTGAATTTAAATAAATCCTTATTGGGTAAAAAGAAGCCGGTGAATTCATTTACGAATGGTAGAATTATTAAAGACTCTGAGTTTGATAGTTTCAACAAGAGCAATAATGGCATTAAAGTTTCACCTACAGCAAAGACTTCTAATAGTGGAACCACTACGCCTACACACAGTTCTAAATTGAGCAATGTTCAAAGTGCGTCGGAGGACTATGAAATTGACAACGGCTCTTATCCTGGCTCACAGATGTCAACCATTGATTTCGATGCAATAAATAATAACCCCATAAACGGCAATTCCTATCCAGATGGAATAGATGACATTCTTGAGTTTGATCCCTTCAAGATGAATTTGAATCCTGACTTGATGATGAATGAATTTGCGGCTGATGGTTCCTTGGGATTGGTGCCATTCTTGGAAATGAACAATAGTGTAGAATATGGTGCCAATGATTGGACGACAGAAGATTGAAGAAAGACTTTAAGTTGCATTCAATTACAATAGGAAATTCATTGTCTTGTATATATGTCGAAGGAAGGAAATAATAGATGTGCAAGTATCGATTAGAATTGTAGAAAACTATTGACCTTTTGCAGCGAGCAGGTTTAGGATATTTAAGAGTAGTAGAGAAAGGGACGTACTAAGCAGAGAAGAGAACGTAGGTACTAAGCAGAGGAATGTGAGGAGAGGAACAATAGACATGTCCGAGGCCCGACTGCCTGAATCCTGACCCATATTTTAGATAAGGATCGGAGATGTAATCCAGTCATGACTAGTTTGGAAATGCTACGATACCATCATAAACTTCTACGCTGCCTCACCATTATTGTTTCCCCACCTTACGTATTTTAAGTTAGAAAAATGAGTCCGGGTCGGCTCCAGCTGTCACCGGAGTTGCACTCGCACTCTCGGCGAGCGTCTCGAACATCAAATAATTTTTCAAGGTTGTGGGGTATAAATAAGATTCGTATTGACATCAAAGTTCCGTCGAGCCAATAGATATTCATCAAATTCTAAGCAATCCCATAGAAGGTGGCCGATACAATACTACTTCTATAATCCACAAAACATAAAAATGTCTACTTTCTCTAAGGCCAATTTCAAGACTCTTAACTATAACTCCTTCAGACCGCACTACCCCGCGCTGTTTTACAAGATTCTTGGTGACTATGCTAGTCAGAAGCTGGGAATCAAGAAGGCTGTTGATTTAGGCTGTGGTACAGGGGTTGCAACATACCCCTTGCTTAACTTCTCAGATCAGGTGATCGGTGTTGATCTTTCACCAAAGATGGTGGAAACTGCTAATCTGTTGGTGAACGATAGGTGCGAGACCATGGGGATCTCAGATAAGAGTCGAATTCACTTCGTCGCTGGAAGTGTAGAATCTTTAGCCTATGACAACTCTAGTAATAAAGATGAGAAGATATTTGGGAATGGAGATCTTGATTTGATAACTGCCGCTCAATGTATACATTGGTTTCAAGATTATCCTACCTTCTTCCAATCCATCGCGAAGCTGTTGAAGCCGGGCGGCACTTTAGCTTACTGGTACTACATAGATTCCATCGTCGTAGACTACAAGGGCAGTAACCTTGACTCTGCGTCCATAAAAACAGCCAAATTAGAAAAATCATGGCAAATTGTCTCCAAATATCTCTACGATGACCCCAATTTCGCCGGGCCTCACTGGGAACAGCCTGGAAGAGGGATCCTTAGGGACCATTTGAGAAAAGTCGATGAGGCTATCCCCAAGGATCTCTTCACCGATATCAAAAAAAATAAGTTCATTTCCGATATTAGTGATCCTGAGAAAACGTTCCCCAGTGTCGAGAATGGCGATCTTAAAATTGTAATGAAGGACTTACCACTTAGTGCAATTAAGGACTACCATAGCACAGCGAGTGGAATTCACAACTACAAAGAAGCCCACGGGGACAAGGCAATTGACATCCCCTCGCAGATCTTAAAGGATTGGGAAAGTGAATTGGGCTGGGGAGAAGATACTACAGTAGACTACGTATTCCACTCGGGATACACCTTCATGAGAAAGAAGTAAAGCAGGAATTTGAGAGAACACCTAATACACGCCAATGCTGCATATGCACTTCCCCATACTCTCAGCAGCACCGTGCTCAGACTAATATGAAAAAAAAAAAAAAGTGAAAAAAAAAAAAAAATGAATGAAAAATAAGTAAAAAAAAAAAAAATTAAGAAAATAAACATTTAGACACTTCAAGAGCATCTTGTACTGTACAGTAAGTTCCAGTGTAGCTCCATCTCATTGTGCTACACACTCTCCCCTTTTCTTGCACGTCTGTAACCACGCCACTACCCTCTTGTCCTCTACTACAAATTTGTCTCACACCATGAAAATACCTTTCCACTCCTCCCCAAGGCTTATTTCCTCCACCTGCCCATCCTGATTCAGAATCAAGTTTCCTCACCGCTGGAGATGGTTCCCTGCATAGTGATGGTGACACTGTGTCAGAATCTCCGCAATACCGCGAACAGGCTGCTACGCGCACAAACTGGTGGCTCACTAGGCGGTGAAAGAACAACACCCTGAAAAACGCACAGCGAACTTTTCAGTCTTAGTAGGTTGCTCTTTTCCCTTATTGTAACCGTTTAACTCGATTTCTAGTATGTCCGGCCAACTTAAGAAAAGAGGACAGAAGAAAACAGGCACAAATACACCACCAGTTGCTGCAGTTGGTGGTGTTTCCAGTAGGCCCATTGGAGCTTCTGATTTCGATGAGTTGGAAGATTTTGAAAAACCTTCGTCGATTGTGGAACTTGATCAAGAGAGGAAATATTACATTGCGTGCACTGTTATCACACTTGTGGCCACATACCTTCGTTTCAGCAACATCTCGTACCCGGCCAAGGTGGTCTTCGATGAAGTGCATTTTGGGAAATTCGCTTCGTACTACTTGGAAGGTACATACTTCTTTGATCTTCACCCTCCATTCGCCAAGTTATTGATTGCGTTTGTTGGTTATTTGGTTGGCTACGACGGTAAATTCAAGTTTGACAATATCGGTGACAACTTTAGCGACCACCCTGATGTTCCATACGTTGCTTACCGTGCCTTGTCTGCCCTCCAAGGTACCGCCGTGGTGCCACTTTTGTTTTGGACTTTGAAGACCTTGAATTTCTCAGTGCCAGCTTGTGTTTTGGCAAGTGCCATTGTCTGTTTTGATAACGCTCATGTCATTGACTCCAGATTGATTTTATTGGATTCCACATTGATCTTGTCTGTAGCATTGACCATTTTCACTTATGTCAAGTTCTCCACTTTCAGAAGACAACCATTCAGCAAGAACTGGTGGATCTGGCTCTATGCTACCGGGGTTTCCTTATCATGCGTGATTTCCACCAAATATGTCGGTGTATTCACTTATGTTACTATTGGTATTGGTGTGTTGCATGAATTGTGGATCTTGTTGGACTATGAAAAGAAAATCCCAATGCAAGACTTGATTCACCACTTCTTAGCAAGATTGTGGGCTTTAATTGCAGTTCCATTTGCCATTTACTTGTTCTGGTTCTACTTGCATTTCAATATCTTGACTAAATCTGGTCCAGGTGACACGTTTATGTCTTTAGAATTCCAGGAAACATTACTCGAGTCCCCATTAGCCAAGGAGTCGAAACCCGTCTACTATTGGGATGAAATCACTTTAAACCATAGACAGACTGAAGCTTACTTACATTCTCATACTGATACTTACCCATTACGTTACGAAGATGGTAGAATTTCATCGCAAGGACAACAAATTACGTGTGTTTTCAATAAGGACAACAATGAACCAAATGATGCTAACAATTGGTGGCAGATTATTCCTCAAGACACTGAAAAGAAACCGTTTTCAAATACAACAAGACACAAGGTTTTCACCGAAGACATCGTCAGATTTAGACATGTTCAGACTGGTGGATACCTTTTGGCACATGATGTTGCATCCCCATTAAAGGCTACTCACGAAGAATTTACTGCAGTCTACGATGACGTTGCTAATGAAAGATTCAATGAAACCTTGTTCAAGTTGAAATTCACTGACAAGACCAAGGCTTCTTCAAACAGCAACAAGAGAATAGAAATTAAGAGTAGAGCAACTACTTTTAAGGTAATTCATGTCGATACCGTGGTTGCCATGTGGTCTCACGACGACGACTTCTTACCTGATTGGGGTTACCATCACCAAGAAGTTAGTGGTAATAAGAAGGTTCAAGATGCAGACGTTGCATGGAGATTCAATGAAATCAAATTCAATAAAGACGACGAAAGAGCTAAATTCGTACCAAAGGCAGTTACCAAGTTACCATTCTTGAAAAAGTGGTGGGAATTACAGTTTTTGATGTTCCACCACAATAACCAGTTATCATCCGATCATCCATTTGCTTCCCAACCGGATTCATGGCCATTGGCTGTCTCTGGTGTATCATTCTGGAACGACAACGACTTGAAAAGACAAATCTTCTTCATTGGTAACATTATTGGATTCTGGGTAGAAGTTGGATTTTTGGCTATCTACGTTGGTTTATTGTTGGCTGATCAAGTCACCAGAAGACGTGGTGTTTTCATTTTGAATGATAAAGCCAGATCTAGATTGTACAACACTTGTGGATTCTTTTTCGCTGGGTGGTGTGCACATTACTTACCATTCTTCCTTATGAATAGACAAAAATTTTTGCACCACTACCTTCCAGCTCATCTTATTGCTGCATTATTTACAGGTTCTATTGCTGAATTCATCTGTACCAATAACACCAAGGGTAAAGGAGCATCTCACGTCAACAAGGTCAAGATTGGTGTCTTAGTCGGCTCAATCATAATTGGACTTGGTGGATTTTTCTTTTACTTCCGTGCAATCACCTACGGGGATGTTACTGTTCCGCCTGAAGAGCTTATCAAGAGAGAATGGTTGGATATCAAATTACATTACACCAAATAATCGGAGGCTAAGAAAACTAAATAGGGTAGTCTCATATGGAGAGTAGGAGGAGTAGATGAAAGCAAAATAAGAATGTAAAATAATATACATATACATATAGATACATAATAGGTACATGCGCTCCTGCTGTACCGTGTAGTGATGTTTCAGAATTGGTCTTCTCACTTCTAGGGCTCGTATAGTGCTCGCCTAGGGGCATTTTCTGCAGCCAGTCGCTAAATTCTGCGAAAATAGCGAGCAAAAAAAAATTATGCACTAAATAACGCAAAGCACACCGAGCGACGTAATTTTCACGGCGCTATACAAACGTGAAAGCGCTCAAAAAAAAAACGCTACATGATATGCACATAGAATAGTAAAACAGCACTCCTTACTGAATACTAAGCGTGCGTCCAGTGTCTAGAACGTTGTTTCATGTCAGTTAGGTCATTTCTCACTTCGCTCAAGAGTCTTGTTGACTCAGGGGCTCTCCTCAAGTCTCCACTTAAGTTTGTTACCGGAAATCAGTCTGCAGATCTAGACTCTGTGATTTCTGCCATCTCATATTCGTATTTTACAAATTTGAAGGACTCATCCGAACATGTCATCCCATTAATTAATATTCCAAGAGAGGACTTAAGATTACGTAGAGATATTGTCCTGGTATTGAAAGCCCATTCAATCAATGAAGATTTGTTGTACTTTGTAGAAGATTTCTCTCAGTTAATCAAGAGATCCAAAGCCCCATCTCAACTAATTCTCGTTGACCACTGTAATTTGCAGGGAGATGAAGTTACTGATGCTTACAATGCAAAATTATTGAAAATTGTAGCCATTATAGATCATCACGCTGATGAACAAATTGCTTTGGATGCTAATCCAAGAATTATCCAGGTCAACGGATCATGTTCAAGTTTAGTTTTCAACTATTGGTACAACCAAATTGGTAAGCCAACCTCGTTTTATACTAATAATGATGTTATTCTGTTGTTATTGGCACCATTGCTTATTGACACTACTAATATGACTGCAAAGGTCGAAAATGAAGATACAATTGCGTTCAAAAAGTATGGAGAAATCTTATTATCGACCGATAATACTTCTTTCAACATCCTTAAGGCGTATGCTTTGCCAGGTGCTGAACCTCAAGTTGAATTTGACATTTTTGAATCCTTTTACAAACAGGTTAAAACCCAGAAGAAAAACATTGAGGGATTCTCTATGAAAGACTTCTTAAGAAAGGACTATAAACAATTTGAATTTCATTCTAAGACAAGTGGCTCAACTTCAAGAATTGGGTTCAGCTCGTTGCTGAAACCATTTTCATGGATCTTAAAGAATTACACTAAAGCTGAAATCATTAAAGCTTGTACGGAATTGCGTAGCGATAATAATTTGGATGTTAATGTAATGACTACTTCTTACACTAGAAAGGACAATGGCCTTTATGCTAGGGAATTCGCTTATTGCTACAACTCTACCAACAGCAATGCTGAGTTGTATGCCAAGTTACCGGAATTCTGTACTGTTTTAGATTTGCATAGCGACGATTTGTACAGTGTCCTGGCAGAGGATTTATCTGCTCTTAATACTTTTCAAAGTAATGAAGTGTTGATACTTTTCAACCAACACAATACCCAAGCTTCAAGAAAGCAAGTTGTTCCTGCTGTAAAAGAAGCCATAGAGACAAACTAATTTATATAAAATTAAAGAAAAATCTATCTACCAAAGGTCGAGAGTAACTTTATTGAGTTAGAGATAAGTAATACATAATATCTTTTATTGATCTATTCTTTCTGAGTGTAAAATCGTATTTTAATTCAATTACTTGGAAGATAACTCACTTCATATTCTATAAATTCCTTATTCCCATTTTTAAGTACCATTTTCCTATTTACAAGTGGTAGATTTTGATACATATCTTCTAATACCTTTCTAAACTCTGCTAGTACAGTCTCAGGCAAGTCCAAAACTTCGACATTATTTTCATCTAATTCATCATTGCTTGAATCAACAGATAGTTCTCTAGTTGCTAGCTTTAATGTATTATAATATACTTGCCCTCCAGTGGATATACTCATTCCAACGTTAACGACCCAAACAAACAAACTATTGTTTATATAGAATTTTCGAATCGCTACTGAGTTGATCTTATCCATCATCATGTTGTAAACATACAAATACGGCTGGTACAGTTCTATACATTTTCCCATTTCAAATTTATCGTTATATTGTAACTCTAATTCCCATTTGTTTATCCTGTAGTACATTTCACTTCCAGAAGTAGAAATATCTTCCAAGTACTGGCCCATTCCATGATTGCAAGAACTACAGATGCATTTATCATCCAAAAATGTGACAGCAGATTCTTCACCAGCATCTATGCGTATCAACACGTAATAATTACCCACTATGACCTCACTCTTCTTACCAGGTTTGATAATACCTTGGTAATATGGCCGCTCTTTTAAGTCTTGGAGATTCTCATTTGGCTTGTGGCAATGCCAAAACTCCATCATTTCTGACCAAAGCTCCGATGGCATATCAAAAAATGAGTTCGTTTCACTGTCTATTACCTTCTTTTTACAATTCTTACAAGAAAAGACAAATTCATTCTTCTTGGAAACCTTATCCTGAGAAGTCTTATTCTTCAAATCCTGTACTGACCATTTTTGAATGAAAGACATATTGGACAATGAAGGTACCGAATAGTTCATAAACGATGCTGCCAGATCATCTTGGCTTTCTGGAGAAGGCAGAACTTTTAACTTTACTGATAGGTTATTGTTCTCTACGTTTTGCTTACAGCCAATCAACTGTATCTCGTTTGATTTATGGTGTATTGGCAAGGGTATAGCTACATCATCAATCAGTGCAATCGCACCCGATCTATTAAAATTTATACTAGCCCCAGGATTGGTGTTATCAACAGAAATCGAGACAGAATCCAATCTAGGGAAGTACTCTGCCAAATACATACTTCTAAGTAAGGAAATCAAAGGATAGTGTAAAGAAATTACAAAGCAAACAGAAGAAAGGACTACATTAAAAGATGTTGCATCTCTTCAGCTATTTGAAAGTGTGTATTACTGTATTAAAATCCTGTATATAATCCCAAGTGTATGCATTAAAAAGGTTGCAATTTAACCTCATAGAAAATGATTGCGTTTAGCTATTTGGCGCTTTTGGTATCCTGATTGATTTCCTTTTGGAGACGTGAATTCTTGGTTCCATGCCAGCGTCATCCAATGGGTATGGGGGTTGAGGCTGTGATACCAGCCTTGGTCTGCCCAAGGGTATGAATTCATCCGTATTTGATGAATTATTTTTTAAAGTGAGTAGGGCTGCAATTTTTGGATCAATAAAATGATGGCTCTTCTTTAACTCATTACCAAATACTTCATTTTTTAACAGTTCATAGCTGACTGCTTTAAAATTTTGTTCATAGATGCCTCGTTCTAGTGAAAGACCTCCGGAATGATCAGAAAAGGCCCTTTGTGGATTCTCAATTCTGATTGGACTTTTTGCTCTTTGAGGCAGTGAAAGGTGATTTTTCAATCCTTGACCTACCCTCTTTTGCTGTTCACTCAGAAAGCTTGATACAAGTACATCTTCCAATGGTGGAGATGGCGATGGCGATGAGTTTAAAGAAATAGCATCTTCATCCATAATATTTGCAAATCTCTCTGGAGCAAATACTTCTCCAACCATCTTGTTTGAATTTGATCTCGAAGAATTATTTGAAACCATTTTGATCTTTGGCTGCGAATAGATGGGCTGTGGAGAGTTCGAGTCCAGGTTAGATGCTGACTTATATGATTTACTTGTTTGCCTGAAGGGGGAAGGAGTTCTGTTGGATGATCTTCTTGTGCCTTGCATTGCATTGGTGCGAGGGCTAACATGTCCTGACATCGAGGTGACGAATCCTTTGAAGCCTCTATACTTACGTGCTACTTCCTCCGGTGGATCCATATAACAGATGTAGTACAAAGCTCCCTGTAATAAGGTAAACGACGGGTTTTGTCTTAAGAACTCATGGAAACGGATTAGACTCCGTCCCACGGGGAATTTAAAGAGACCCAAAAATTTGATAATTTTTATTGTGTAGTCAAACAACAGCCTGAACATTCTGTCTGTGTTCACTTCAAACAATTCCAACCATATTTTGCTAGCAATTCCATGTTCCAGCAGTCTAGATGATGAGGATGGTTTGCCGAGCTGTCTTTCGTAATCCTTTATGTATGAAGATGAAATCAAAGCGCCAATTCGTTCTCCGAAGAATTTGGTGATTACAAGGCACCCATGATAATAAAAAAGCCAAATTCTTACCAAAAGGAAAAATCCTGAAGTGATAAAATTCAGATTTAACGATGATAGTAGTAACTTCGGATCAATGAAATTTTCAAAATATATCATCAAGATGTAAGACATCCAGTAGCTGAGCAAGAATTGCGATTGGGTCGCAAACCGTGGGGCAACCGCACCTTCTTGGTTGATTAGTTTGAAGGTTAAGAACAACGGCAACACAAATGTTGATATCGATGATATTAATAGTATAATTACAGTAAGCATTTTCTTTATAAATTGAGTTTTTAGTGATTTTTCAATATGTTGCTTATAGGTGACAATTTATGTGATGATATACTATCCCTTTAATGTGTGTGTGTGTGTGTGTTTTTTAATGTTGCTTGCGGTCGGTAATAATATTTTCTAAGGGACGATTTCCAATAGGTAGGCACCCACTCAAGCTTATTTAAACAAATGCAATGATGTTTCTGAAAGCGGAAGCCTTTCGACTGTTCGGTCCGTCTCTAGAGAAAATGTGGTAATATGTAAGATCTGGAACTTCTGTGCACAAATTTTTTTATATTTTAATTCCAGACCGTTGCTCAATGTACGTAGATGTACCTATGATGTCACGAAATATGTAAGATGCGATTTGGAACACTGTAATGGAAGCTACGGTTTGAGATGAAAAAATAAATATAGAACTAGGCTTGGTATTCAGTAGTTCAATGCTGTTAGCTGGTATATCTTGACTTTAAAAAGAAAATTACATAAATAAATTATATGATATAACGGGGGAAAAAAAAAAAGGGAAACAAGATGTCAAATCGAAGGCACTTGGTTACCTTTAAATAGAAGCTTAAAAATGAATTGACGGCTACCAGCGACTAACCCTGAGGAAAATAAATGCGAGTAAAAAAAGTAACTTCACAGAAAATAAAAAAGATGATGGAGAAGTTCCAAATTTGGCATCAGCGCAACACTGATCAAGTATTGCTGGTAGTCACCTCCCATGAACGGGGCTAATAAATTAGCACAGACCGGTTAAATTTCTTTTTCCTTCTTCTTTTCATGATTTGATGTATTATTTGCCTTTCGCCCATTTCGTTGATTCAGATCTCCAATCTCTATCGGGACGTTGGGAACTACGTAATATTATTTTCATTCTCCAAGTCTGTCCTGAAATGGTCATTCTCGAATTTTTAGACTTTAGATCGCTACAGCCCTCTCCTCTTCTATTAAAATCAATGAGGAAATACTTCAAACCTGGCATAAGCTGGAATGTTGATTCAGAAAATATCTCGTTTTAAGGTTTGTTATGCTCTTCACCCTTCAAATCCCTTTCTCCGGCAATAACCTTTTTATGGCAATTCCCCCAGCCACTTTCCTATCCCTCCTGCAACTGTGCTTAAGTTATAGTCAACGGTGCTTCTCTAGCAAGCTCTAGCGTATGGATTCTTTCTTTTTTTTAATGCGCGCTTAAAGGCGCTTAGGTAATCGGATCTCACCGATGTGCGACTTTTGCGAACGCACAAACCTGTCCCAAATTGGTTGACTCGACTTCATCATCGGGACTGCATACAGACAGTCGCGTTTACATGTTCGCATCAAAACAAAATGTGCAGAAGCGGTGGATTAACTCTCAGCCCAAATAGGCGACTTCTCTTGTCGCTTATTCCATCTTATATATTAAGCGTAGGCTCGTAGTAAATTGATTATTATTATTACGTATATATACATACACATGCTAGATACGTAATGGATGAACACGAATATACTTCCGCTTCGCCGGTACCAACAAATGAACCAAATCAAAATGACTCAGCAGATTTACTTGGACTTGACAAACCGATCAAATTGACTACACGCGCAAAGGTTGCAAAAATAGATGATGATAGAATCTTATCAAAACCAACAGGAATTCAGTATGTAGTGAAGAACTTTAATAAAATGAATAGAGTGATGAAGAAGAAGGATGCTGCACTAGCCAAAGAGCTCTCGAAGGAAAAATACAAGAGGGCTTCTACTAAAACCATCAGGAAGTTGAAGCATGATCATGAATTTGAGAACTTCACTTTCATCTTGCATTACTACTGGTTTTGGTTAAATACTGTCTTCCCGAAGGCAAATTTTAAGGATTGTATAAAGTTACTTAGAGTTTATGGAGCCAAATCGAATCATATGAAATTGTATAGACGTGAATTGTTGGACCAGGAATTATTGAAGCTTAGACAGGAAAAAGGAATCGTAGACAACATAGGCGACGACATTGAGGAAAGCCTTGGAATAGCCCAACCATTGGCCAGTGTAGATCAGAGCTTTCCTGGCGTAGAAAACGAAAATGAGAGCTCAGCTAATAATAATAACAATAACAATGAGGACGAAGACGATGACGACTGGAGTTTCATGATTAGATCTGCCACCAGGCCAAAGAATAGTCTCTTTATCGATGACGATGAAGATGATGATGAATTGTATAGAGTTACCAATGTTGCTAAGAACCCTCTTCTGACTCAATTGTCTCTGGCTCAAGTTGATGGCTTTCCTGACTTAGATGAATTCTCCGACTCTGACGTCTTCAGTAATCCTGTCCTGAATACTGCTCAGCATTTAAACGAAAATGAAAATGAAAATGGCGATGATTTTGAAATGGACTTAATGAGAGAAATGGATCTATAGAAAGGCAATAATTAATGGGTAATTACATTTGATTAAGAGCTTGTAGGTCACTTCAATTAAATACTTTCAGCTAGACAAGTATATCTTCCTTAGAATAGTTGCATATTCAAAAATTTCGGATATGATCTCGGGATTAAACGAATCTGGTTTAATTCCTTCATTATAGCAAGCAACTAGATAGCCACCAGATCTAAAATAAAGATCAATGTCATCATTACTTCCTTGATTTTGCTCATTTGCCTTCTTGACCCTATGCTTCCTAACTAGCTTTGAGTTGTGTCTGAAAAAAGGAATTAAGATCCCATCATTATGAAGTGAAGTTTGGCGTGAATTTTGATAATGGATTCCAAATTCTGATGAAAATGCAGCACTGTGGATTTCATCTTCGATATTCAAATTGGCATAATTGCAACCATGGTAACCTATAATCCTAGTGATGCAGTCGTTATGGGCGTTCTTACTCGTGTCTTTAACTAATTTACTGGAAAATGTGAATTTATTAACATCAATTTCCTTCTGTTTTGATGGAAAGTATTCTTTTCCAATGAGGTAGGACTCTGCTATTCTGATTTCAAGAATGTATGCAAAATCAATTCCTATGTCATTGACTATGAACTTTGATAATTGAGCTGCCCCATTCTTGATGTTGCCCGCATTCAACATCTTTTCGAAAAGTATCTGGCTCGATTTGACATTGAATTCCTCACTGTTCCGCTTGAATCTAAAGGTATGGTTTGGACTATATGGTCCACCCGATCCATCTTTTTCGAAAATATTGAACATTTGCTCGCCTTTACTAGTTGCCCTGCCAATCTTCTTTGCCAATTTTTTGATATCATCTGCATAATTATCTGAGTGGGTTTCACACTGGATTGGTTTATAAATGGAAAATTTGACTTGGACAATGCTTATGGGGGTCTCCAAAATCTTCATGATTTCTTTTGCATATAATTGAAATGATCTAATTTTATCTGGCAGAAATTCCCGACGGACAAATGAATCAAATATGGATAATACTCCAATATTTATTCCATTCTTGTTGGTCAAAGGGACTCCTAGATAAAACTTAATATGCGGTATTCCATTCACAAATGGATTCGACTGAGTTCTCCAATCTTCCGACGCATTTAATAACAAAAAATATCCCTGTGATAATATCGTATGAGAATCAATGGATGCAATTCTTGGGATATCAACTAGCCCTAACAAATGTTCAAATTTTATCAAAGTTTTCGTTCCATCAATAACAGAAATAGAAATACCATTAATGCCGAATTCTTTCCTTATTTTGCTAATTATTTTTTTGAAAATATAAGCTTCATTCCAATGGGGCAAGTCAATATACTGCTGAGCAACTTTGCTCCTAGTAAGTTCATTGTAACATTCTGGTGGTTGGAAAAAGCCTTTCGATTTGTCAAAGCATGGTGGGCAAGGCACGTCAGAAATGTTCCATTTACCCTGTTAGAGTTAGTATTGTTCAAAGCCAGAAGGAAATATGAATTAATTAATGAATAATTCAAGATAAAACATACTTTCGAGTAAGCGTCAATAAACTGAGAGAGAGTCATTCTAATTTGGTTGATAGATCTCTCACCAGGTGGAGCTATAGAGTTGATACCCCCATGTCCAGCCCTAATAGCTTTGGCCTTTGGTGATTTGCCACTACCGGCTAGTTGGCTTAATCTATCCATGTAATCTAGCAAGTATGAAGTGTCTGGCGGAACTATCCATTCCTTTACTATACTTGAGCTTTTTATCTCTTGTGATCATTTGCAACCACAAGCAAGAGTTGCATAATTTTGCAATCTATGCGAATTTTGTGTGCAAGAATGAAAAATAAAAAGAACAAAATTAACAAAATCTTGCTGACTACATAGGAACTACTCCAATGTTAGTACAAGTATACATAGAAGATTCTTCTGAAACTGGTGTCATTTTAAAATAAATCTATTCATTTGTTCAACCTAAAAAGAAAAAAATAAAAAAATTACCGTATTTACTATCAAGTTAGAAATATACTTTTCTTATTCTTCCTTTTCCTCCTCTTTTTTCTCTTCAATCTTTTCTAGATCTTTCGAGGGGCCACCAGCAGCTCCAGCTTCAGCTTCTTCTGCCTTAGCTGCCTTCTCGGCTGCTTCTCTTTCTTGTCTCAATTTCTCATCATCTAATGATAATCTCAACGCTAATGCCAAATCTGGATCCATATTTGGGTCAATGATATCACCCATACCACCAAACCCATCATTGCCCATTCCATCTCCACCCATGTCAAATCCGTCTTCAACAAGAATTGGGGAAGTAGCAATTACCTCAAATAGCATTCTTGGACCTGGTGGGATCGTAACAAGGTGCGAATTATCATGATTGTTTATAATGGAGTTAAATTTTTCCAATTTGGTGGTATTGACCGATTCCTCACCAAAATTTATAATATCAACTGCAATATTGTTCTTTTTCATCTTCTTAGCCAATTTTTCTAAGTCCTTTTCCAGTTCTTTGATTGGAGATCCAACAAACACTATAATTCTTTGAGCTTGAACTTTATTTTGACGATGCTTCAACGCTAATGCAGCTACAGAAATCCCATTAGAAAAATGAATTTCCCCGTTTATTTTGGTTTCGTGAGCTCCAGATAATATTTTACCAAAGTCTGTGGTCAAGGTGGATAACACCTGTGGGCCATTCCCACCGTATGCCAACAAACCGACGGTATTTTCAGGATTCGAATTGACTTTATTTTGGAAAATAAATTCAGTGGCAGTCAATTGGGCTTCATATCTTGAAGTTAAATAGTCTCCATTTCTCATAAATTCAGAATTGTCAATGACAATCATTGTAGCTTCAAGGCCTCCCATTTTAGTTCTAGTTTATATGTTTATTCTTAAGTCTATTTAAATCAATCAAAAACCTCTAAAAGCCAAAATTAACCTCTATATATGTCAAGTGGAAGATATAAATAGTCGCAATAACAAAACTATGGATACGAATAAGTCTTTGAACTGGGGCTAGCTTTCTAATGATTTGGGTTTCTTGGTGGTTGTCGTTCTTCATGCTCGCCACCTTTCCAGCGACAGGAAGAAATGGATTATATGCAGGTATGAACTGAAGTATAAACACAGGCAAGGCAGAGCATTTCGTTTCTTTTATATACCATCTTTCCTTAACAGCAAACATGAAATATACAAAGGCTGAAAAGGAAAAGTTGATAGCCTTTTTGAAAGAAGAATCGGATAATAGAATACGACGTCTTGAAGGGGAATGTTTACAGCTAGCTAAGGATTCAGAAACTAAAATCTTAAGAAGGTTGAATAATGTAAGCGCGACACTTTGGAACGTTCAATTGAAAGATGTCTTGATGATAGAAAGACACCACAAACCTTCCATAAAGCATTTGATTTCTGATATTAAATCGGTACAGCAGGAACTGTCCTTTTTAAGCTATAACAGTGCTGGAGATAGCTCCATTGCTGCTTCTGCCAGTTCTGGTAGACCATTGAGAAGTGTGTCGGACTCTAAAGTAAATAAACCGAGTCGCACCCAATCCAGGCAAAGAACTGCATCATCGCATCACTAAGAGCAGAGCACCAGTAAATATGTAGACTACTAAATAGAGTATATGTGTATAATATATGTTGAATGCGACAAATAGAACCTTATAGCAAGTCTCATCTGTAAATTATCGTCTTCTAAGCTGCAGGGTACCCTCTTCAACTGGTGAATTGATTCTTATCTCATTTTCATAGTTTAGTGTTGACTTCTGTGATTGATATGAATGCTTTCTTACATTGGATTGTACATTTTTATTCTTTGATTATCTGTATTGTATTTATATTATTTTACCTATATCGGTCCTTTCTATTTTATTTATATAACTTAAGCATCCTCAGGAATGTCATCATGGAAGTACTTACCTTCAGTAGTGGCCTTTATCACACCAGCTCTAATGACCCAATCACCAAATGGTTCTCCTTCATTTCTTTCTAAACTCCATCTCTTGAATAATGGCTTCAAAGTGCTCAAGATTTCGTCTTCTTTAATGGAGTATCTATAAATCTTGTTTAATCTTTCACCATGGTGTCCTCCTCCCAACATTAAGTTGTATGCACCAAATGCCTTTCCTACAAGGGCAACCTCAGCAACCCATGGTCTGGCACAACCGTTTGGACAACCAGTCATTCTCATCACAATAGAATCATGTCTCAATCCGTATTCTTCTAAAGCTTCTTCCAATAATGTGATCAATTTTGGCAAGTAACGTTCAGATTCAGCCATAGCCAATCCACAAGTTGGGAAGGCTACACAAGCAGCTGATGATAATCTTAATGCAGAGAAATCGGTGTTGTGCAATTTATACTTGGCCAATAACTCTTTGACCTCAAATAAATCTTTGTCTTCAATGTTAGAAATCAAGATGTGTTGGTTACCTGTTAATCTAAATTCACCAGATTTATTGTTGTTCAACAAATACTTGGCAATTTCTTGTAAACCTGTCTTTTGAGGTAATTCGACAGTATCTTCAATACGACCATTTTCAATGAAGCAAGTGAAATGGTTTAATCCAGTCTCATCTTTACACCATCCGAAATAATCGACATTGGACTTGATTTCAAATGGCTTAGCTGGTTCAAATTGATAACCTAACAATTCTTCAACCTTGCTCTTGAAAACATCGACTCCCAAATCGTCAATGGTATACTTCAATCTAGCATGCTTTCTATTTGTTCTGTCACCAAAATCTCTTTGAACAAGCATAACCTTTTCACAAACAATGTGAATTTGATCCTTAGGAATGTAACCGAATAAAGAACCAGTTCTTGGATAAGTCTTCTTATTGTTATGGGTAGATCCCATACCACCTCCAACTAAAACATTGAAACCTTGAACTTCATTATTCTCGTCGACGATTGCAATAAGACCAATGTCGTGAGCATAGACATCAACATCATTATATGGTGGGACAGTGATAACAATCTTGAACTTTCTTGGTAAGTAAGTGACTCCATACTGAGGTTCTACATCAACTAATGCATTACCTGCAACCAATGTCTTCTTCTTCTTTGGACCATCCTTTCTATTGGCATAAGTCTCAGTGTAGCCTGGTTCATCTCCTTCGTCCTTTCCTTCAAGCCAAATTTCGTGGTATGCTGTTGTTTGAGGTAAAAGGTATTCTGAAATTAAAGTACCAACTTCAGCGACTTGTGCGTGGACCTTAGCATTTCCTGGTAAAGCAGACACCATAACATTTCTGTTGACATCACCACAGGCAGCCAAAGTATCCATTAAAACAGCATTCATACCTCTGATAGCAGGCTTCAAGTCATGCTTAACGACACCATGCAATTGGAAAGTAGCTCTGGTAGTCAATTTTAAAGTACCATTACCTCTCTCATCGGCCATCTGATCAATCTTAAGGTATTGTGCTGGGGTAGCCTTACCACCTGGTAATCTAGCACGAACCATAAATGCGTAAGCTGGTTCTAAACCTTGAGCTTTACGTTCATCTCTAATATCACGGTCATCTTGCATGTAAATACCATGGAATTTGGTCAATTGTTGATCAACTGCACAAATGGCACCTGTAGATTGATCGTTTAATCCCTCCACAATTGTACCTCTCAACCAGTCAGAACCAATCTTCATATCTTCATTAGTGATTGGCTTAGGTTCTTCAACACCTTCAACGTTATCAACTCCCAATGCTTTCCACAAGTTATCTTGCCAAATTTTCAATCCAGTATTGAATCCATCAGCATCTTGATCATCACCGAGTCCTATTTCAATTAATTCTACACCTCCGTATAATTTTAACTTGTCATGTAAGTCCTTACCTGGCTTGTTGTAGTAATGCTTGTCCTCCTTTCTTGGCCAATACTCAGAATCACCCAATCCGAAAACAGAAAACTTAATTCCAGAAAGATCTAAGTCATTGGAAGTCTTAAGGGCATCCCAGAAAACTTTACCGTTGGTTGGAAATTCACCTTGACCAGAAGTAGAAGACACGAAAACAATATTAGTTTCTTGTGGTAAATCTTCTATTGATAAATCATCCATTTGTAATACAATTGATTTCAACCCTCTACCTAATGCTTGTCTATTGATCTTTTTAGCAACACCTTCGGCGTTACCACCATCGGATGCAAATGCAATGGTCAATGGAGGTCCTGATAAACCTTGTAATAACTTAGAGAATGCTTCGTCAGCAACCTTTTGTTGTTGCTTTTTGATTTCAGAGTTAGCAGTAGCAACTAAGTTTCTTGATAATTGAGGATCTTTGGAACTCAATAAAGACAACTTGTTTTCACGATCCAAGAATTCCTTCAATTGATTTCTTAATGAAGAAGAATCTAACTTGAATATGTCTTCTTCTCTTGTTAAAGTAGGATCATATCTGTAAAGTGGCCAATATCCAGTATCAACGGCCTTCTTGGTTTCCTTCAAGATTGATAAGGTGTCATCAGATTCACTGTGGTATGGTAAGTATGCCAAAACAATGGATGGTCCTTGGAACTTCTCAGCTTCAATTAATGCCTGTAAAACTTGAGTATATGAAGAGTAGATGGCAACAGATGCTACGTAACAACCACCGTAGTTCATGGCATATAAACCGACATCCTTCTTTGAAGCCCTTATGCCCTTCTTATCTTCAAATGGTTCTGAGTCAATCAACAACATATTAATGTTCTTTCCAGAAGCAACTAAATGGTGAATACCAGAGGAACCTAAATCATAGGACCAACTGTCCGAACCAATTAACCAGTTCTTTGAAGATTGGAAGTATTGCAAATAAGGAATTAATTCGTTATCAGCTGCTTCGTCTTCTTTCAAGATCTTGACGATTTGATCGCTGACCTGGTTATCGATCTGTTTACCTTCTTTAGCCAACACGATCCATTGACTCAATAATTCAAATAATTTAGAAGATTGAGGAGATTGGAAATTGTTTTGCTTGATGGCCTTGTAGACCAAGTTGATCAATTCTGAACGCTTTTCTTCATCGTACAAGAATGAACCAAATCCATATTCTGGGTTGGACTTTCCACCAATGTCTTGTGAATCAAACTCATTTAAGATATTTAAATTGCCGCCATTGCTGTTAATCTGTTGAAGTAACTTCAAGTAGGCTTGTTCCAATGATAAACTCTTCAATACTGCCTGTTGAGCATCTTCCAGTGACTGCTTTGATGATTTAGTAGTCAATTCGGTGTTCATCTTACCGATGGACAAGTTTTGAATAGGGATATCAGCATTGGTGTTGGCCAACAAGTTTTGAATGCTTTGAACAAAGTTTTCACGTTTAATGTAACCAAAGTTAGCGGAAACAACTTTGTTGAAGTTCTTCAAGGATTGGTATTTGGAGTAATCTTGGAAGAAGTCCAACAACAAAGTAGAAAACGAAGTGGATGGGCTGGTCGACTGTTGAACCAAGTGCAAGTTAATGATATTGGTAGGAATTTGTCTAAGTAAGTTTGGCAAACTGAATGGCTTGTACAAGTTTACCGATATGAGTAAAACGTTTTCCTTGGTAGCAGCTTCAACCAATTCTAAAGACAATTGACCCAAGTACAATATGGCATCTGTGCTATCCTTCTTCACCTGGTTAACAACCGAGAAGTTTTCAACGGAATAAGAAGCTAAGATATCATCCAAGGTTCCTTCGGTATAGTGACCAATGCTGGCAGATTTCTTTACCAATTCTGTTTGTTGGTATGAGCTTGGAGCGAAAAAGTGGAACACTGGCTTGTTAAACCTAGAGCTTAAGCTGTAAGCCAAAGCAGCGTATGTGTTAGCCTCCTTAATGGACTGGGAAATCAATATTGGGAAGTCCAAATCTCTAAGCGAAGCAACTATGCCGAAATCAAAATTGGTCAACTCAACGTGAGAGACAATTTTCGATGACTTGAACGTATTGGTGGAAAGGTATGGTAAGTTTTGAAAAACAGTTTGACCGTTAGTCAAAACAGTAACCACAGTGTCATCTTCTTCAGAACTAGAGCTAATAAATTCAATGACCTGAGCATAAGGTTCATTGGAATCAAGTATAGAACTAGCCGTTTCAAAAAATTTTGAAAAATTACTTGGTACTGACTTAGCAGGTTGAGTTACAAAAGTTTGACTCTGGGCAGAGTTTACCACAAGAGAGATAGCCTCTGCTTGAGAACTCATACTCAAAAATAAATCCTTAGTGAAGTGTAAAGTATACCTTTTACTACAAACAAAGGAATAAAAGAAAGAATATACAAGGAAGAAGAAGAACACTTATGAAAACCACTGGTACTAATTTTTGGAAGAGCGATCAGATGCACCTACAGCAGCGATTTTGATAACGTGCATGAATTTTTTTTCTTTTTTTTTTTTTTTTATTCATTTATTCTGTTTTATCATTAGGACTGATGGAATTCGGGTACCATATCCTGTATACTGGGCAAGATACTTAGCTAAACTCTCTATATGGCGGGGTATTGGTTGAATATTGAATCATTGCGCGTGACATAGCGTGGCTTCATTACTATTGAAGGTGTATTATTCGATGGAATTATTGGGTCACGTGTGATAGCGACAAAAGAGAGGGTGCAAAGGTGCGACAGGTGCAACAGGTGCAAGATGTGCGAAGAAGCAAAGTGCTGCACAGAACTAAAGCCAAGGACTTAGAGTAGACGGCAAGGTGGGCAGATGATGGTTGGAGACTTACAGAAGAAGGTAAATAAAACGTCATTATATATTACTTTCGCATAATGCAGAGTGGGCGAATCGTCTTGGTGTGCTGAGCAGTGCAGAGAAGGTTCTCTCTCTCTCGTTAGTGTACTATTTTTGCTTGACTTCTTGGTTTCTTCCTCGGCTGCGAAAATCCACTAGACTCTCACAGGCTGTTGTAGGGGCCAAGATCGAAGACAAACTGACGTTCAGTAGGTGTAGATGTGTAGTATGTGCGGTATGAGCAAAATGGAATTGAAGGACAGCTGAAAGTGGTCACCTATAATGACCTTACTTCGGAACACTCCTTTCAAGTGTATTGTAAAGAGACTCAATCTTCTATTCGTAGCTCTGTCGAAAAAAAATTAAATAGTTGCATCAAATACGAAGTAAATGGTTGCATATTAGTATGCTTCGTTGAATAAAATGCTATAGTACAAAAAAAGCAGCTCAATTCGCTGACATGAGCTTGCTATAATATAAATGGTTCCTAGTTGGTACCTTGTTATTCAAATAAGATCACCAATGACCAAATGAATGAAAGACAGACAAACCCGGCGCCTGACCACACAAGTACTGAATGCCATGCCGGTCCCTTCTGATATCTCGAAAGATTCAAGTTGATACTTATAATGCTAAATATCAAACTCAAAAGTAAACCAATGATAATGATGAAAATTAGGAATACATTGTCTTCAATCAAGAATTGAGATTTTTCAGTAGAAAGTTCTACTAATGAGTATACAATACCCATAATTATACCTGATATGAAAAGCGAGATGAAGAAGAACGAGAAGTATATTATGGACAAGATTTCGTCGTAATTCCTCATGTATCGTATTTCATACTTTTCTCTGATGGTAGTATGTCTTTCTCCCGATGAGTAAGATGAGGCATCATTTTCATGTCGAATCTCGCCACTGTCCTCATCATTCGAATCATCATTCTCCGTATTAAGAAGTAATTCACGGAAAGTCATACCACCCTCTAAATCAAAGTTGTTGTTCTTACCTGTCAATCTTTGCTTTAAATCTGCCGCAAAATTGACAAACCTATCGAAAATAGCAAAATTTGAGTCTTCAATGTGTCCATATGTGTTAAGAGGGTGGTTAAGTGGGTTAACCGCTCCGTACGACTTATAATCATATAGAGTACTCTGTAAAAGTTGTATCTCTTCTTCTTTTATTGGAAGACCTTGAACTTCCGCAGGATGCTGAGTAAAATGTTGCTGGGGTTGTGCTTGTTGATACTGTGAAGGATGAGGTGCTGATATCGGTCTGCTGCTTTTACTGCTTTCGCTATGCAGCTTTATCGATCTTAATGAAGATTGGGTCTTCAAAATTTGACGTGTTTTCTTATCAAACATCTTGTTATGGAATTTGGCCATCTCATTTGTTGTGAGTATATTTTCATTTTGCTTAAACAAATTCAAGGTCAACAAATTCATATAATGACTATTTATATATTCATGGGGTGGAAGCTTGTTGAAATAACATGAAAGCATATAATGGTAAAAACTCAAATCTCCATTGAATAAATTTATTGAAGTTAAGCCAAGAAGCTGTTGAATTTTAAGTGGCATTCTTTTCAATGACCTTTGATTAGGATTGTCTAATATAGGTTGGTTTGTCGACTTGTTTGTGAGGTAATTTATATTCATATCTCTTCTAAAATTGGACAAAATAGAGTCGTTTGAAGATATAGAAAAGTGATGAAAGGGGAACTTATCATAAGATTCATCATTCCACAAATTAGAAATACAAGTTGTATCTCTTTCAAAATCGGCTAACCTTGCGTCAAAGTTAATGTTTTGAACATTGAGAGGGTTGTTGGTGGTTACGATATCTTGGTCCAAGCAAAGAAGATAGTCATCTTCAAGATTTCTGGTAGGTAACTCATCTTCTTCTAGATCGTCACTGCTATTCTTAATAACCCCATTATTTGAATCTCCATCCCCTTGATTCAAACTATTTCCAGTACTAGTAATCTTGTCATTGTCTGATTTCCTGATTATGTATCTTGATCTCTTTGTTATCAATTTTAAAGTAGGCTTCAAATTTTTATTTAATATCCAATCTATTGCCATCTTGGTGAGAGGGCTGACAGTGTTCGCTGAGAACCAATCCAGTAGTTCGTTTGCAAACTCTTCTTCGGACGGATCTATCAAATGGTTTAAAAGCATTTGAACAATTTCATTAGGCAAAAAGCAATACGTAAATCTTCTCAATCCGCCTACATGACTAATTATAACTGAAGTAGGCTGGTTCAATTGGCTTATAATATAAGCTGGAACTTCAGCCTCTGGAGACGACGTAATTCCCTGTTCCAGAGAATCTTTAGTATGCCACTGTGGAGATGTAAGGTACGTATACGACAATAATGAATGATTTGATGATGCATTTGTGTTCGAAGAGGTATGTTGCAGAAAATATGACGCTAAAGATGATGTAGAATTTCTTCTCAACGTCAGTTCATCGTTTAGACTTTCACAGTTAATTAAGACATGTAAATTCAATAGCACGTCATTTAAATTATGGTTATCAGCAATTAAACAGTCAATTTTGAAGTTCTTTTTTATCACGATATCCAAATCGAACTTGGCGTTGTTTGAAGAAGGTATCTGTTGTTGGTGTAATCTGGGATGCGCTTGAACACTGACTGGATTATGGGAATTGTTCAGCTTGGCATATGGATGCGGATTGGGGGTATATGTTACAGAATTGGGGCTCGTCGAACTGAATGATTTGTTTGAAAATAGTGAGCCTTTTGATTGTCTTCTCTCTTCATCTACATTAGGGGTCGATTCCAATCTCTTTAGTTCTTCATCTGTACAATCCAAGAAAAAGGATAATTCCAACGTCAAATTGGTTAAGTCAATATTGATGAAGCTGTTAGGGTTCGTCGAAAGGTAAACTTTCAAGTTATGTATGAATTTGGCGGCTGTATCCTCTTTCGGATAATATTTCAAGAATTTCTTAAAGATCTTATTGCATGCCACTTTCTGTAGGATAATGAACCTGTTTAAATTTCTTAGCACTCTGGATATTTCCAACACTTGATATTTCAACTCATTCAACTTTATCTGAAAGTCTAGCGTGCTGATATGGGAGTTTGGTTGTGAATATTTACCGAAAACCTTCTGGTTTTGTAATAATTTTCGTTCCAATTCTCCTCTTTTAGTTATAATGAAAAGGTCGACATAATTAAAATTGTCAATAAATGTGTTTTGAAGAGATTTCAAGGTTACCGGCCGATGGCTGCCCAGTTTATTAATTGCAGTTGCCTGAGTCAGATCGCTTTGATCATCGTCTTCCAAGGTCGACGCTCTTTTCGTCAACTGTTTTATTTTCAGTTTTATATCATTGTAATCGAGATTATACGATTTCCACTCCGGTATAGATAGGTTATTCAAATTATCACCAAATTTCATGTACCTTGCTCTGAGACTGTTGTGGGATTGGAAGTGTGTAACAAATTTTTATGCTGTATGCCAGTGAAGGAAAATGAAATTTTACGCAGCAGGGCGAAGGTACGGTTCCCTAGGGCTAGTAGAACGTATGGTTGTACAGAAAGGAGAGTTGGCAGGGCCCTTCTTCCAGCTGTGTATGCTCTAGTAACTCGGTAGTATAGTTGGTGGCCCCTTTCTAGATGGCCCTTTGTATCAAATTTCTAATTCTGTGGAGTTATCTCACTCGATGTGTACCGAAGGTTGAGGCACAGCAGAGAGACTACGCTGAAATGTGAAGACTGATGCTGCCACTTATAGAGCAGGTTATTCTTTTCCTAGTGCTAGACAGGAGCTTGTGTTTAATATGTCCGCACAGTACTCTTTCAAGAATCAGACTCTGATCGTAAGTGTCTTAATTCCTACTACTTTCTTGAACCCTATTTCAGTTTTACTTGGCAGTTTTTTTTATAATTATCTTTGTAACCTTATCGCAAAAAAGCTATCAGCAATGAAGGCACCCCACCGTACTATTCTAAAGCTTAATCGGGCAGGATAGAAAAAAAATAAAAGCTAAAAAAAGATGTCTTCACTAAATAGAAAGGCAGCAAAAAGCAAATCGGGAGACGAAAAATGGATAGTGAAAACCCCCGAGGATAAGGATTCTTTAATATACAAAGCTACAGGTGAAAAATTTACTAAGATTCAAGGGTCAATCTAATAATTCCAAAAGTGTATTAACCTCGTGTGCGCTTTGAATGGATTCATTAATTAGAAAATGAAAAATACAACAAAAAAAAAAAAAAAAAAAAAAAGAAAATATTATGAAACGGAACAACACCAGCAAGAAATTAGTATAAGTGTGACTACGTTACATTACAAAGCGTTAGAAGTGAGTGCGATGGGCTGTTTGGCGCCTAATGTATTGTATTACAAAGAGGAAAGCCTTTGTTTTCTTGAAATGATCCATACTGTGAACTCTCTTGGGTGGTCCAAAATGCTAATTAATACTAATTAATTAGTTGCATACGCATGCATACCCATGAGCCAAATTTAGTTTCATGCGAAAGGAAAACTGTGTTTAGCGGAAATCATGAACTCTGAAGTGGGGTCGGATATTGGTATATTTTGGCCAAGTCAACAGTAGTAGAATTATCCTGGAATACGTTTTCTGTCTAATATGCACAGTGTCTTAAATGGTAAGATATTCGTTGCACTGTTGATTATTTTTTTCATTTTAATCTTGTTCATCAACAAGTGACAGGCATGCATTCGCTTCAAAAGAGCTACAGTAGGCGCGAACAATAGCATTGATTTTAGTGGTACCAACCTCATTTGTTTTGTAAGTCAGTATATAGTGGAGGTGCGGCGGTCTAATTTCAGCAGACATATGGCGATGGCATCGTATAATGTTTTTTTTATTATAGTTCAGCGAGTTTCGGGTTAACGCTGGTAGAGAAAGCTTCATCAGGACAACTTTGGGCAGGTTTTAGCTTTCGCGAAACCTTAATTTACAATCCTCTCTGTCTGTTTATTGCAGTATATGGCAGTAGAGTTTAACCGAAATTTGAACGACTCTAAACTCACTGGGCTCGCTGGACTCAATTTCGCAAGAAACATTAAAGGAGTGAAGTATTTTCATTCAATGCAGACCGAAGAGACTTGATGTGTGAATTTTTTGTCGACTAGCGAATGTTGCGTAAAAATAAACGCAAGTGTTACTTTGTTCGGCGTTTCCCACTAGAGATAATATTATAAATAAAGGATATACAAAGAGTTTGCAGCGGGTCATGTTATACCCAATTTTCGCTTTTTTGTCATAATGCCTTGTTCTTTTACACCCCGGCCTCCAACGTCCGTCTATACGCACAAAGTATAAAAAGATATGCTTAACATCTGCTGTGGATACTACTGATGCCTTGGTTACACTCACCACAAGAGAGGAAATCGACCTGCATTTTACTTTCTATGTTATAAAAAAAAAAAAAAAAGAATGTGGTATCCACGTGTGTCCTGTATGCAGTGCTTTCAATTTTTTTCACACGGTCGAGCTATATACAGTTCGTTTATACAGTTTGTTAATTTAATTTAGGAGCCTCTCAAGCGGTTATACCATGCTAAGTAATATTAGGCAAACCTTCTTGCAATATATGTACTATTCTTCTAATATGGTGTCCAACATAGATGTTATTGATTCAAAAGTTCAAACTTCTCAAATCGAAGGGTACAAGATACTTCTTGAACAATTTCACTTGGAGTCAAATATGCATTGGAGATTTGAAACAGTTCAGCATATCTTTAAGCAATCGAGTAATGAAACCGACGACACGAAATTTGACTACTTGAAGGAAAACTTTGGAATAGAAGTATCCTGGGACGAAATTAACGATAAGTTAGTAAAGTTAAACAACAAGGCTGAAGAAAATGAAGTGTATAAAGTCCTCTTTCTTGCTCGACATGGTGAGGGATACCACAATGTCGCGCATGAAAAATATGGTAATGATGCATGGAATGAATACTGGAGTAAATTGAATGGAGATGATGAAATGATCTGGGGGCCAGATGCAGAATTGACCCAAAAGGGTAGAGGACAGGCTAAGGATAATTGGAGAGAGTGGGAAAGGCAGATTAAAGGAGCAAATGCTCCGATCCCGACCAAATTTTACTCATCGCCATTATCTAGGTCCATCGATACTTTGATACTCACGTGGGAGAAAATTGTAGATTTAGCAAGATTAAAGCCTTTGATTAAAGAAAAGATAAGGGAAACGATTGGAGTACATACATGTGACAAGAGATCCAGTAAATCCATTTTGCAGTCGAAATATTCTGAATTGGGATTCCAATTCGAAGCAGATTTTGCAGAGGAAGATATTTACTTCAAGCCAAATGTTAGAGAAAGTGTTAGCGAGCATGCATTAAGATTAAACAAGGCATTCCAAGAAATATTTAACGAGAATGGTAAGGAAAACCCTTATATATGCATTACTAGCCATTCTGGGACAATCAGAGCAAGCTTATTGGCATTGGGTCACCGTGAGTTTTCGGTGGGGACTGGTGGAATGATCCCTGTGTTTGTCAAGGCTACGAGAGGAGATAGAATAAACAAAAGTAAAGTGTAATGCCAATAGAAACAAAAAAAACCCCCCCCCCCCGTGAAAAAAGGGGTTCATAATTAAGTGGTTAGATATTATTAGAAATTTTAGAGAATAATAGCCAACCTTGGCGTATCCTTAGTTCCTCAGTAGCAGACTATATTTAATCCAATAAAACCTTAAACCGTTAGGCTGCAATTTTGGGACCATGCTCCAGTATGTTTGCTTTTCCGGCATGTAGTGCGACCACAGCATTCTGGAACATGCTGAAAATAGTTGTAGGCAGGAAGAAGGAAATGCACAACACTAATTGTATCTGATATAACTTGCTCCAGCCGACGCCTTATATGTATCGGAGCTCTAATCGAGACAACGGTCAAAAAGTCAAAATCAGATCCCTCGCTCTCTGTTTCTCACTCTTTTCACTTCCCGTTACACATGTCCAATGTTATCTAATCTCGTCTGATCTATTTTCAGCTCTCTCTTAGCCTTCCACTGACGATGGGGTCCTGCCTATGCGTCATTACACAAACTTTGAAAACTGGCGTGTATGACCCGTTTCTCGAACCAGGCTACCGCTGGGTGGACTGTCTAGGAAGAACAAGATCACAGAGTAGAACACTCCAAAAAACACACTATCGAGCCGAAAACTCTGATCTTTTAACCTTTCCTGCTCCTAACTACTTTGCTCCAATTCGTCTCTGCCTTTTTCCCCTTCTCTGCCTCTTCTCCTCTCCCAGTTTTCACTCCCATTCCTTCTTCTTTGGGTGCTTTTCTTTTTTTGCTTTGTCGAGTTTTTTTACACTGCACGCGAAATTTCTGGACAGAAAAATTCAAATCCTAAAAGGAAGCGCCCCATAATAACACGGGTATCGATTGTTATAGAGCAATAAGCATTTATCTTCATATCTAGTTGTGTTTGTTGAGTTGCTGTATTATTTAGGATTGTATTACATCGGATTACGTTTCAAGGTTACATATTTCAGTTGTTGTTTTTGAATTTTTTTTCTCATTTTTGAATATTTAATAAAGTTGCCATGGACGCCTTTAACGTAAATGACGATCTCTACCCTTTGGCACTCCTTATGGATGAATTGAAGCATGACGATGTCGCCAATCGTGTGGAAGCCATGCAGAAATTGGACACAATTGCAATCGCCTTGGGCCCAGAAAGAACAAGACAAGAATTGATGCCATTTCTTCATGAAGTTGCCCAGGACGACGAGGAGGAGGTCTTTGCCGTGTTAGCCACGAAATTGGGTGACTTTGTCCCATTCGTCGGTGGTCACCAACACTGCCAACAAATCATATCAATCTTGTCTGTTTTGGCCTCCTTGGAAGAACCTATTGTGAGAGACAAGGCTATTGCCTCGTTAAACAAAATCTCACTAGAATTAACTAACGACGAATTGAATGGCATTTTCCTTCAATTGATTGAAACGTTATCTACTGGGTCCTGGTTTTCATCCAAAGTTGCCGCCTGTGCGTTGTACAAATCAGTAATCATCAAAATCAATGGCGTTACCAGAAAGAAATTATTAACATTGTACTTGAAGTTGGTCACCGATGACTCTCCAATCGTCAGGCGTTCCGCTGCTTCCCATTTGCCTACTTTGATTGACAAGCTTACAGAGTTCACAGCAGCCACCAAGAACAATTCTGCCGACAAGGTAAACAATCAAGACTGGGAGATTATCAGTCAGATGTTCCAGTTCTTGATCAATGATGACCAAGACTCGGTCAAGCACCTTAGTGTGGAAGTTTTGGTTTCCATCTTGGAATTCTTCCAGCTGGTCGATGACCACTCCCATAATCTGGAATTTCTTGTTTCTTCGTTAAAACTTGTCAACGACGAAAGTTGGAGGGTTAGATACGCTGCTGCTGACAAGTTTGCCAGCGTAAGTAAAAATTTTGTCTCCAACGAAAGCGATTTGCTCAAGTTGGTTGACCCGTTCATTCTGTTGATGAAAGATAACGAAGGTGAAGTGCGTAAGGCTGTCGCCAAGCAATTGCCAGAATTCTGCAAATTGCTCCATGATAACGTCCAGAATTCTGTAGATATTGTCTTAACTAAGATTATCCCAATTGTTGACGAGTTGAGTCAAGATCCACAAGAAAACGTGAGAGCTTCTCTTGCTTCTACCATCACTGGATTGGCCCCTATCTTACAAAAGCAATCCACTATTGACAATCTTTTACCTATTTTCCTTATGATGCTCAAGGACGAGTTCCCAGATGTAAGATTGAACATCATTAGTAACTTATCCGTAGTCAATGAAATCATTGGCATCAACTTGTTGTCCACCAACTTGCTTCCAGCGATCACAGAATTGGCACAAGACGATAAATGGAGAGTAAGATTAGCAATTATTGAATACATTCCTAAATTGGCAGACCAATTGGGTGTGCTGTTCTTCAACGATGAATTGCTTTCATTGTGCATGTCATGGCTTTGGGACCCGGTGTTCGCCATTAGAGACGCGGCAGTGAACAACTTGAAGGAACTTACTATAATTTTTGGTTCACCATGGGCAGAGAGAGAAATCGTGGACAGACTTTTAAATAACAAATTTGAAAGCATCGATGAGAAGATCGACTATTCCAATTTCATCATTAGAATAACCTGTCTCTTTGCTATAACAAAGTTGGTCCCTGTTATCGACCAGCAGGTTATTATCAGTAAATTGTTACCATTTATCGATAACTTGGTTGCCGACAGAGTCCCAAACATAAGGTTCAACATCGCAAAGCTGTACTTGGTAGTGGCACAGACTTTTAAAACAACCGATGACAACCTGGAACTCGAAAAACTAATCAAGGCCGACATTTTGCCTTCGTTAGAAAAGTTACAGAATGATAATGATGATGATGTTAGGTTTTTTGCAAGCAAGAGTATTCAAGAAATCTCTGTTTTATTTTAATACAGTATATGTTTACATGAGAGAGGTCGCCCGTAGTATGTGGGTTGCGTTGCGTGACCCATTGTAGGATGCTATCATAACATTTCATTTCTTTGATTATATACACTTAACTAGATTGAACTGAACCTCTTTCAAGAAGTGATGAGCTCACTTCTGTTCCTTCTCTTTCATCTTTTGCTCAAGCTTTTCAAAATCAAAGTCGAACGATGCTCCACAACCACAAGCAGTAGATGTGTAAGGAGAGTCCACCACTTTGAAACTAGACCCGATAAGTTCCTTCGTAAAATCGATTTTGGAATCTTGTAAAATTTGCAATGAGCTTTCATCGAGAATTACGAAAGCAGTTTGGCCCGCTTCCTTCCTTTGAAACACTAGCAACTCATCCTCCTGGTCCTCTTCCTTAGCAAGCGCAATTTCCTTGTCCAAATCGGATAATACCAAGTTATATTGGAATCCATGACACCCACCACTTTCGACGTTGATCTTCAATGCAGTACGGGGGTTCTTATCGTCCTTTGCGATGTTGGTGAGCTTTTGGCTGGCTCTTGACGTTATAGCGATCTGAAGATCCGTCTGCCCATGGATAAGCTTGGTTATATTGAAATCATCTATGTCCTGCTGGGGCACACTGCTGATATTATTATTGAGCGACAATGAGGGCTGCGATCCGGAAGTTCCACCGACGTTAGGTTGTGCAAATGTAGATGGCTTAAGTGTCCTAGGAGTAGATGGATTCGCAGTGGAGTAATTTCTCAAGGGGCGAAGGGTGACCAAGCTGGCAATGGATGGACTTAGCTGTAAGTTTGAGTGCCCGTTAAGTAAAGCTTGCCTTCTGGCACTTCTCAATAGTATTATTGTTCTGCTCATGGCGTTATCGGTCTGGCTATTGTAGCAATAGTTCAAGCACCTCAGGAAGAACAGGGTTGAGTTAACGGTGCACTCAAAATTTTGATATTCGATTAATAATATTGATGTCACGTGATTTGGTCATAGTAGCAAAAAAAAAATCCAAGAAGAATTGGTTACATGCAAGCTGCAATGGTTCCTCTGCCTCAGCTACGTCTTCCTCTTTCCTTTTATCTTCCCTACATAGCCCTCTTCTTACACTTATCTTGTTTACTAAAGTTACTATGACATATGATTATTGATACTCGGTATCGCGAATATGCAAAACAATAAAGAGTATAGAATTAAAGATAAAACATAACTCTGTATATCGTATTCTTCTCTCTATATTTTACTTTCTCTATGTATCTCTTCTTGTTTTCTTGCTTTTTTTTTCATTCTTTTATCTTTCCGTTATTTATATTCAACTTCGTCTTTATCTCCCTCTATCTATTTGATGCTTAGTAGTGGTCCTTTAATTGAAACCTTCATTGGCAATTCTCCAACTTGGTAACAAGTCTAAGTGCTTGTAAGCTTCCTTTGGACCAGACATACCGAAACTGACAAATCTCCAGTACCAGAACACACCAATTACTATAGCATACCAAGCACCATAAATTACAGCATATGCGATCTTTTTGGTATTGCTGTTGGATCTAATTAAACCTCTGGTTAAGGATTCCAACTCGTACAAGAAGACAATCATGGCGAAATATAAAGCAGGCACATAATGATGGACATATGTGACTCTACCCATAACAACAAAAGGCATAAAGTGTAATCCCCATCCAAACATTGGATAAATACCTCCCATGATAAATAACTTCAATTTTTGTGGGTCATTGGCAGGGAAATCTTCAATTTGCCTTTGCCATCTGATGACAAACCAAATGACGACAAAGAAAAAGGCGAAAACTGCAACAGTGGATGGCCACGTAGTTGCAGGAGAACCAATCATGAAATATTTCACGTTACTTACACCCCAGGTACACATACGAATACCAACATGTAAGGTTGGCCATTCCCAAGCAGATGATGCCAAGTCATCTTGTTTATCTGTGTCTGGGACTAAGGCATTGTTGGTTGCCATCATTGCTAAGTTCAATTGAATGAAATCTCTTAAAAACTTGGTTCTTGGTAATTTAAAGTCCGCTGGAGTAGATGGTAACAATTCATTCTCATTGTTTTCAATGTTCCACCAGGTTCTCTTATCCTTGGAGAATGGGTTCTTGTAGCATACTACTTCACCCTGTCTAAAACCCCATTGAGGTAATGAGTTACCAGAAACACCCAAGTAACAATTCATGGCCTGGGAATACAATCTGAAGGAAGAAGTCAAAGGATGTAATTTAGTCTTATCTTCGTCTCCCATTTGTTCCATTATTTCAATAGTCCAATTGTCCTTTTCATCTCCAATTGTTAAGTTACCATATCCAGCAACTTCCCATTCACCCTTTGAAACAGGAGCAGCGATTGGATGAGTGTGCAAGTTTCTACCAGTCATTGGATGAACAAGTCTAACAGTCATACCGTCCAAAACGTATTCAATCTCCTTAGAGTTCTCAGTATCGTAGTATGGTTCAGGTCTAGCCTTTTGGAAAACCCAATCATTGTTGGAGTCCTTGTGTGAGTAGGTGGTAACTTGTTGTTGCTTTGAACCTTCTGGGAATGCTTGAACGTGGGAGTGCAAGAGTCCACCGGTAAGACCTTGGTTCTTTAAAGTGACCTGAGAGTGACCAAATGATACCTCTCTTGAACCTCCTAAAATGTTACTTCCTGCCAAATTGGCTTGGAAAAGAGATGACATGTTGGCATCTCCAGTACCAGACTTGTACAACAAGTCAAAATGCATTTTGAATGATAATAAAAAGATCAATAATGGAATCAAGATCAACCCTACAATTCTGGAAATCCAGTGGTAACCATATTGTGCCCACAGAATTTTCTTGTCACCCAACTTGTTCCATAAGTCGACAACGGTGTAGATACCAATCAAAGTAGTGACGAATAACCCAACCATCTTAACAGAACAGGTGCATCCAATACTGAACCCGGTAAGCAACAACCACTTCCACCACTTCCTTGTGAAGTTGTTGGAATGTGTTGGGTTGGAGTTGAAGGAGTGAAATCTAACAAAGCAGAACACAGTAGCCACAGTGAAAAATAACAACATGGAATCAAGCAAAATGAATTTACCTAAAGTAACGTAACTCAATTCCAAAGTAACCATCAAAGTGAACAACCAGACAGAAGCAATGCTGAATCCAATTTCCTTTGCAGTATAATAGGCCAAAGGAACACACAATGAACTGAAGATGGCCTGGAACACTCTCATCTTAGTGTAGTCGAGATAGGCTGGGTATTTTTCACCAGAAGGGAAATCCCAAGATCCATTGTAACCAGCAAGATATCCGGAGAGCCCAATGAGCATCTTACCCAATGGGGGATGGACATCGTGGTAGAATTCGTGTCTTAAGTAGTATGAACCAAACTTTCCGAAATGTGCCTCATCCCAAACAACAGCATCGTTGGCTGAAATCTTGTATAATCTTACTCCAAATGACAAGATGGTGAACAAGATTGGAGCCAACCATGATTCGAGTTCCCTCAAAGAAGAATTAAAGCTCTTAGCTTCGTCAAACTTGACCTTCTTCGATGTCTCGATTTTCTCGAGGTTAGCGTCTGTGCTGGAGGATCCATCTTCGGCTGAGGTGCTCAGAGCCTGTTGTCTCTGACGGATGGTAGAGGAATCAATTCCATCACGACCTGTAGTAGACATGACGACAAAGGTGCTTTAATGAACAGTGATGTGAAAAAATTTCCAAAGCAGAAGGAACCTGGTACGTATAGACTTGATTTTTCAGTGTCTGCAGATTTGGAGTCTAAATTTTTCATTAAAAGGTTTACGTGTTTGTATTTAATGACACAAAGCGTAGTGGGACTGGTGGTGCAATTCGCGTGCAGCCGCTGGGCACGCGTGGAACGAGCGCAGCGAAAGCCTGAGCTTGGTGAAAAATTAGGCAGGGAAGCTTAGGGGAACAGTGCGAAGAGAAGCAAAGAAGGGAAAAGGGAAAATGGAATGGGACCAAAAGTGAATGAGAAGAGCACCGAAATAAAGCTCAATATGTATATTAGTTAGACTATTTGTTGAATAAAGAGATTAATAATCGCCATACGAGCGACTTTGAGAAGATCTGCTCATGGTTCTGTCCATCTATTCCTCTGTGGATCTTGATTTTCCCCTCCTGTGAAATGTTAACGATCTGTGAGGTGAATCTTGACAATGGCACTAGATTCAAATTTAGTGCGGTTATTTTCTGCAAGTGCGAAAAAATTGCTGCAACTAGCGAAGGTCCAGCAGAGGGTAGCGTAGGAGGATCAGCTTGATGTTCCAGGTTGCGTTGCTGCTGCTGCTGCTGCTGCTGCTCTAGCTGCTCTTGCTGCTGCCGTTGCTGTACCTGGTTTAATCTCTCCAAATCCGCCTGCGGTATACATACACTCACCTGTCTTAAGCTATCTCCTACTATATTGCTTGTCTGGAAGCTCAACTCGACATCCCCGAATTCCTGCACAGACTTCACCTCGCTCATTTTGTTGATGGTGTCCTTTATATAGCCCTGGCTGATTCTCTCTGGCTTGATCACTAGTGGGTAGCCAAGCTGTACAGATTCCTCCAAAACAGTCAAGAGGCCCTCAGATATCGATGGGTTGGAAGCTCTCACAAGTACAATGGTACTGAAGTTTTTGCCTTCTTCCCGTAAATTGTTCTGTTGGCCCTGATTTTGCTCCTCTCTTTTGGTGATGAAAACCACTGACTGCTTTTGGAGAATTCGTAAATTGGAGTGTCGTATACTGAAAAAGATCATCAGGTATGATGGGGCATTGGCATCCTCGTTTTCTTCTTCGTTTCCTGTCCTTTCTGTGCTTTCTCTTCCCTTGGTCACTCTCAACTGTCTCAAAAGGTCCTTATAGTCGTTTATCGAAGAAATAAGCTCACTGGTCGACTGTAATATTGAAGGATTGGTTCTGGAGAGATGATTGTATAAGAACTTGGCGAAATTTTCCAAAAAAGTCGAAAACCCTTCCTTTTCTCCTTCTTCTTCCTCCCCATATATAAATGATGCCAGCGGTGACCCATTGGCCTTATAAAGCTGGAATGTTTGGTCGAGAAATACGTTTTCTATCAGCATACTTGCAGGTATGGAGGTAGGAAGAAAGTGATGCCCCATTGATGTGTCTTTGTTTATGTTTATATATGAGATCTATATGCAGGACACGTGCTTCCTCTAGCCTAAGCCCTTCCCCAGTCCAAAGCAATAGAGCTACATTATGGTACATACATTATGGTACAATTCGTACACGTACATGCTAAATCAGAGCAGCAAAGTGCATCATCTACAATCTACAACTATGGTCATCTTTTAATTGAGAACTTCTTTTATTTATTATCTCAGAACAAATATGTAAACGGCGGAGCCCAGGCCAAGCAGATCAACCAAACCATTAGTAAACTAAAAGCAGGCCAACGATAAAATAGACTAAAGTCAAAAAAGAAAAGTAAAACAGAACAATCATTCTAAAAAAAACTCACTGGCTAGCAACAAGATTTTTACTCTTCCATTTTTCCTCTAAGTAGCTTCACTCTATTTACAACTTTGGCTCAGACCCACGGTCGGATAGTTATTTGGTGTTAGCAACGTGTTCTAACAAGTCAACAACTCTGGTGGAGTAACCGTATTCGTTATCGTACCAAGAAATCAACTTGACGAAAGTTGGGGAAAGTAAGATACCAGCCTTTTCATCGAAGATGGAAGAGTGGGAGTCTTGTAAGAAATCGGTGGAGACAACAGCGTCAGAAGTGTAACCGAGGATTCCCTTTAATGGACCGTTGGCAGCAGCCTTAACAGCTTCAGAGATTTCAGCGTAGGTAGCTGGTTTCTTTAATCTGACGGTTAAATCGACAACGGAAACATCGACAGTTGGGACTCTAAGAGACATACCAGTAAGCTTACCGTTCAATTCTGGGATAACCTTACCGACGGCCTTAGCAGCACCGGTGGAAGATGGGATGATGTTACCGGAAGCGGTTCTACCACCTCTCCAGTCCTTGTGGGATGGACCATCAACAGTCTTTTGGGTAGCAGTGATGGAGTGGACGGTGGTCATTAAACCTTCTTCAATTCCGAAAGTATCGTTGATAACCTTAGCTAATGGAGCTAAACAGTTAGTGGTACAAGAAGCATTGGAGACAATGTTCAAGTCAGAGGTGTACTTTTCGTGGTTAACACCGACAACAAACATTGGAGCGTCTGAAGATGGAGCAGTGATGATAACCTTCTTGGCACCACCGTCAATGTGCTTTTGGGCACCTTCTAAGGTGGTGAAGACACCGGTGGATTCAATGACGAAGTCAACACCAGCCTTACCCCATGGGATAGCGGCTGGGTCACGTTCACCGAAAACCTTGATAGCGTGGCCATCGATAACCAAGTTGTCATCCTTAGAGGTGACTTCACCCTTGTACTTACCGTGGGTAGAATCGTACTTGAACATGTAAGAAGCGTAGTCTGGAGCAATGAATGGATCATTGACAGCGACAACTTCGATGTCCTTTCTGGTTAAGGCAATTCTTAATACGAGACGACCGATACGACCGAAACCGTTGATACCAATTTTAATAGCCATTGTGATATGTGTATAATAATTAAGTTAATTTAACTATAGTTTCAAAAAACTCAAAAAAAAACTTAATACAGCGTCCGTTTCAGATTATCGGGGGTCCCTTTTATACTAAGACGGCGTGGATTCGTTGGCCAGGGGCGTGAGAGATTCCCGGGCCAAAGAAACCCATTGTAGTTGTGACGGGTGCACGACGTCCGGGCGAGCGCACCATTGCTAGAGGGAATTATGAGAGAGCACTCTGAAATAGTGTAGACTAGGTGCAGTGCCAGGCACGTGAATGATCTACAATTCCAGTGAACGATGACTGTGAGCAAATTTGTCATCGATTTAGATTAGTAATTGTGCCCATGGAGTGATGGTGGCCGGTGACTGAGTCATTAGAGAGTGAATGGTGCGCAAATTGAGTAAAGAGAAGTGGAGAAAGGGTTGACTGAGTTGGTGCTGTGTATGATGGCTAGCGTGTCCTTGGTCAGTCAATCAGGTCGCTTTGCTTTTTTTGGCTGGTGCAACTTTCATACGTTCTATTGATTGCGAGAAATTTAATTTTCGTTCTTGGTATTTATTTTTTTTTTTTTTTTTTTTTTTTTTCAACTCTACACCAAAACCTCAATTTTTCATTTCTCGGTATCGGAGTACAAGTGTTCATGTGGGGTTGTTCTGAAAGAATCCCGGGGTGTTTAGGAGAATTCCTGTGGACCAATGGAATAGCTGAGATTGATGCTGAATACGAGCAACGCTTAGGGTTTTGCTTGTTTTATGGTGTTACGAACAAGAAAGGTCTGGATACAGCACCAGGAGGTTGTTACCCACCATTCGCATTTAGCACGGTTAGGGATAGGGACTTTGGTTCTGGTGTCTGGATGTAGCAAGAAATTGGAGAAATCAAAAGAAGAGTATTTAGATAGACTTTCCGGAGATTGCAACCACTTTATACCAAGTTTATCTGACGAGAGAGGTGTCTATCCGCCAGAGAGGACTTCTTACATACCATTCACAATCATTTTTACTTGTAGTAGTGTAATCTCTTATCTGCAATGTATTGCGTATAACTTGTATTAGATTTTTTTGTCTGAAGGTTTTTTTTTCGTTTGCTCTAATCAACCGAGGCTGGCAGCCCTATATGTACGTAGTATCATATGATCATCGCTCTCTCTTCTGGAAAATCACAGTAGCTGCTTAGGTTATTTCTACACAAATCTATGGAGCATCAGTACACTCCCAGTCTGTGGGCTCATAAGCGTCAGGTTGATCGATCTCTTCAATTTCACTTGCGGTCAATTCAAAGCCATACACATCAAGATTGCTCTTCAATCTTGACGCAGTCTTCGTCTTAGGCAAGGGAATATTCCCCTTTTGAAGTGACCATCTGATTAAAACCTGCACTGGCAGCACGCCATACTTTTCAGCAATCGCAGATATGATAGAGTGGGTCACCTTGTACCCATGCGTCAATGGAGCGTACGCTTCGACCTGGATATCGTGTGCCCTACACCAATCTGCCAACTCCTGTCTCATGACCCATGGACTAATCTCTATCTGGTTAACCACGGGCTTGTATTTCAAGTCTTTCCAGCCGAGCAACTCTTGTAAATGCTTAACACCGTAGTTGGAAACTCCAATATTTCTTATTATTCCCGAATCTACGCCTTCTTGAAGAGCTTTCCAAGTTTCAAGTCTCTTCACTGGACCACATAATGGAGAGTGGATGAGCAACAAATCTATATACTTTAACCCTTCAACTTTGGCCAAACATCTATCAATGGCCTGCTTGGCATTCTGATATCCACATTCCGAGTTCCAAAGTTTTGTAGTGTAAAATATATCTTCTCTCTTATTGTTTTGGGGGTCTTCCTTGATCCATCTCTGAATTCCCTGTCCTACTTCGAATTCATTGTGGTAAAGTACTGCGGTATCAAAATGTCTATAACCTACTTTACAAGCTTGGTACACAATTTCTTCTGTTAATCTGTTGGGGATATCGTAACACCCTAATCCAACGGATGGGATCGAATTACCTGAAGAAAGTAAAATAGATTTTGCAACCGACATGATATACTAATTAGATCGTGAAAAGTGGAAAGTGAAAAATAATGTAAAAAACGCTAAATGAAAATTGAGAAGTAGAACCACTCGAAATGAAATGAGATATGTGTCAATTCATGAATTATTTTTCGTTGCTTTGCTTATCTTATTGCTTCAATATTGCGAAATTATACTTGCTCTTAATGTTATGAACATTTGATATTCAATGAGGTTACGGTTCGACCTTATCCGCGCATAATTAATGCAATCGGACCTGACCAAGAATGACAGGAAAATCAATGATGCTGTCTAAAAAATAAAACATTGCATGAAGGATCGAGTCGATCCGTCCTCTGTGTGTCCCATATGGCTACCACATTCCATGTTACAAATCCAGATAGAGATAATATATTTTATATAATTTTCTTTGTAGAGCATGGTGTAACAATTGAATATTATTAAGGGGTGTTTACTTTTTCATGATATAGTAGTTATAAAGAGATAGGCTCACATAGACGTTAGTGGGTTCAAACGTATCTACATCAACCGGATATTAATGAACTGATCTTGAGACAAAAGAAACGAATATGTAGCACCTTTCCATGTAGGAAGTTCTCCGGCCATTTTACCGTTTTTCTTGAAGCCATCACGGCGGTTACACTGCAAAGCCAGACAGTTAAAACTCAGCTGTCAGTGAGCTCGGGTATAAAAATAACTCATTTCTAGCCTTCTGGACCGAAGTGGAAGCAGCACATCCAGTCCCCCCCCTCTAAATGGGATTTACAATATTCAGGGACTGTATGCAAGTAATTATCTCACCTGCATAAAAGTTTTCAGTAGTATGTATTCTTCAATTTACAGTTGATACTAAACGGTGCGCTCTGCATTGCATGAGTTGCAAATTTATAATGCATCGGAAGCTCACCGATGGAGCCAGAGAGAGGCTAAGAAATGTGGATAGGAGAGAATATTGTGCACGGATGTCTTGAAAAAGAAATAAACTATCAAAAATCTGAATTGAAATGACCTCAGCCTTGAGGTAAGCCGTTTACAATAGTGTAAGTTAAACGATCTGCCAGTTTAGAGGGATGTCTTTGAGGTTGGCGTTCGCTCAAACGTCATACTACTCAAAATCTTAATTCTCAATCCTAATTTATCCTATTTCCTCCTCGGGTGAAACACCTTATTACCTTCCTCGCAAGTCAAGTAGCTTGGTTATTTCTAGGGATGTTTTCTTGTATCTTGATGTAATAGAATATACCTTTGAAGAACACTACCGCCACGCGGACTGCGTGACCTTCACGTTTCCGTTTGTCGTTAGCATATTATTCGTACAATCTACAATCTACAATCTACAGTATAGTCGCATCTTTCTCCACGGGTACCACCATTGGACCCCATTGTGTTTCCAGTGTTGGAGTCGATGCATGTGCTTTTAAGTTTACTATATATTGACTAGAACGCAAAGACAATATTCGTCATATTGGATTGTTTATTAGTTGATGTTCGAATTCCTAATTTTTCTTGTTAAAAAAAGGGAGTAATAATGCATATAGATTAATTCACCATTAATGTGTTGTTGCGAAAGTCTAGGCATATCGAATAAAAAGAAAGAAAAAATAACACCTTATTAATTCAACTATAAAAGCTTAAAACGAACAGCAAGGGTATCATACAATTTCAGATACAATTGCTTCTTCATATTTCCGCTTATTGACATAACTGACCTTATTTCGTAAGATCCGAGCATTCGGATCATATACTATAAAATAAACTATCATCTAAATAATGTTGCATTCCCTGTCGGCAATAACTCACAAGAGGTGAGGCGTATTTCCAACAAAATCCGTACAGTTTTCCTATTTTTTTGGTCTTCCTGGCCTATTTTTTCGCGCATACCTCTCTCTTTTCAGGAATTTCAGAGAAGGCTAGGCATCCGAGCCAGAGAATTTCATTTTACGATTGCCCTTGTACGTCTGAGAGTCGACTTTGCCCCAACTAGTGTCATCGCTTGCAGTGGCATGGAGGTATATTTAAAGAAGAGAACTTCCACACGGCTAGAACTTCTACAATGAAAAAAAAATAACATATACTATTAATTGATACTCACTAACAAGATTTTCAGTTTCCCAGTATTACTATTATTATAACTATTTTAGTTGAACTCTTCCTATATTATACGAAGTAGTATTGTTACATATAAGGGAAATCACTTGTGACCTTGTCGTCCTTTTTTTTTTCACCTCCTTAATATAGAGTATTTTGACTATACATTTCTTGGTATTCCAATTGGTAGCACACATAAACTACTCCTTAACGTCATCGAACAGCAATAGAAAGATCTCGGCTCTCGGAATTAGCGACGATCATTCAATTCAAGTACTTTACACTACGCCGATAAATTCCCTCACCTCAGCTTATTAGAAGGTTACTAATTGATCACACAAGTGAAAAGAAAAAAAAAAAAAAGCTAATCTTCAATATTATTTATAATCATATCATATATTCAAATTTTTTCTTTCAATATCTTCAACAATAGCAATTGTATATTAGCAGGATGGCGAACCACGAACTAGCATCCTCACCAGAGTACGAAGATTACTCAAATTCCAAGTCTCAAACTAAAAAGAAGAGAGTAGGGAAGGCCTGCGACTCGTGCAGGATAAAGAAAACTAAGTGCGATGGGAAGAAACCATGTGGAAAATGCCTAAGTGACAATAAAATATGTGTTTTCACGGAGAAAAGGAAGTCCAAGGATAGGCATCATCCTCTGGGGTATGTGGAGTTGCTTGAGACTAGAATTGACTTGCTTCTGAAGAGTTTGGAAAAGTTAACCAAGTTGGCTGCCCCACATCTCCAGTTTTTGCAGGATTTACAAGTGGAGAGAACAGGAAACAATATACCAATCAACGAAGTGGTAAGCTACTTAATCAATAAGGAAGGATTGTTGAAGAATCTTCCTATTGAATGGGAAAATGGTGCCTTAATAGCTGCTAAATTACCTTCTGACGATGAGGGCATCATGAGAGCTAGCAAGGAATTTGCAGAACATTCTCAATACTTGGATAAGCAGGGTAATATTTCAAATAGTAGTGCTGGAAGTAGTAGCAATAATAGCAGTTCCAAGTCTAGGCAAAAAGATCTGGAGTATTCACTGTCAAGACCACAAGGTGGACTAGCTCAGAGTAACAGTCGAGATAGTGCGTATTCCGGTTCACTTTTCCTGTATTCAAACATTAAGCAAGAGTACGATGAAGACTATGACAAAATAGACTTAAACCATGCTCATCTACCACCTCCATCTTTAAGTTCAGGAGCCAGTAGTAACGATACTTCCTTGTCTTTGAGAAGAGCAACTCAACTGCCAGATTATGACCCCCCTTCAAGTGCCACATCCTCGAACGCTTACCAAAAGGTGCCACATAAAAATATAACGGAACAAGTGCCATTTGATGAAGAGTTTGCATTCGGCGAGTTTTCTCCAGGGGCGGCTGTTGCTTCGTCCGCAGTTTTGAGTGGAGGAGATATTTTTTCACTTTCAGAATATGATTCCGACGTGAAACGTGGAAGAGAACTGGTGCTGCCACAAAACCATGCGCATCTACCCTTAGCTAACTATGACGAATACTCACCTCTTTTCGAAGACAACGGACTTAAAAGTTGGGCCATGAATCCAAATAAAAATAGCTCAGTTACCTCACTTACAAATAAGTTTGAAAATCATGTGATACGATCACCTACGGCAACATCTGGAGTGTTCTCTGTAAATTTAAATGGAAGTCAAGGTTCGATTCATACTCAAACTGCTCCAACAACCATTCGTCGCACTTCATCTGTTGGTCGGTCATTTTCACCTTCATCGTCACATCACCAAAAGCTCAAAAGTAACGGACATGTTCATAAGCCAACTCACACTAGTTCACACCATCGTTCGAACTCTTCTACCACAATTAGTAGCGAGTTTCGTTTGAACAGAATTCAATCTAATTCTTCACTTTCAACTCCAACGCCAGACGATAGCAATAACCAACAAATTGGATATGATGGCCAATCGAATGACTATATTGATATAAGTAATTCTTTACCGTCAGAAGCTTTCAAATTGCTGCTGTACGATGGCGACTTAAACATAATGGATTCAGAGAACATGGATACTCTTTTGACGAATAATCCATTTTTAAAATCGTAGTCATATAAGAAATCTGGTCTGGTTCATTGTTTAATTTTTTTTTTTTTTTTTTTTTGCAGCCTGCCATATGCAGCCGTTCCTGCAGTGCGTATGTTGCAGAAAGATCTGTACATTTAAGTTCATACATACTTCCAATAAGGACATGGTTATTCTAAGGTCGTCAATGAAGTAAATTATATCGATATATATAGTAAATTAAGGTATCTATTGCTATGTCTTCGCGTAAGATGCTGGGTTCGTCGCTTTGAAGCGGTGCTTTTTCTCTTGATTTATCTGTAATTTACAAAAATCGGGTGGAATATATAATAAGAATTTGATTAAAAAGAAAAAGTTCGAATTCTATAATGTACGAAAAGAGAATAACCTCAGAAAGCTGTTCAATGTGAGCCCTTTAGATGAGCTCGAAGAACCAAGACTACTCTATGCTGTAAAAAGAATTATCTACAGCTCTTATTTTAAAAGTCAACGTCGATTATTATATTATAAAACCTATCTTGAAGATTATTTAGATTAAAAAAGTTTTCATATTAGGAGACGAAGTATCTCTGAAAATCAATTTGAGTTTGACAGAAGAATTAAAAGGGGAAAAGATCAATTCCCTAAGCGCTTTCACTATCGTATTTTTCTTCGACCTTATTTTCTTCAACGAACATCTTGACACCATCATCACCCATTCTGGCGATAAGACGGTCAGCATTGAAAACATCAGCTTCGGTGTGCTTGAATTGTCTGGCTCTAACATTCAGTTCGAACAATTGATCTAATTCAGCAAAG
Organism: Dujonia railenensis; assembly: GCA_935541525.1. NCBI lineage: Eukaryota > Fungi > Ascomycota > Pichiomycetes > Serinales > Debaryomycetaceae > Dujonia > Dujonia railenensis. The sequence continues at coordinate 1,217,754 of CAKXYY010000001.1, read as the reverse complement.
GTTCTACCCTTGGTTTCTGGTAAGAAGAACCAAGTCAAGAAAACACTGACGAAAGCGAAACCAGACCAGAAGAAACCAGTCTTTGCCTTCCAGTTCCAAGCGGTTGGGTTTAACATGTATGGAGAAATGACAGCAATAACAATTCCTGAAATGTTGTAAGCATTTCTGGCAATGGCAACAGTCTTATTTCTAAGTCTAACACTTGGCAATTCAGCAACAATACAGTAACAGATAGGTCCGATGGAAGAATCATAAACGAAGGTGTAAACAAGAAGTAAGGAACCAACACCCCATCCAGAAGAACTGGTAGGTTTAATACCAAGGCAACCAACAATGAACAAGAGACAGAATAAGATGATTAAACCTCCAAAATAAATATCAAAACGACCCAATTTTTGGGAAACAAGCCAAGATGCAAGAGTACCTAAAAGACCCAAAACGTATTGAATAATCGAGAAAGTGAAGGCCATGTTGGTAGATAAACCAGCTTGTTCGTAGAAGTATGTGGAGTAACCCATAAGAGCAGAACCAGTACAATTTTGCATAGTCCAAACCATCGAAGCAATTGCAGTTCTACGCAAGTTGGATCCCTTGAAACATTGTAAATAGTTGGCATCAGCTTCAGAGATAGCTTCTTCTTGTAAAGTGAACTCCATCTTGTTAACTAAAGCGTCAACGAAGGCTTCCTTGTGGTGTAAAGATTTGTTTTCAGTAATAAGTCTTGCAACAGATAATTTGGCTTCTTCCTTTCTACCCTTTCTCAATAACCAATATGGAGATTCTGGAGCCAAGTAGGTACCAATAATAATTGGAACTGGCCACATCCATTGTAAAGCGAATGGAATTCTGTAAGCATGCACAGCATTACTATCGACATAAGCTCTTAAGACACCTGAAGAGATCAACTGACCGATGACCCAACAACAGTTAGCCCAAGTGGTTAAGTAAAGTCTCAAAGCTAATGGACAAACATCAGAAGCATAGGTAATACATAAAGTTTGGAAAGCACCCCATGGAACACCCATTAAGATTTCACCAGCAAGCAACATTTGAATATTAATAGAAAAGAAAATAATGAAAATGAATCCGATAGCCAAGATTAATGAACCAATAATAGTATATCTGTAACCAATTCTATCAGCGATAATACCAGCAAGGAACAAACCAATAATTTCACCAACATTGACAGCCATAGATAATGCAGTTTGCCATTTTGCTGGGATTTGGTAACCAGTGTCTCCACCATAGTCTTTACCATACTTTTTCTGGAAAGCAGGGAAACTGTAGAAAGAATTTAACAAGTTAGTATCGTAACCTTCCATAATAATGGTGGAACTCAAAACAAACGACCAGAAGGCAGCAAGGGGAAAAGTTCTTAAACCTTCCATAAGACCCATAGCTTTTTCCTTTTGTTCGGTAGCCTTAGATTGATCTGACATGTCAACGAACTTGGCAATCAAGTCGCGCATTTCTGGATCTAAATCTAAGTCATCGTCGGCGGTCTTGGTATGTTGAACCACTTGTGGTTTATCATTTGGATTATCAATATCCTCGTGATGTTCGATACCCATTATTGAAATGCTTGCTTAGTTGTAATAAGAGATAGTTTCACTTGTTATTATCTACCAGAGATGTTTATAAGTCAAAGTGAATGTTGATATTCTCTAGTATGAATGGAGTAACTTTCGGGAGATTAACCTTTCTTTATATATTTCGAAAGTTGCTACATCACTCGACGTTTCAATTGTCATTTTCGGTGTCAAATAAGTTCAAAACCATATTGTGCTTGGAACTGATAGGTTCAATGTGTCAAGATTTGTGGGGAGCTAAAAAATAATTCTACTGCTTAGTACGTAGAGCTTAAAAAATAAAAAATAATAATTTCTCTTGGCAGTGATTACTCTACTCCACATTTCTTTTTTTTTTCTATATGTTCCATCAAAGAGATACAGAGGATATGTACGACCGAGAAATAATTATTTTATGCACCTCGAAAGGCGCGCGAACGTCACGTCTAGTGTAGAAATTCTGGGGTATGCATCAAGCATTAAAAGAATTTAACCACATTGTCATGTAAAAGTTGCTAGTTAGAATCTACGTACCTTTCGAAAGGAAACAGATGTACACTATCCGGCTAATAGTGGTCCGATTTTTTTTCCCTTGCAGAACATTGTAAAAGAGGTATTGTTTCATTTTAGATTAGATTTCGATTTAGGGATTTCTTCAGCGAGATGAGGCTGAACCCAAGTTCAACAAAACGATATTTTTGAAAATGAAATTTGTTACTTTATTTTGATGTGTACCCGCTTTCCTTGTATGCAACTTAGAAAAATTTTTGCTTGACTTGGCCAATCGGTAGACACTCCCCACTTTCGAAATTCGACGTTATTTTTCTGTTGTATGAACAAGGCGCTAGCAAACACCAAGTTAACAGGGAGCGTTAGGCTATTTTCACCAAGCCAACCCCAACTTTTCGCAAAATCTCTCGCTGCTTCCTTCCCCACCAAAGCTTATTTGTGGAATATTTTTTCCAGAAATTGACTTTTCAAGTAATGATGCGCATAAATTTTTACTTTGAACTACTTCAACTCTACATTAGCGAAAATAATAATAACATACAATATTCTCTTAGCTTGGGGGATCAAATCAGATGATATAACTACTTCTTACATACTACAGAAAGGCATTTTTTTTCTTCTTGTTTGACATATACTGGGGGCGGGCCATCCTACCTCACCTTGAACTCCGAACTTGAAATACGCGAATCTGTAGCCCGCCCAAGTGACAAACCTTAAAGTCTGGGGAAATTTACGATAATTTTTTCCGAGGCGGGGTGCGGTGTGAATCGCTGAATTGCTCGCATTATTCGCTGAGGAGATGCATGTTAATGAAGTGTACCAATGTCCGTACCTTCTCGGATGACTCGTGTCTTAGAGTTAGCCAACCAGCAAAACCGAGAATTTAAAAAAAACGGATCGTACTACCCTGTCTGAGACTTGGCTGCGCTTTATTGCTCGGGTTATTTCAAAGACCGGGTTTCAAGATTGCATACAAAATTTCTATTATCCCCCATTGTTCGCGGAGAATTACATGACACTCCAGATCGAGGTCAATCTTGAGTCTATTCACCTCGAACTGAGATCTATTTAAGACGGTAAAACGATCAATTGATCAGATTTTGGAAAGAAAATTCCATACGAGCAACATTTATTCAAGGCAATCAGTTCTTACAACGTAATTTTCTGAATTTCTCGAGTTTTTCAAGTTTTTATACTTATTTTTCAATTTTATCAATAATGATCCAAGACAACAAGTGGTGGAAAGACGCTACCGTCTACCAAATTTGGCCAGCTTCATATAAAGATTCCAACGGTGATGGTGTTGGTGATATTCCAGGTATCATTTCAACTTTAGACTATATCAAGAATTTGGGAGTTGATGTCATTTGGCTTTCTCCAATGTACGATTCCCCACAAGAAGACATGGGGTATGATATTTCAGACTATACCAAGGTTTATCCAAAATACGGTACTATGGAAGAAATGGACCAATTGATCAAAGAATGTCACGCTCGTGGACTTAAGTTGGTCTTAGATTTGGTTATTAACCACACTTCTGATCAACACAAATGGTTCCAAGAGTCCAGATCCTCCAAGACCAACCCAAAGAGAGACTGGTACATTTGGAAGAAGCCACGTTACGATGCTGACGGTAACAGAAAGCCACCAACCAACTGGATTTCTTACTTCTCTGGTTCCACTTGGGAATATGATGAAAAAACCGATGAATACTATTTACATATGTTCGCTGTTGGTCAACCAGACTTAAACTGGGAAAATGAAGAAACTAGAAAGGCAATCTACCAAGATGCTTTAAAATACTGGTACGAAAAGGGTGTTGATGGTTTCAGAATCGATACTGCTGGTATGTACTCTAAGAGATCGTATGAAGATGCTCCAATTGTATTCCCAGACTCGGAATGGCAACCATGTAAGGAGTTCCACCAAAACGGTCCAAGAATTCACGAATTCCACAAGGAAATGGTCGAACAGGTCACTGGCCACTATGATGTCATGACCGTCGGTGAAGTTGGTCACGGTTCCAGAGAAGAAAACTTAAAGTATGTTAGTGCTAAGGAAAAGGAAATGAACATGATCTTCCTTTTCGACCTTGTCGAATTAGGATCAGACCCAAGAGACAGATTCGCCTACAATGGTTACAAGCTTTCAGAATTAAAGAAAGCCATCGAAAACCAAAGTGTCTTCCTTGAAGGTACAGATGGATGGCTGACAACTTTCTCTGAAAATCACGATCAACCAAGATCTGTTACCAGATTTGGTAACGATTCTGATGAATGGAGAGTTAAGTCTGGTAAGTTGATCGCCATGATGATTGCCTCATTAACTGGTACTCTTTACCTTTACCAAGGTCAAGAAATCGGTATGACCAATGTGCCAAAAGACTGGGATATCAGCGAATACAAGGATATCAACTCCATTAACTACTATGCTGAACTTGTCAAGAAGTATGGTGATGACAAGAAGAAGATTGCTGAGTTTATGAAAACTTTAAACCTTGTTGCCAGAGACAATGCCAGATCTCCAGTTCAATGGGATGCCAGTGCTCACGCTGGTTTCACCACTGGAACTCCATGGACCAGAGTCAATGACAACTACCCTAAGATTAATGCTGCTTCTCAAGTTAATGATCCAACTTCTAACTACTCCTTCTGGGTTGATATGCTCAAGGTTAGAAAGAGCAACAAGGAATCTTTGATTTACGGTAAGTTGGAAGTCGTTGACTTCGAAAATGAAGAAGTGTTCTCTTACTTCAAGGAAAGTGACGATGGAAAGTACAAGTCATACGTTGTCTTAAACTTCACTGATAAGTCCATTCCATTCAAGTCTCTTGCCAGTGGTAAGACCGAGTTACTTATCAGTAACCAACCAGACTTGGTCGAAGACACTTTATCTCCATACGAAGGTAGAGTTTACAAGGTCCAAGTTTAGGGAATAGAATTTATAGACTAATATTGATGATAGAATAATGATCAATTACCCAAAAGTATATATATTTATATATAAATCAATTATGAAATAAAAATTATAAAATCTCAAGCATGATTGTAAGGTATGTGTATGTGTGCTATTTTTAGCGATCGTATATGGATCTCTGTGATCTCTGTGATCTCTTTGAGTTGACAGTAATCTCAACGAATTATTAAGTGGAGCAACGTTCTCGCTTAGTAGTTACCGGCTAGATCTGTAGATCAGATCGATTGGGCTGATCCTAAGTCACAGTGGTGCCGATGACATCGATGGTGTTTCGCGATGAGCCCGATGAGCATACTCATGAAACGGCTGCAAAATAAAAAACTTTAATCTAAAAGTGATGCGGTGGCTCAATGGTAGAGTTTTCGATTCCAAATCGAACGGTTGCAGGTTCGATTCCTGTCCGTGTCATTTTTCATTTTTCATTTTTTTTGCCTCTCTTAAATAATTTTCACTTATGTGCCGGACTGATGGTACACAAGAAAAAGTCTAGTTGCAAAATGAAGCAAGACTTTAAACCAATTGATCTGAGCATTTTCTTTTTAATCCGTTAGTATTTAAAGAAAGGTATGGCAAAGAAGGGTAAGGCAAAGGTAGAAACACCTCCTCCACCGGATCCTAAGGACAAAAAAGCGAAAAGTAAATCAAAAAATGCTACTGAGGAACCTAAACCTGATGATCCAAAGAAGCCCCAAAGAGGTTTAGCCATCGGAGACAATTTTGGATGGACTGGTAAATTGCCTGCAACCTTATTATTTGAATATGCTCAGAAACAGAAGTGGGAAAAGGTTGTAATAGATATGAGAAAAAACGCCAAAGGATTTACCGGTGTCGTCAATTTGAAGTGGAAGAATCCTAAGACTCAAGAGATGATAACGGTGCAAATGGTACCGCACTCAGATACGTACCAACCCAGAGAGACTACCAACGAGGCAAGACATTTTGCAGCTACCTACGCTCTTTTCAGAATCAACTTCGTTAAAAATATGAAGATGGTGTTACCTGTAATTTTTAGAGATTACTGGTCAGATCTTGAAGCAAGTAGATTGGAGATGTTGAAGTCCAACAAGTCGTTTCATGATATTTTGTATAACTCACAACCATTTGTAGTGTTCTTGGAACAAAGAGAGCTCACTGAAAAGAGAGAGAAGGAAAAGCTAACTAAAAAGCAAAATGAAGAAAAGGTTAAAAAGCCGACTGTTCAAATATCGACAATTGGAACTTCTTCTAGCAGTATTATATCTAAAATCCCAAACGAACCTAGTAAGCCTGTAACGTCAGCAGCACAGAAGAGTGACAACGTTTCAGATGCACCAGTCAAGGTTAGTCCCAAACCGCCAAGTTCAATTTCTGTTTCAAAGGTCACAAAGATGACCAATCAACTTGCTGGTGCTGTCACTAAAAGGATCCCCACCTTCCCAAGAAAGGTTTGGGAAAATGCCCCATTCATAGATTTCACTTCAGAAATGAGAGCCAATATTGAAGATTCAATTAAAAAGCATATAAATTGGACAATTCAAAGTTCCGGAAAAGCCATAATTAATTCTACTGCTATGCATGGATATTATAATACTCTTGCTGATTTTGGATTCAGAGAGTCACATATATTGGAATCATTCAAGTACACCAACTCGTTCACAGATGCACTTGAGTGGCTCATTTTTCATATCCCTGAGGACGATCTTCCGCCTTATTTCATGAAATCAGAGAAAGAATCTGGAGTGTCATTGAAAATTTCGAAGGATATTCAAATGGAATATTTAATTAAAAGAGTAAGCCAATCCGGTGCAGATAAGGATGTTGTATTGACCACCTTGCAGGAGAATGAATTTGATGAGATCAAGACAATCGTAAAATTGACACATAAATTGATTAACTATGAACCAGAAGGACCTTTCGAAGGAGAGAACGAAGAAACTATGGAGGAGGATTCACTTGAATTATGGAAACAAGAGATTGAAGCCATTGACATGACAACAAAGTCAAATAACATTGAATTTGTAGATGGAAGTAATAGCAAAATTGCTCACATTCTTCTTAAACCTAAAAGAATAGGTGCTGGGCTATTAAGCTTGAGATTAGTTAAGCCTGTGAATTATCCGCAAAATATACCCGGTATCCAATTGATCGTTAACAATACTTCATTCAGATTAGCAAGTTATATTAAATTATCAATCGTTCGCCAATTGGTGCATTTTCTTGAGAATGGCGGATACGTTGGGAGCTGCTACATCCTTTCGATAATTGAATGGTTGGAAGATAATATTTCTGAAATCATTGATAATCCTGGTCCTTTATTTGACGAAGAATTGTTAGGAGACAAAAATTTGCACAATTCTACGAATACTACCAAAAATCTGTCCAAAAAGAAGGACAAGAATTATCAAAAAAAGACACTCAAGTTAACACTGGAGGATATTGAAAACCTCTCTTCCGTATACAAGAAAAAAATCCAATCTGAAGAAATGATAAAGTCTCTATCCAATAGGAAAAAATTACCAGCATGGCAAAAAGCAAAGGATTTAGTGTCGGTAATCAATGGAAATAGAGTTACTATCGTTACAGGAGAAACTGGGTCAGGTAAATCTACTCAAATTGTCCAGTTTATACTAGATGACTTAAACTCTAAGGGAAATTTCAGTGCAAAAATCATGTGCACACAACCTAGACGTATTTCTACTATTGGATTAGCGGAAAGAATTTCAGATGAAAGATGTGATACCTTAGGAAGAGAAACTGGTTACATTATAAGAGGTGAAAATAAAACAACATCCAGTACAAGAATATCTTTCGTCACGACAGGTGTTCTTTTAAGAGTGATTCAATCTATCTTATCAAATGAAGACGAAATGAATGACAGTATGTTTGAAAATTTGGAATATATATTTATCGATGAAGTACATGAAAGATCGGTTGATAGTGATTTCTTGTTAATAATTTTGCGAAGTATTATGTCGAAGTTCCCCAAACTTAAAATCATCCTCATGTCTGCAACCATTAACATCAATACTTTCAAAGATTTCTTCAAGACTCCTTTAAATCATATTCACATTGAGGGAAGAACATTCCCAATTAAGGATTATTATCTAGATGAAATTTTGGATGAATTAGACTACAGTATGGAAAACAATGATGGTGAGTTAATAAAGGTCAGATCAGATTCTCACTTCTTTAAAATTGGGACGTTGAACTATGATTTATTTGCCAAACTATGTCTTTATGTTGATGCCAAGCTAGACGAGGAGGGAAATGACGGTTCTATTTTGATATTTTTGCCAGGGATCATGGAGATTAATAAGTGCATAAGGTCAATTGAAGATGAGTTTAGAAAGAATAGTAGCAAGAAAGACTGTTGGTGCTTACCTTTACACTCTACGTTGACTTCGAATGAACAAAAGAGGGTATTTTTGAAGTCACCAAATAAACAAACCAGAAAAATCGTTGTTTCCACCAATGTCGCAGAGACTTCTATTACTATTCCAGACTGTGTTGTCGTTATAGATTCAGGAAGATCTAAAATGATGCATTTTGATTCTGAGATTAATTCTACCAAATTAATAGAAAACTGGTGCTCCAAAGCCGAAATTGGTCAGAGAAGGGGTAGATCTGGTCGTATTACGAATGGTAATTGCTATCATTTGTATACACAAGGAACAGTCAATAGTATGCTAGATCAACCAATTCCCGAAATTAAAAGGACTAGATTAGAAAATTTGTACTTAGTTGTTAAGTCCATGGGTATTGATAAAGTTGAGAATTTCTTAAATAGTGGATTAGATCCACCTTCTCAAGCGTCTTTATTAAAATCTAGACAATTTTTGATTGATATCGGTGCACTTGAAGAAGGGGGAAGTGATGATACCTCGATATCTCACTTAGGTAAGTATTTATCCCTTTTACCGACAGATTTACAGTGTGGAAAGTTATTGATATTAGGCTGTATATTTGGATGTTTGGAAACATGTTTGACAATAGCTTCTATAAGTATAACTGGAAGTCCCTTTAAAGCAAGTTTTGAAGAAAGAGACAACCTCAAGAAGGTCCAAAATAAATTTTCCATTGATCAAGGTGACATTATTGCAATGGTTAGGGCGTACGATGAATATATTGCATTGAAAGAGGCAAGGAGTGGAGCTGGATCATCGAAGAAGTTCTTAAATGAGAACTACCTATCATTTATGACTATGAAGGAGATCACTGCTACTCGTGGTCAATATATTAATATTTTACAAGACATAGGATTCGTTCCGTTGAAATACAACAAAACTCGTGACTCTACTTTGAATAAGAACAACGACAAAGATTTCATTATAAGATCAATCATGACAGGTGCATTCTATCCTCAATTAGCAAGGGTTCAATTACCAGATCGTAAGTTCCTCCAAACATCGGCTGGTGCAGTTGCAGTGGATCCAGATGCGAGGAAGACGAAGTTTTGGATTAGAAATGAAGTCTACATGAACAGTTCTGGATCTACTAAGGACAACAGTAACGAAGAAGATAAAGAAGATGAATTATTACCTTCGTCAAGAGCATTTATTCATCCATCATCAGTATTATTTTCAGTTCCAGAGTCTGAAATTTTAAATTCAATTAATTCCGAAGAGTACACAAATGAAGATGGAAGTATTGATTTCGCTAAGGCTCAACAGAACTATAAAATTGATTTCACGCCTACTGTCTCTAATAGTAAATCTTCAAACAGCATGATAAGGGCACCTTTCATGGTATACAATTCCTCCAGTCATACTTCGAAGTTGTATTTGAGGGACGTAACCCCAACAAGTACCCTTGCAGTTTTATTATTTGGGGGACAAATTGGATTTGATTTGAGCAATAAGTTCTCCGAGAGGAATACTTCACCGGGAATCATTCTCGACTGCGTTTGGCCCATTCGAACTTGGTGTAAGAATGGAGTTCTCATCAAGAGACTTCGTCATTTACTAGATGAGGTTATAGAAAAAAAGCTTTCACAACCCCAATACTCGGAAGCAAGTACACATCCATCTATAGAGGATACGTTGAAAATAGTTGAGAGAATTTTATACATATAGACGATTAGATTATTTCTTTTTTAAAAAATTTAGATAGAGAATAAACCAAAACGCTAAGCGCTATCGTAAATGCAAAAATTGTTCAACATGCACCTAATGCCAAGATCATGTTAAAAGACTTAAGCTGACTGACTAAATGCCATTTACCCAGTAGGCAGGTTGCAGAGAACTTCTTTGGACTTATTTATATGACTCACTGCAACTGTGGCTAGCTAGAGAAGAACAGCATAAGGGTACAGCTATCAATCTCATGTATGTACGCTCTTTTCGCAATCAAGGCTCCAAAAACAGTCCACAGCTAACCAGGCGTCTCTTTACGAAACAGTGGCTCCAACCTGCTCATGAAAAGTTCGGATTGGCAAATATTTTTTCAGTAAGCCCGCTACTAACCGCGTGGAATTATCAAGCTTTTTTTAGTAAGAATACTCTTAAAAATAAGGTTAATTGTATATGAAGCTTGAGCTGAACTCTAATTTGCAATTTTTCTTTCACACATTCTTCAACTGATGATCTTCATCTTTTGTTGAATGAAATTGAACTGCTGAAGCATAAGAAATCATGGATTTTGAAAGTCATCGGTGCCTAATTTCGGCTTAGGAACCAGGCACGTGAGATAGCACAAGCACCGCCGTACGCCCTCTTTATAGACTGGAGCCTTATAGCGATGCACCTTCTTGTCAGCAGATTCGGGATTAGTAAGTAGCACAATGTTCCGTGACTTTTACCTATATAAGATGGAAGCATCTGCAGAAAACAGTAGGATCTTCTCCAGTACGTGGTGTTCGTCTTAAAAGCTTCTTTTGTGAATATCTTGTGAAGCTTTCTTCGTCTATCAAAATCTTAATTATGCTGAAGCTGAAAAATTCCTCGGAAAATCTTCAAATTAAGGTTGCATCATCGGAGAGCTTAGGCTCCGAGATCGAAGTAATCCACTCTAATGGTGGATTTGGTGCTATCGTTTCAAATGGTAAGAAAAGTGTCATCGATGTCGAGAATGAAGGTGTCTACGTTGAAGACGATCTTGTTCAAGAAGAAGAAGAGCTCCCTGCCGATCTTGTTGGAATTCCCAAGATTGTTAGAGATACCGTTCCACTTGAAGATGACCCAAACACTCCAGTTGTTACTTTCCGTTTCGTGATTTTGGCTATTATCTTTGTCATACCTGGTGCATTCATTGACACAATGAACTCGTATCGTACTACATCTGCTGCATATTCTATTTTCTTCGTTCAAATTGTTTCCCATTGGTGTGGTAAGTTTTTAGCCAGAGTCTTGCCTGCTAAAGAAGTAAAATTACCAGGTGGGTACAAATTTAACTTAAACCCCGGTCCATGGTCTATTAAGGAAACCGCGTTAGTTACCATCACTGCAAGCAGTGGTGCTACTGGTTCGTTGGGAACTAGTGGTCTTTCGTTAGCAGAAATTTACTATGGTCAAACTGTGAATGCAGGAGTTGCCATCTTCTTCATGTGGTCCATAACATTCACAGGTTACGCATTCGCAGCTTTGGCAAGAAACATGCTCTTATTTGACCCACAATTCATTTGGCCACAAGCGCTTATGCAAACCAATCTTTTACAATCTCAATCAAAGTCTGATCATGATTCTAAGGTTGCCGGCAAGCAAATGAAAGTATTTTTTTCAGTTTTAATTGGTTTGACTCTTTGGCAATTCTTGCCTGAATTTGTCTTCCCATTTTTGTCTTCATTAGCTTTCCTTTGTTGGGTTGCGCCGGAAAATGCCACTGCAAACTTCGTTGGCTCTGGTATAGGTGGTATGGGATTCTTAAATTTGACTTTAGATTGGTCAAATATTACTTCTTCTATCATGTTGTACCCTTATTTCGTTCAGGTTATCCAATTTGTTGCCTTCGTTTTGGGTGCTTGGATTTTGATCCCAGCTGTGAAATTTGGTAGCTTATCTAGCTACAAATTCGGATTAATGTCTAATGGTTTGTTCTTGGCAAATGGTACCACTTACCCATCAGCTGCATTGTTGACTTCTGATTTCAAATTAAATGAAACTGCATACGAACTATACGGCCCTCCACATATCGGAGCCCAAAGAGCTTGGAATAACTTTTTCGATTATGCATCTTATATAAGTGGTATTGTTTGGTTGGCAGTTTTTGGTCACAAGCAATTGATAGATTCATTTAAGAAATTGAAGGAAACTTATAAGAATAAGTCAAATACCGACGAAAATGCTGGGGCTTCCATCAATCTGCAATATTCTGATAGAATCAACCAGATGCAAACCAAATATGAACAGGTTCCACTTTGGTGGTATTTTGTCCTCTTTGTAGGAACATTCATTACATTAATAACCATTTTCGCTACTGGAAATATGTTCATGCCATGGTGGGCCTACCTTGTTGCGCTTGGATTTGGACTTGTTATTGTTACCCCATTGTGTTGGTTATATGCCCTTACAAATTTCCAATTGGCAATTGGTACATTTAATGAATTGTTGTACGGTTACATGGTCCAAAACATTCCAAATAGACATCCAGCTGGAGCTTCTACTTATGGTGCTATTGCCGGGGATATTTTCTATCGTGCCCAATATATGTTACAAGATCAAAAAATTGGGCATTACATGCAATTACCACCGAAGACTGTATTCTGGTCACAATTATTTGGAGAATTGATGGGAGTTCCAATTAATTATGCAGCAATGAGATGGATTTTAAATACCAAGATGGATTACTTGGATGGAAGCAAGACCGATCACTTGCATCAATGGACTGCGCAAAGTATTGCATCATACCATACCAATGCCGTCCAATATGTTATTTTGGGACCAAAGAGAACTTTTGCGCAATATCCAGTCTTACCTTATGGTTTCCTTTTGGGGGTAGTTGTTCCAGTTGTATTGGGGCTTTTGCATAAGTACACTAAGAAAACTCGTTTCCACTTTTTCAGATTCGATTTGTGGAACACCACGGTCTTCTTCTCATCCATGTCTACATTCTACGGTAACCTTTCCACTGGGTACCTTTCCCAATTTATTGGTGGAACTGTTACTATGTTTTGGGCATACCGTTACAAGCATGACTTATGGAGACGTTATAATTATATATTAGCAGCTGCCTTGGATACAGGTTACAACTTGTCAGTGTTGTTAATTTTCATATTTTTCTCTGCTGGGACTACCGTGACTATGCCTTACTGGTGGGGTAACAATGCCGATACTGTTGAACGTTGTTTCGCTTTGGAATAAGCAATACTAAAAGCAATAATAATACTAAAAATAATAATAATAATAATAATGATCATACTTTCTATACTAAGGGAAGAGCGTGCATTGACGTATGCAAATCATAATAAGTAAAGCACTGATAAACATACGTTATTAAATAATACTGTATATACAAGAATAATAAATATGCACATACCGAAACACTAAATCGAATTTGACGTAATCACTTTCATGTTGAGTCGACCGAACTTGAATCACACAGTATCCATACCTCTCTACGTATCTATGTATCACACTGCACCAACACCCTCCATGTATCGTACATTAGTGACATAACAAAATCCATTTGCAGCCATTTAACATCCTGCATATTACGAGGAGACTCAAAGTCGTGTAGTTACCCGTTTTCATATGGAAAATGAAGGAAAAAACTCAACTCATGCTATCAACGTAACCACAGCACCTTTTATCAGCTGAATCACGCAAATCTAATAGTATATCTTCCTTTAAGTAGTGGGGTATTAGGTTGAGAGTATCAGAGAATTACTGACCGGAAAAAAAAGTTAGAATTTCTAAACCAAATAAGATTTCATAAGTGTATATCAACTTATAGAAGCTGAAGTCAAAGCTGTACCTCAGGATAATAGTAATAATAATAGCCAGAGAATGCTGAGTAGTAACAATCCCAATAATAATCCTAGTAACACTGGAAACAATGCCAACAAACCCAGCACACCGATGAATATACAACCTAACCAGATTGCTCAACTAGCTCAGGCCTTGAAGAACGAGTATGCATTGGCAAAGAGTGCTGGAACGGATGTAGCTGCTAGACAACAACATTTAAACCGTGCAAACGGTATCAGACAAATATTGCTCAATTACCAGCTGCAACAGAAGGCTGCTAGGGCAGCCCAACAACAGCAACAAGGTGGGCAGCAAGCTCAAGGTCAACTTCTGCAAGCACCATCACAACAAGCACAACAACCAATTGGTCAACAATTACCACAGGACATTTCCCATCAATCTCCTCGTATACAGAATGCTAATATTAATACTCCATCTGCCCACTCTCTTGGTGCTGGCTCTCCAGCAATCGGCCAGACTCCTGCTCCAACTCAACAGTCTCCGAATGTGATGGCCGGTGGAGCCACCCCTGCTGCACAAGGACAAACACCTGGACCAGGTCAAGGACAAGGCCAAGGTAGCGGAACTAACAATGCCGTTACTGTCGAGACTTATAACCAAGTTAAGGCGCGTTTAGTTGACTTCCAAAGGAAGCTTCAGCACTTAGAAACGACGAAAAGAACGTATTCATTGAGTGCAGAACAATCGGCCAATGTGGAATCGCAAATTGTAGAGCTCACTAAAAAATTCACTACTTATAAAAGGTATGCTGCTTACATGAAGACTCAATTAGACGAGCAAGCAAGAGTGAGTGGTCAAAATGCCGGTGCAATGGGTGCTGGTACGGGTTTGGGCTCAACGCCTTCAGCTGGAGGTAGTTCGAATACTTCAGGAAGTGCTCAAATGAATAACATACCAACTCCAGCTGCAAACCAATTTCAGAGAACAAATTCTACCCAACAGTCTCCACAGATGACAAATCAAGCCATGATCAACACACCAAATAGAGGTGTTCCTCAATCCCAACAGCAACAACCACAACGACCAGTTCAGGGTGTTACTCCTGGTGCTCCAAGAGGTCCGGTAGCTGCTGCTAAACCTAATCAGCCATTTGCACAAGGTACACTGGCAAGCCCAGCCGCTGGTACTCCAGGATCATTGGTTGGTATTCCTGACACTACAGGGGCTAAACCACAACCCGGAAGGTCTGTCTCACCTTCTGGACCTGCAGCAGCAACCTCTTCAGCTGGTACTCCACATAAAGCATCAACCCCTGGGGGAAGCAGCGGATCGAACGCATCATCCGGACCTCCACCAATCAACCTCTCTGGTATTACCAAACCGAGTGTACCCTCAATTCCTATCTCTAGTACAATCAATGTTAAACCTCCAACGGCAGTCACTTTAAAGCCCAACTCAAACAACAACCGAGCAACCTTGATGGGAGGAACTGCCAATGGTGTTGGTAGTATTTTAGGTACTCCAGCACTAGTTAAAATGCCAACTTATGAACTTGCTGCTGGTGTGGGAGGAGAAACAATCCCCGACAATGGGGGAAGAGTATTAACTAAACGTAAGTTGAACGAGTTGGTTAATACCATCGGTGCAGATGAAGGGGATGGTAAGACTAATATTGATGGTGATGTTGAAGAAATACTATTAGACTTGGCTGATGAATTCATTAATTCGGTTACAGGGTTTGCCTGTAGGTTAGCCAAGCACCGTAAGGTTGAATCAGTTGATGTTAGGGACGTGCAGTTACATTTAGAAAGAAATTGGAACATCAGAATTCCAGGTTATGCTATGGACGAAATTAAGACTACTAGAAGATGGCAGCCATCTTCGAGCTACTCCCAAAAGTTGTCAGGTGTTGATATTTCTAAGAGTGTCAACGGAAATATAAAATAGAATTTTTTAAATAAATATAACGCTCGACTATTTCCATAATCTATATAGACCCTGCTGGAGTTGTAATTTTTTTTCTTTTTCACACCAATCCAAGTATTCTTTCAACGTCAAGTTTGACGATGATATACTTTCTAGTTGATCTTTAGGTATTGTTATATTAAGGAACGACTGTATCTTTGTAATGGACAATGGTCCCAAGTTTGTTAGCATTCCTAATATCAATGGCCATAGCTTGTCCATTCTAGCAAACTTATGGTGTTCAGACGACATCATATTCTTACTGTCTTCACTGAAATTGGAGTTGGATTTGATCTCATGGTTGGAGGTGTTTGGTTTATACAGATTTGTCTCGATTTCCAATAAAACGTTCCTTTTGACCCAAGGCTGAATATATTTAGTTGCAAGGTACACAGTCATTCCAGTTTTTGAACATATGTCATCCAAAGTTAGCTGAATATCGTTTCCGTCTCCATTGAAAAGGTCAATAATTGCTGCTTCTCCTGGACATACCTCAAAGTAGAATGTTTCGTTTTGGATTTCTAATTCTAATTTTGCTAGCCCTAAACTAGGAACCATTTTTAAATAACGACCATGTCCAAATGGAATGTCAGCGTACAATTCACTATACAGGGTGAATTGTTCTTGGATTGAAGTCGGAAGATTGAATTCCTCCGTACTGACCCCCTTATCTAACATTGGCCAATACATGTGGGAAAGAATCTTAGGGTGGTAAACTAAGTGAGAATTTGGAGGTACTTTCGTCTGATAGACAGTTTCATTTATAGTCTTGCTCTTTGTTATGTCACTAAGCATTATATCCAAGGTGGTGAATTCGTTTTCACCGAACCTTACCTTTAAGAGTTCCAGCTTCTGCACAATTTCATCAAAGTAGTAGTTACTTAAAGAGAGCAACTCCTCGCCGAATAGTCTTGTGAACTCATTCACAAATACCGATTTCAGATCAAAAATCGAAATGATTGATTCAATTATATCGCTGACTTTGCCTTTTTTAAAGTCTGGGAGGGCATCGATAGGATCAGGTACCCAGTTTATATCCAAATCTTCTCCAGCATTGTTGTTGTTTATGAATGTGGGCTTTTTCTTCAATTCTTGAGCCAACTCAATCAACTTGTTAGACAGGATGTCGTCGTTCAATAATCCGTATACCACCTTTGGAATGATATCACTTCTAGTTTTTAAGTACCGGCGAATTGGCCTGACTACTTTGTCTAAAAGCACCCCCTTAGGGTCGATTATAAGGAACGATTTGATTGTACTTGAATAACAGGTTATGATATCGATGGTATCGGCACCCGAATGAAGTAGCTTAGCGTGGCACTTTTCAATGAACTTGTTAACAAGCTTTTGTCTTTGATGTGTTTGTGAAGTGATTGGGGTATTAGAAATTGGTCCATTGACCCCACTGCCACTTATAGGACTGAGAAACAGTATACATTGATATAATTCCTTCAATGCAACTTTCGATGTGGGGAAATTCAATACAATGTCAAATATTTCACTTATTCTTAGCAGAACCAATTCATTATGGGCTATTCTTATCAAATCATCCAAATGTAACAATGCGGTTGTCGAAGAGAAGGGCTTTATTATGATGCTGAAATACTTGTACAATTCCACCTGCATCCATTGGTTAATATGCTGAAGCACAGGTTTATCCCAAATGTTGGAACATGTTCTTAGTATGTACGATTTCACTCTCTCGATTGATATAGAGACTATGGAAGATGAAACTTCTAATTCTAGCCCACTCTCTTGAAGAATGGATATGCACTTTGACAACTCCGTATTCTTATCCATTGAAAATAAGTTCTCGTTGAAATACTCAGTCAATGAGCGTAGAAACGCAGGGCTATTTTCATCAGGGATCAAGTATTTGTAAAATAAAGATTTCAAGTGCCTCGAGAATAGGCTGGATGCTAGCGAGTTTAAGTTTAAATACCTGAGATATCGACTGTAGTATTCTTGAATTGTGTATATATTGTTCACCGTCTCCATCACTGGTAGGTTTTGGAGCATCTGCGGGGCGTACAAAGCGAAATTTGATGTCATAGAGTTACAATAAAGCTTAACGAAGTCGAACTGACTCGGTTCGTCCTTAAGACAGCTGCGAATGGCCAGTTTCACTCTAGGCGTTGGGATTTCAAACGCACCACCATTATTACCTTGCTGTGGTTGTTCTTGCCGTGGCAATTCAATTGGAAAACATGGATCTAGCCAGTTCAATAGTAATTGAAGATCGTTCTCGATATCGCTATACTGGCCATAAGCGTGGTTGGAGAGCGTAGGCGTCGGGAGGATACTCTTAATTATTTCGTTAGATAACGGTATCATTATACATCCAGTATCTACAATGCCAACTCAACAGAAAGAATGTCGTCAACTATCTCTCTCCAACTGGCTCTTGATTTGTGTTTACCTTTTCGTTATCACGCTGCTCCAGTTACGCTTGTGAGAAAAACGAAAATGCAGAACTGGAAAAAGTTTATCAGTTGAACGGAACTAGTTACAGGCGTAGCACAGCAGCATTCTCTTAAACGGAAGCATATTCTCTTATTCTGACAAAGAAGATGGTATGTGTGCATATATATAGATATACATAGAGCGGGGGCCTTTTTGAAAGCTACTAACAAATAACTCTAGGCTATATTCCCTCACAAGTCTTCCTTGAAGCAACAGTTCTCAGACGTCACAGGATGTCCATTGGATGATCTGACCAAATGGCTCGAGAAACACAGCTGGACCATTGAAACCGCCATAGATGCTTATTTGTCGCACAAGAGTAACTCCTCAGCGAAGGTAAGGAAGCAGGACCCGAAAGTGGTAGAGATATACGACCGTTACAAAGACTTGGACGATGAGTCCATCATTGGCATCGAGGGAACGTTGAAGTATATTGAAGATTTGGGATTTGATCCCGAAGACTCCATCACCTTGGTTCTTGCCCAGTTTCTAGAAGCTCCTTCTATGGGTGTATTCTACAAGGATAAGTTTGTTCAGATTTGGTCCAGAAACAAAATCAACTCCATCAGCGCCATGAAGCGGTACATTGAAGACGACTTATACGTAGAGTTTAGGCGGAGCAAAGAGTATTTCAAGAAAGTTTACGACTTCACCTTTGGGTTCTTGATGGAAAATCCAGGGCAGAAGCTCTTACCTTACGATTTAGCCATAGACTATTGGAAGTTGCTATTGCTTGGTAGAGACGACCTTAAGCAAACCTGTGGGGTCAGATTGGAGCAATGGTTTAAATTTATAGAGACGGAATACCAAAGGGGGTTCTCAAGGGATACCTGGCAGATGTTTTTGCCGTTTGTGGAAGAAATCATACTCGATGACCCCGAGAAGTTGTCCAAGTACGATGAGATGGCTGCTTGGCCAAGTGTTGTGGATGAGTACATAGAGTATCTAAGAGAGAACGAATTACTAGATTGAATCTGATCAGGAATACTCTCATAAATAAACGACATCACCCTACACTTTAAGAATCAACAGATATGAAATACTGTACTGATAAATATAAATTAAAGAAGAGAGAAAGAAAAGGAAAGCATAATAAATAATACTGTATATCTCTAGATTATAAACTTCTTAAACGGTTTGGACCTGCAAACTAATTCAATAAGCTGTCAATACTTGACTTTCTTAGGGCCAACAACGTATTCGACGCATCTTGCTCCGAGAGTTTTCCATTCAATGTCTTGCGAATGTCTTCCATCGAAGTTGATTTGATTGTCAAGGGACGATTTACTACAATTGTATTGTTTTGGGGAATTTTCGATTTGAAGAGCTTTTTCTTTGGCAGCAGTTGCAGCTGAACGAGTTGTGGTTGTTGCTGTTGTTCTTGTTCTTGCTTCGGCTGCTTTTGCTGCTCGTCGTTTGGGCTCATGGCGGGGTCAGGGAGCGTAAAGTTTGAAGAAAAACCAAGAGAGTGTGGCGCCAGTGTAATGAAGTTATTAGACTTGAGTGGGTTGGTAAGCGGCGACACGTTGGCGGTACCTGGGTAGGAAAACGAAGCAAACAAAGGTGAAGCATGTATAGGGTTGCTGGATGGTTTGAGCGTGTTGGTATTGAATTTGTTCAAAAGTGAGAGAATTGGCGCCATATCTGGAGTAATATCTGGACTGGGCAATTGGGCTTTGTCCTCTTCACTGGATTCCTCTTCTTCTACAATATCAAACGTCTGCTGCAGCGACCTCTTCCTCGATTGGGCCGGTGACGATGTAGTTGGTGGTGAGTGAGATACAGGTTCATTGATAGATTCGAAGTCGATTAGATGCTTGAAATCAAATTCCTTATCAATATTTCTATACTGGTTTACGTCAAGTGGAATTTTGGCAAAGTTAATCTCAAAATTGTACAGACTATCTTTCGATTGTTGAAGCAATTTGTGTTGCTGCTTTATGATATGGTGGAGGTACAATATGTACTCGACGGACGACTTTAAGATAGTCAACTTGTACATCCCGTCAATCTTATTCCCATTATTACTGGCACTACCACTATTGGAGACGATTGTGTTGTGGGAACTAGGCGAGCTAGGCTGATCGGACTTTTTGCCCGATGTGCTTGCAGGTGTATGGGTCGAGCGACAGGCAGGGATCAAGTACTTCAACGCTTCGAATTCCCTATTGATCTTTATTCTTCTTCTTTTCTCTATAATGGAATGCAATTGTTTGGTTTCTGACTTTCTCTTAGCCAACTCTTCCGAGTCAACGTTGGCAGATGATCTTCTACGCTTCTTCTTGGCAGTACCGCTGTTTGATTCTTCTACAAATTGTTCGCCCTTAGCAAACGCTGGCCCATATGAAGAAGAAAGGGAAGAAGAAGAGGTACCGGAGTCATTTAAATAATCGTTGGTGAGAATCTCGTAGTTCTTATCATCCAGATCAAGATCTCTGTTAAGTTGGATTATGGTTGTCTTAAGAATGGGTGGTCCTGGTAGGCTCATGGTCTTGTGTGGGCTCTTGTGCGATCAAATTTGCAGCTTAAAATTCAAGCGAATATTTACGAGATGGTCTAGTATGCGGGAGAAGCCTGAAACTTCTTTGGCGCGGGATAGATCTTCAGTTAGTAGTAGGTAAAGGTGTGTTCAGTCAATCAAACACTCTGCCTTCATTCTATGGGAAAAGAAAACTAAAAAGCAAAAGAAGAAAATTCCGTCACTATATCTTTCTTCTGAAATTAATCCACTCTACATGACTATACAAATATAGTCTAAAATAATATTATTCCACATTTTTCCATTTCCACTTTTCTTGGTTCCGTGCTTACGATCCCACGTTTAGACAGCAAACCGAACGCTTAATTTACTTGTCACACGAGGCCAATCACCCACGTGCCCACGTGGGAAAGTGCGGGAGGCCCCCCCCAAAAAGGCAACACTGCACCGTTTTCTCGAAACTGTTGCATACTGCATATACACCCCTCTTATGATAGATGAACCAATACAGCAAGAGGCACTAGATAACAAAAAATGAAAATGATAAGTTAAACCACGTTTGATGCTATTTTTGTCAAATTTAGCGAAATCGTGTTTCAATTTGGGTTGAGCTAATTGCTACGGGACTTTCTTTTTTGTAATTGTTATTACTTTGTTATTCTAAATTACTCCTAAATTGCCCACACCCTAGGTTTGTAGTACTGTTGGGGCATATGGTATGGATGGATGGAGGTGTGCATGGACATGGCGATGAGGTTTATGTTTATGATTATAAACCTTTATTCTACCTTTTTTAGCCTTCTTCAGTTTCACCTCTCTGTGCGATACACAGGTCTGGGAATCCTGATCTTGTCGGAAGAAAACACTTGTTCTTACCCGTGCAGTGACTTTTTCAGGACAATACCAAGTATAATGGCAGGGCACTTGTATTGGATATCAGCTTAATAAATTGATGCTTTGATCCTTACCCATATCTTTCATTTAACTTTTGTCGTTTCAAGTCTCTACTCTTTTGCAACTCCTTGTCTTCTTTTCTCGACTTCAACAACATAGCAGTGGGGTTCGCGGCAAGGTTCAAATCTAAATCAACCTCAACACCGGATCCTTCAACACCATTCAACCTTTCTTCTAGCTTTTGCCGCTTTTGCAATTTTTCTGAAGTTTCATTTTGTTCCCAAGCAAAATTCTGAAGTTTAGCTATATCAGCATTTATACCCACTTTTGCACTTCGTACAAATTCACTTTGATCGTTGGATATATTTTTGTTTTCTGGATCATATGTCAACTTGGATTGCGAAGTGATATTCAATATGTAGCTCGGCACGTCTTGTCTATCCCTGAGGACTTTCTCTAAGGGATCTTCCTTGAGCTTGCTCTTCAAATCCTTCCTTTCTAGCCCCAATTCAGTCAATTCAAGCTCATAGTCTGTATCATCAGATCCATCTTCGTCCAAGTCATCACCTTCTTTATTTTGCAGTCCTCCATGCAGGACCTGTTTACTCTTTTTTGTTCCAGAGTTCTTCTTTATCGTTTCCCAGTTTTGGGCCACCTTATCCCATTCGCTGATGTCAAAACCATGCCAGCGATCTCTTTTCGAGTCCCAGTCTTCTACCTTCTTAATTTCAATATTGTCCTTTGTTTTTACGAACTCATCCAATACTCCTGTACCTGATTTTGGTATACTATGATCTTCCTTAACATTGGGATTCTTGTATTGATGAGATAAATCCAGAGTATCCTCTTTTCCCTCGAGATCTTCGGTAAGTTTCCCCGTTTTATGGTACCATGGAGTCTTTGAGATATACTTTGGAATGTATTGATTATCAGACATGCTCGCGACTGAGAATAGAGCTTTTTAAAACAGTTCTTATACCTGAAGTTAACTAGCAAAGGCTGGAAAGCCTTGAGAGAAAAAGAAAGGCATGTATATGAGGACTATATGCAGTACCAGAATTGATGCTCTGCGTATCATTCTGGAAAGTAGGGTACATAGAGAAGCCATTAGTCTTCAAGACAGATCCTCGAGGATCAAAAGGCTCCATATCGAAAAGAGGGGGGTACTTTGATCGAGATGATTGAGAGATGAAATGAGGTGAAATGATATAATAAAATAATTCATTGAAAGAAGCCATGTGCATCTTACCTTGATCTCGCATTTGAAGGTTGCTTGGGTGCAAAAATCGGAGCTTGCACAAAAATACCACCACCAAGTATGGTAAATCCAGCAAGTATGGTAAATAGTCTTAAGATATCTTAGGATTACTAACTACGAAACTGATCACTACCATAGCCGAGTCTTAAAGTGCTGTGTATGGTATTATTGGTTCATTGCCCTTTACCCATCACGTAGAAGATCCTTATATGCGAAAGAAGGTTTTGAAATTTCTTATTCCCGGAAAAAAATCGAGTCTGGCGCGCTATTCAAAGCCGCCTTTTTGCAGCCATTTCACCTTAGTTGTGTCAATCTATCAAGAGTATGTTCCAGAGAAAGCTGATTTCAGTTGTTATTAATTTTTAGTAATACATCTTATATAGATATGTGGCAAGGTTGCAAAAGAAAACAGATTAATAATTTTTTGTAAATGGATATGAGCCAATATTTGGATAGCAAACCTCTGTTTGCCATCCTCCAACATGATAAAAGAAATTTGCAAATTCTAGGTATTTAAGACAAGGAAGATCGACTCTTGGAAAGTTCTCTCTGATTTCTTGTAATACATCAATTGAACAATCCTAAACCAGAGTCCATTGATTATATCTCCATTGAAATTTTATTATACTTAAAGGATATACATTCTACCACTATTATCATAATTGATAACTACTTTGAATTTCTATTTTAAGCAATGAGTTTACATGAACCTGTTTCTGCTGCCGAAGGTGTTCCATTTTGGACCCCAAAGCAAATCTTGAAACCTGGCCAAGCACGAGTCCCTCAGCCCGAAGGAAAAGAAATTCCAAAACTCTTCCAACCTTTGCAAATTAGAGGCTTAAAAATCCAAAACAGAATTGGGTTGTCACCTATGTGCCAGTATTCTTCCATCAATTTTGAAGCTACGCCTTGGCATGTAGTTCACTATGGTGAGATTGTCAAGCGTGGACCAGGTTTGCCAATAATTGAATCTACTTCAGTCTCAGTTGAAGGTGGTATTTCACCACAAGATTTAGGGATCTTCAATGATGACTTAGCTTTAAAGTTGAAGCCTGTAGTTGATTTTGCTCATTCCCAAAATCAGATTCTTGGTGTCCAGCTTAACCATGCCGGACGTAAGGCTAGTCTGGCTCCTAACTACGAACACTTGGAAGATTTCGCTGGTAAATCAGCTGGCGGATGGCCTGACAGTATTTACTCTGCATCATCTGTTCCTTACAGATTAGGCGGAAAGTTACCAGTTCCAAAGGAATTGACTATTTCTCAAATTAAGAGAATTATTAAAGATTTCGGTACGGCTGCGAAAAGGTCTAGAGAAGTTGCTGGCTTTGATATTGTTCAAATCCATGCTGCTCATGGTTACTTGATTAACCAATTTTTGTCCAAAGTTTCTAACAAAAGGACTGATGAGTACGGTGGGTCATTTGAAAACAGAATTAGATTTTTAATGGAAATTATTGATGAAGTTAGAGCCAATGTTCCTGAGGATTGCCCGGTTGGTTTGAGAATTTCTGCCACCGATAATTCACCAGACAACGCTGAATCTTGGAAGATCGAAGATTCGGTTAAATTAGCTCCTTTAGTTGTTGCAAGGGGTGTTGATATTATTGATGTTTCATCCGGTGGTAATGATTCTAGTGGTCATGCGAGGGGTCCAAAAGTCGGTCTTCATGTTGACTTTGCTAGAGCTATTAAAAAGGCCGTTGGTGATTCTGCTTTAGTATCCTGCGTTGGAGTATTAAAGGATGCTACTTTTGCAAACGAACTACTTGAAGAAGGTGCATTCGATGTTGCAGTATATGGTAGAGCATTCCTTAAGAACCCAGGATTAGTCACTGCATTTGCTGAGGAATTAGATGTTAGAATTGAAAACCCTAGACAGCTTGAATGGGCTCTCCATACGGATATTCCTCAAATTATCGGTGCAATTACTGAAGCACAGAAAAATGCTGAAGCACTTAAAATTTAAATGAGTGAGATCTAGGAAAACAGCCGTATAGAATATACCAATATACAATATACACCATCAAAGTAATATAAGCTACTGTAGTGATTGTTGACCAAGTAAAATTAGCCAGCAATTGTATTGATATTATATCTTGGCCAGCTAGTAGCATTCATCTAAGTCCGCAAATGAAATCGACCATTCTAGCAGAGAGTCCTCAAGGTCGTACTTTCACTTCCAAAAGGAAGACAAAAGTCTCATCTCTACAATTTTGCTTCCTTTGAGCCATTTCACCTTTGTTGAAAGTCATTTATTCTTCAATTGTTGTGTATATAAATTCTATTATGCAAATCCGTTCCATTCGTCGTCACTCTCACTTTCTTCTCCTTTTTCACCATCTTCACCTTCGCTCTCATCGCTCTCTTCATTTTCTACAAGTCCCCATGTCTTCAATCTCGAGTCTTCCAAAACTTCTTCTTTACATTTTTCCCTTAAAGTTTTCAATAATGCTTGCTTTTGCAATTCTGCAAATGGTTCAAGTAAGGTCGTAATGGGTGTTTCTTCTACAATTGCTAGCTTTTTAGCACTTACTTCTTCATTTTCTTCCTCCTCTTCATCATCCTCTTCCACACTTTCGAATATCACAACTTCAATTTCATCAATGTAAATATCACATAAATGGTATGGAAGGGCAACACTTACAGATTTATCTCCACTCAATGGTAACTTTCTCAAAATTGCGTTGTACTCCTTTATCTTTTGTTCTTCCCAGTTGGAATTTTTCAAATAAATGAAACAGTGTCTCACCACTCTTCTAATCAACATGTAGAATTTATCTATTCTCCATTGATCTATATTTGGCCATTCAATGTTCATTACAACCCAGAAGGCTTCTACGAAGTTATTAAATTGATTAGCTGGAACTACAGTAGAGAACAATTCTCCTAACTTTTCAGCTAACTTTTGTTGAGGTAATGGTCTATCGCAGAACCACATTGAAAAGTAGAGACCTCTCCATAACTTTTCTAAGTCTAATAATGTGAGTGTTTTGGAGTTCAGCTTGGAAGAGAGATATTTCTTCAACGATTCAAAGGCTGCGTCTCTAGTTGGACGATCGTTCGATGCCAATTTCTTGACGAAGGCACTAGTTGACATAGTCTATACGTATGGTTAGTGAAGAGCTACAGTTGCACAAGTTGTCTATCTTAAGTGCTCATCTCAAGACTTTAATTTTTTTTCGAGCCTCGTATATTGAAAAATTGAGCCTGATGAGATCCTGCACATAACAAAACACATCAGCCATTTCGACTTGGGTCCCAATCAACCTGTATGGAGGAGTGATATGTACTGAACAGAGAAGTGTAGGTAAGAGCTCTGCAGATGCTGCATTTGTAACTATTCTACCTATATTAATTCGCATCGCAGCTCTTAGCTTAAACTCGATCTTTTCCGTTCCTCTTCTTCTTTGTTTCTTCTTTTTTGTGCTTTTTATTCTATTATGCATCATCTTTTCTTCACTTGCTTGCTACAGATCCCACAGTATGTTCCTACAGTGTGTTCCTACAGTTACTTTTATAACGTTATTTATTAAAATATGACTACTTAAAGCCATGTAAAATAAGTACAGAGGATTATACTAGATATCCCCTGTATATATATACATCCAACTGACAAGAGAGGGCTCTCCTCTGCTATAGTTTTTTTTCAGTTTTTTTTTTTTTGATAATTTTGTATTTTTGTAAATCCTCTACCAGTTGTAGATAGAGGAAAGAAATGAAGTTTTACACAAACTTTACTTAAACAATTAAGTATCTGATTGGAATATGCAATAACTTAACAGCATATCCAACAACACCCATCATAATGAAACCTACACCAACGGCTCTAATAATTTTAAAGTATTCTAAAAATAGAAGAACAATGTTAGTATTAAAAAGAAAAAGAAAAGTAGAAATAAGAAAATTGCAATCCAAGGCTATAGGTCAATGCAGTCATTCCAAGTGCCAGCCAGAGAAACGATTCCAAAGTACAAGTGAGAGAGTTGATCTTATATGCTCTGCCTTTAATCACACACAACATGCGAATAGTAACATTTCCATATAAAATACATTCTCTAAGGTCACTCAAATCTTTGATCTCATTTTGCCCTTGGCTAACAAATATCCAAATGTACGTACCCTTTTGGTCTGGCTTTTGACATTTCTTAATGAAAGCACTTCCATCCTTGAAAAATTCAACTGGGACTTCGGTAATCTTTTCTAATCCTTCGGCGGCCATTATGTTTACTGTTTGTTTCGTCTATATATCAATGCAAAGGAAGAGTCGTATACCTTCAACATGAGTAGTGTTATCATGTGGAAAAGATTCAACGCGATATTGGACAACTGGCAGGTCGTGCAAGGATAAAATATCAAAATGAGTGAACGATGTATATGCAGGACTGATACGGCTCTATCAAAAAGTAATGGCTGCGAAATAAAACGAAGGTTGCAGAAGTAAGAGAGGGCCCCGCCTTTGATGTGGTGTAGGGACCTTTATGTGGACCCAATATTGCAGTATTATTATCACTAAGGCCAGATTGCTACTAATTTATCTCCAAAGTGCCAGAACAGAGAGAAAAATGCCATTTACCGTGTCATTCGATTGACCCATTGTCTCTACGGGGAGCCAGGTACGAAATCTCGATAGAACAATTTTACAATCGTATATAAAGGTAGGTGTCTATTTACTTCCTGTCTTTTCTCTACTGTGTCACTATATACATGCTAGAATAAGTCCAACAAACCCTCATCTTCATCTTCAAACTTCTCGCTCTTCTGTTTAACCATAATTTGCTGCCTTCTATCTTCTAAAGCCATCTTGTAACCAGGTTCTTTCTTCGAGTACCAGTTTCTCAATATCTTAGACATTTTCTGGTCAAATGCCCACTCGTCTATTAAAGGACCAATCTGATTTAAAAGCCCACCTTCTCCCTTTATTTCTATTATGGCTTTTATACCTTCTAAATGAAGCAGGCAAATATGCTTGGAATACTGTGAAAATTCTTTACCTTCACTTGGTTCACCAAAATACATATCTTCTGGAGCCTTGTAACTTTCATGAGCTTCATTAGTTGCTTTTAAGAATTCGAATAATTCATCCTCCAATTTGAATTCTTTTAGAATTTTAAGTTTTAAACTGAATGCCTTGGTCGAAAAGTGAGTATTTGAAGTTCTGTAAAGCTTCCATAAGGAATCCAAGGACCTAAATCTGTCACTCTTAATACCTTCAATGTATTCATTGAAATCTTCTTGATCAAATTCGGCGTCGTTCGCAAGGTCTAGCTTAGAAACATGCTCCATCTTGTGTTTTCTTTGCGATTTGGTGTTCTCCTTCAACAAATGATCCAAAGATTTTGTTTTCAAGTAGTGCCTAAGTGCCATATCTACATTATATCTAGAAAGCTTTTCCACCCAGTCTATAATAGAACCCCAAAATGGGATAGCCTTCCTGCTCGATAAGTCGAAACTGGAACTTTCGTAATGTTCTTGGAATGCATTTATGTAAGTCATTCCTTGGTAGAACAGTCTGTTGTATGAAAATGCAATGGATATAGCTTGCAAAAGTTCCAAATTGGGGAACCTGGGGTCATCTCTAGAAATTGGATACGCACTCGAATCGATGAGCTCACCTTGTGCATTTATGCCCCACATTTCCTCAATGAATCGAACTATGAAATCAGTGTTCTTCAGATGACCTGCTGAATATATAAGCGTTTGGCAAAATTTGTCGTCCAAGAGCGGGATCTCTGCACTTTTGATGTTGGGGTTGTTGTAGCAATAGTTGGTGTATTCTTCCAAAACCTCCTTCCAATGCTTAAGGTGCTTGAACTTACAGTAACCTTTGCGTATAAACACGTAGATGTCCGAATCCGGGATCTCCCATGTGTATGGTTGCCCAGATGAGTACACCTTGAACTTATCGAGCCACATCTGATGTGAAATTCTTTCTTCTGTTGCAGTCAGGGACGTCTCCTCTGGACTGACAAACTGCTGCTCATACCTCTTGTACCATTTACTCGCCAAGTCAAGCTTCTTATTGAATAGCTCGTGCATTATCAAGTTCTCGTAATCCATCTTGGTCAATTTGTACGTAGTTAAGTTGTCTGATCTGTACAAGTCCTTTCTCTTGCTTCTATCATATATAGTCTCATCGGACTGGCTTCCAAACAAGAGCCTGCTGTACACCTCTCTTATACTATACCGATACTCTTTGAGGGAATCCATGTCTCTATTCATGGTCAACTGCGAATGATTCAAGTTGGCCTGCTCGTGAATTAAATATTTCTGATGCTTGACAATCTTACCAAGAAAGTATGAAATCTGATCCTGGCTCAATTCCTTCCTTAAGGAATTCATGCCGATCTCGGTGGACGTCCACTTAAGGAATGCTTCCAAAAGCAAGTCATACTGGAAGCTCTGTGAGTAGTTATAAAGTTGGGCGACCAAGGGTTTCGTCTTTATCTGCTGTGTAGCAGTCTGGGAACTGCAAGCCTTTAAATACTCATGAGATGTTGACGAGGTCTTACTTATTAAGTCGTTTATTGACCGCAGTGTTGCAGAATGATTGGATCGACAACTTGGCGCTGATGACCTTGGCTTTGTCGGTATAAGTATCTTCCTACTACTGTTACGAAATACGGCAGACATTTTCAAAACATGAAGTTATATGCAATTATATACAAATGAGCCAATTCAGGACACTTTCTACAAGTATTCAGCACTTCCTTGTAGTTCCTTTCACCACAGAACTGCTCCGATTTGCAGTTTAAGAATTTTCCAAATCAAAAGGTGAAAAATCAAAGGTCCTGCACATAAACCAGATTGAATATTTTACATTTCAAGAGAATCGTCGACTTCCCGATCGGGCACTAATACGTTTGAGCAGCATGGTTGGCACCTTTTGGGCTGGACTACTTCTCAGGTGCTGCAGATGTCAGGGGAATACAAAGTGAAGCGTTACGTGCTTTAAGTCTTCTTGAATCTTAACTCATAGTTACATTATATATAGTATACACACCCTCTCCGATCACAATTTACTCTTCTTGCTGAATCCGGAAGCCGCCTTAAGGAAATTACCGTCTAAGTGAGTCGCATTGTATGCAGCGACGTTCTTTAAACCTTGGTCCACGCTTAACCCTAAGTTGATCTCGTTGATACATTTTTTCGTTCCTCTGACAGCCCAATTAGGATATCCGCTTATTTGAGTACCCAAGTCCTTACAGTACTCTAAACCAGCTTCAAAGGTGGGGAACACTTGACTGACAAGACCCCAGGACAAGGCATCTTGAGCAGAGAAAATGCTACCAGTCAAGGCTCTTTCATATAAAAGTGACTGGTTGTTCACAATTGCAGGTAATCTTTGTAAGGAACCCATATCGGCAGTAATACCAATTTGGATTTCTTTGATGGAAAATTTGCATCCCTCCACAGCTACACGAATAGAGCAAGCAGAAGCGATATCTAAGGCTAACCCATAATTAATTCCGTTTAACAATGCGATGGTGGGAACTTTCATTCTAGAAGGCGTTGCCACTGCAATTTGGAAGTCCTCAATGTGTTCATGCACTCCAATGTAACGCTCCTCATTTGACACATCCGAGAGGCCCCCAATACCGTCAAAGGCATCCTTCAAGTCCAAGCCTGAACTGAAAGATTTAGGAGAGGTCGAAGAAATCAACACAACAACTGTAGTAGGATCCCTATCCAATTTCTCTAATACTGCTTGGAACTGTCTCCATCTAACTTCATTGAATGAATTCAAAGTCTTGGGGTAGTTGATTTGCACGTGACGAAAGCCTTCTTCTATCTCTGAAACGATGAAGGCATCGTATTCTTTATAATCTTGGGGGTTAAATTCTGACATTTCCGATTGTAAATGCTTACTGTTGTGTAATGTTCTGTACTCACTAAATAGCTGTGTACTTGTTTTGCTTCTCTTTCCTAGTTCTTCTCCAGGTTTATATAGCTTATTTCACTCACACTGCCGAGGATAATGCGGGGGAATCTGAAAAATAAGACTCTCACATGAGATACAGGACTAACTACTGAGTAGATCATTCCTGTACGAAGTAAATCATCAGGTAGGAGTCGAACCAAGTTTAGTTCTGGATTATTAGGTAATTCGGGGCCATCAGATACATTTACCACTAGCTGGATTATTTCGGTTGAGTGACCGAAAACCAGAATCCAAAGCGTCCGTTATTTCTTCTACTATTCACTATTTTCATGCGTTTTACATTCTGCTTCGGACTACATGGCGCCTTACTAAGCTCCTTTCTATAATCTTGCTTTTTACTTTCTATACTTATTATACATCATACTTCGTCGCAGGGCCACCTCTGCTTTCCTCTTTGACAGCAGACTCTAAACCTTCAACCATCTTTTGGCGTAATAAAGATATAGCCTCTTTCACAGCTGACTCTGTAAGGCCTTCCACTAACAAGTATAACTTAGGAGGTGGAGTAATTTCTCTACCATTCTTAATTGTGGGCTTCGGTAATGTTCCAGATGGATAGAATTGACCCTTGTTCGTGATTGAAGTGCCAGTAGCCTCAATAATCTTAGACAAGCTATCTCTACTAACTATATTCCATCTTGCGGTCTGCGGAAGGTCGTTCACTGCAATTCTAGCGTGAAACTTACTAATATCAGGACCTGCAGTTTCAGGCGCCCTCCCTTCAATTATTTCAAATTGAGGGAACTCAATCTTGGAAGTAGTGACTTTTGTTCCACTACCGCTGATTCCAGCTCCTGTAACTTGTTTCCTCTCATCTCCAGCACCCACTTTCTTTCCCTTACTTCCAACTACATCCAGGCCATCTTCTGTGACATATTGCTGTCTTTCAAGTTCCTGCTTGTTGTCTCTAATTTCTTGCAATTTATCCAAACCTTTACCGCCAAAGCCAAAACCAAATTTCTCTTTCCCCGACTTAACTTTCTTCAAAAAGTTGTCGCTTATTTCAACAAGTTCAGGTGAGATCTCTGACTCTGGAGTTTTACTCAACCTCAATGCCTTGACGAGATCTGTGATTGCTCTCTCTTGAGCAGAAGAAACAAATGTGATAGCTGTGCCTGGCATTCCGGCCCTACCGGTCCTCCCAACACGGTGAACATAATCTTCCATATGATTAGGTGAATCATAATTGACAACTAAGTTTAAACCCTTAACGTCCAAGCCCCTGGCTGCAATTGAAGTCGCAATCAATATATTAATTCCACTTTTGAAAGAAGCAAATTCCTTGATAGAATACTTTCTATCTATCTGATCTTTGCCTCCATGTATTGCAAGACATGCATAGTTTTGTTTCAAAAGTTCAACCAATAATTCATCTGCAGAAGTTTGCTTTTCAACAAAAATAAGAATCTTACCATCCGGATCTTTTGTATTGAAATCCTGTAAAACTTGAATTAATTTATTGAATTTTACAGTTTCTAGTTCAGATTCATTTTCCAGTTTGATTAATTCAACTTTTTGCTTAATTTCGGGGGCAACTATACTACGCCCACCGACAATTATTTCTATCGGTCTGTGAAGCAACTTCTTAGCAATTAGTTCCATCATTCTTGGGAAAGTAGCAGAAAACAATACAGTCTGTCTATCTGGTCTGACTTGACCGAAAACTCTCATAACTTGGGGTTCAAATCCCATATCAAACATACGATCTGCTTCATCAAGAACTAGATACGAGACTCGATTGAAATTGGTTACTCTACCACCGTTTGCAGATAATAGATCTATAATTCTACCAGGAGTACCAACTATAATATCAACACCTCTTTTCAAGTCAGCAATTTGGTTTTGAATTGGTGCTCCTCCATAGCAACAACTTACCGATATATAATTTTTCTTAGTAAAGTTTGTGATTTCTTTATATATTTGTAAAGAAAGCTCTCTTGTTGGAGACATGATTACAGCGATAGGACCTCTCCCTATATCGTCATTTTGCTCCTGACCCTGGATGTGCCTAATCATCGGTAAAACGAAAGATAAAGTCTTACCAGAACCTGTCTTCGCTACCCCGATCACATCTCTGCCAGACAAAATAGCAGGCAATGCTTGTGATTGAATAGATGATGGTGCATCATAGCGAAGCTTTTCTTCTATAATATCCATCATTGTACTAGGAAGACCCAACTGAGACCATTTTAAAATAGGTCTTGGACATTCAACTCCACGAACTTTAATTCCGTCCAATAACAATCGTATGGTATCTACTTCCTCCTCACTAAGTTTAGACAACTCTGAAGATTCCGTATAAAATACCTTTCTAAACTCTTTATAGTCGATATTTTCGTGATCAATAGTCTGTAAGAGCTTCTCTTTCTGCTGGAGTTTTTCGATTCTTGAAGCAAGGAGTCTGTTTTCTGATTCCTCTGCAATCTCTAGCTCGTTGACATCGTCACCCAAATCATCATCATCTGCACCCATGTCCTCCACAACTACATTTCCAGTACCCTTCTGTTCGTGATTTACAGCTACTTCTTTGTCTTCTAAGGTTTTGAAGAAGGTTTCCAACTCATCTTCACTTTCATTACTTTCATTTTTAATGTAATCCACATTCTCGTCGATAAATTTTGGAACTTTCTTCTTTGTACTTCCTTCACTTACATCGTCATCATCAGTATCGAAAATTGATCTTTTCCCAGACGGTTTTGCTACACCAGCTTTCTTGGCAATGGGTTTGATCTTAAGAGTCGTTATTTTTGAATTTCCTACACTATTAGAGCTGTTGAAATTGACTCCTGACAATGATATCAAACTTTTCTGCTCTACATCACTACTAAGGTTATTCTTTAGTTCCTTTTTCCTCTTCCATTCTTCAAATTTCTGCTGCCTCTCTAGCTTCTTTCTCTCCTCTTCATCTTCTTGATCTTTCTTCAATTTCCATAGTCTTATCTTTTCCTGCCGTCTCCTTAATTTCTCTTCTTTGGAAAGTACTTCTTCGACACCATTTTTGTCTCCTTTATTATTAGTGTTAGTAGATGTAGAGTTGGATGATGCTTCCCCATACTTATCAATACCCGATGTCATGTGAATGAGAATCTAAATCTAGCAATAAATGAAAATGGATTTCTGTATATTCGTATTAATTTCAATTTTCAAGTCTACTATCGAATAAGATGAATCCTTACAATAATTTACAAGTACTTTTTGGTACTAAATAGAAGAAGTAGAAAGCGTATCTGTTGCTCAAGCCATCACTTAAGACTACAGCTAAATTTTCTAGAATGTTTATTCTGATATGTCAGTCCTGCACATACTGCTATTAAGGTTGCATTGATCACAAGTTAGTAGTAACGGTAACAGTCTGGGAGTTGAGAAGTAAGACTGGTGGAAGATCATTCATCCAAATCGAGAGATTATTGGTGTACTCAAAGGAATCATCTTCATCTAAATGTGTTCCTAATTGTGGAGCTGGTAAAGTTGAAAATATAATATCGGTGCGATCAGCAGGTGAATTGAGTTTCATGAGCTCATTCAAAATCAAATGCTGTCCCTTTGCTGGCAAATCGTTAAAAGTAAGTTGTTTCAATTCTTCCTGTAGTTGTTTCAAGCTAATTGAATCATCCTCTTCGTCTTTCATAGCCTCAGAAATTCCATCTTTTTTAGTTGGAGCGGCACCTTTGTATTCAGTTGCGATTGCTTCTGGAGATTGGGACTTTGCATTCGAATTCAAGTTCAAATTGCTTGGTTCATCATTCTCTAAACCTTCCTCAGGTCTGAATTTAGGAGTACGCAATTTCTTAATTGCCTCCTCGTGAACTGAAAATAGAGATGGAGATCTGACTCCTGCTCCGAGCTGGCTCCTATCATTTTTAAGGTCAGTGGTTCTACCTCTTTGCTTTTGAGGAGTTACAGTCCCACTTCCAGGCAAGCTTGCAAGGGGATCGACTGAGCTGTCTCGTTTAGCTAATGGTGAAGACAATTTAGATGGGGTTTTCTTGGCGAATGCGTGTTCTATGATAGTCTCACTTACTTCGTCCACTCTATCAACGGCAGCTGGACTGACACTGCTACTCCTGGATTTACTACTTGTGATATCTTCACCCTCTTGACCCTCATCATCATCATCACCATCATTATCATCACCATCATCATCATCATCGGCATCTTCATCCTCTTCATCCTCTTCTCCTTTGTCGTCATCTCCTACAAACCTGATCGACTGAAGATTATCATCATCAGAACCATCTTCATCATCATTAACTTTAGCCTGCGGCATCTTAACTGACAGGAAATTGGGCCTTAAATTCGAAACTGAAGATCTAAGAGAAAGTTGATCTGATGATTGAGAATTTTTAAATAAATCATCGGCTTTGCTTCCTCCTTTGTGCCTTCGTAAGTGCTCAAGCGCAACATTTCCCAGATTGTATCTCGATATAGTAGGCTGCTGAGGTTTCAAATTCGTGGAACTACCAGCTGTAGAAGATAAAGGAGAGTTTGTTGATGGCTCTCCATCAACTTGATTTGAACTATTTGATGAAATTGAAATTTCAGAATCATAGAACTCATTATTAGGTTGCTCAAAATCACTTTCCGTATCCATCTCAGATTCACTCTCATCGCTACTTTCCACTGCATGATGATAAAACAGACCACCTTGTGATCTCATATTTAATGATAAGGAAATACCTTGCTCATGTAAATCAGATATCGTACCTCTTCTTTTGGCATTAAAACTCATCCTATTTCCTTCATTTCCAATATTCAAAGGTTGCAGTTGTTCAGTGAATGATACACCATTAGACAAATTTAATGGATCGAACCTCTTGATATTTCGTGGTGTGACATCACCACGTTGTTGTTGCATCTTTTTCGCTTTTTGTCTTTCAATGTCCCTAATGGCACTTCTAGCACTAGATAAATTCTTCCACCACTGATCGTTTTGTAAGCAAGAATCTATCCTTTTGAAATCTTCTTTATTGTTTGCAGTTCGAGTATATCCTTTAATCAAACAATTATACATTGGTAGCGACCCATCACTAAGACAAATAATCTTAGGTTCTGCATTAATACGCAATGTAGACAACAATTCCGAAAGTCTTGCTCTCTCGTCATCAATTTCCTCTGGAGTCTCCACAAATACAATTACTCTTAGGATGTGATTGGTATACTTCCATTCGCTAACAGTCGTTAAAATTGCTCCTAGCTGTAAAATTAACGTATATGTATCAAAATTTGTCGATAAGACAGATTTCCCATTCTCTAACTGATCAACAGAACACATTTGAATGGGATATAGATCAATATATCTCGCTGTTTCCGCATTGAATTTATACTTGTTATCCTGCTTCTGAAAAAAATTAGGCTTTTTAAGTAAAGTTGGCAAGTCCATTCTCGCAAAATTAGCTGCAACTGCAACAGTAGCTTGCATCACAATCAAATCTTCTATAATCTGAACCCACTGACCAATGGATATTTTCCTCTCTTTTCGTAAAGTATCTGTTGGTAATTGATCAATTTTCTTCTTGAAAACGGGCAAATCCA
The DNA here is from genome assembly GCA_935541525.1 of Dujonia railenensis. NCBI lineage: Eukaryota > Fungi > Ascomycota > Pichiomycetes > Serinales > Debaryomycetaceae > Dujonia > Dujonia railenensis. Next base: position 1,181,327 of record CAKXYY010000001.1, on the reverse strand, counting down.
CTCCATGTTTTATATATTCATAGAACCCAATTACAGTAATATTTGGTCTCATTCCTCCTAAACCAGAACCCAAGTACACATTTCTCACCCCCCAAGGTAAAGTTGGCCCTAAAGCGATTTGAACAAAGGCCTTGATCTTAGAAAAATCACGTAACTTAATCCATGCATCATTTTGTTTCCTCAATTCATTAAATGAAGTTGTCGAAAAGTATCCTCCTTCACTATCATTCTTGCTCTTTTCAGTATCATCTTTCATAACAACGACATGTCCCAATATATACAAACCACCCTTTTTCAAATGATTACAGAAGCCAATGAGCTCCCAACAAGACCGTGGATCATCACATAAAAGCAAAATTTGTGGCCTCCAATACTTTACACTCATTTGTAATTTCAACCTCAACAAATATTTCCGGACTTGGTGATAAATTAATAATTGTGAAATATCACCAAACTTCAGCGGAGGCGTCAGGTAGTGAATCATCATGATCAAAAAGAACAAAAATATTACAACCAAAGTTGCTGATAAACCATCCACAATGAACATCGCCAAAAAGCAGCTGATGACACCCAGTAAAGCAGTTTTGGAACTAAAGTACTTGAAAGAGGGCCTGAAATTTGGAGCAGAACCCATTCTCAATAAGAAACAAGCCAAATTGGTAACAATAAAGGTCATCAAAAATGCCATCGTAATAAACGTGGCAATTTGATTGATATCTGCAAAAAGGAAAATTTGGGCAATAAACCAAGTAATCATAATACTATAGACTTGAGCCAATTTCTTTTGTTTCAGAGACTTCTTCTGCGTAGTAAATATAGATAAGCCAGGGATAATCTTGTCGTCAGCTATAGCATTGAGCATTAGTGCTGCTCCAACAATACCCATAATGACAGAGAATAATGATGTGGAAAATTCTCCCAAAAGGATAATAACTCCATGAAGGGAAACGGTCTGAATAACTTTAATGTCGCTGTGTAAAATTTCTCTGGGGATGGAGGCACCCATTGAGGCAATTACCAAGGAGTACAAAATGAAAGTAACCCCCAAGCCTCTCAAAGTACCTTGAGGAATGGATTTAGAAGGAGTCTTCAAATCTCCTGACATAGAAGCACCAGCGAAAATCCCAGCTGTTGCAGGGAAGAATATCCCAAACAAATTTCTAAAGGTTTCTGGTACACCTGATGGTTGTCCAGAACCGGCAGCTCCACTGGTGAAATGTGGCCACAAGTTTTCAATGAATGTTTTCCATGACAATCCTGTGTAGTATAAGTTGTCCAAGGGAGGAGGTAAGTTGAAAGGTCTAACAAATATTGAAGAGATTGGAATCGAAATTGTACTCAAAGAAAGCACAATAAATAATAAAAATGCAGTTTTCGACACCAATTCAGCTCCAACCAACGCCACACCGGTACAGAGAGCCAATAAAATCGTAGAATACGTAACCTGCCACCAGTAACTCACGGGTAAGATTGGGATCATATCTCCATCGATTTGGCCGAAATTCACCAACAATGGTTCGATGAAACCTACAACATTCAAGGAGGAATTCAAAATTTGACCAATAAAGAAAATAATACCGATTGCACCACCAAATTCAGGGCCCAATGACCTTGAGATCATGTAATAGGCACCGCCGCCCTTCACCGTACCGTTCGTGGAGATGGCACTAATGGACAACGTAGTTAAAATATCAATTGTATATGACATAATAAGAAGTAAGAACGTACCAGTAATACCCATTTGGCCAAGAATGAAGCCAAATCTCAAAAACATCAAAATGGACAAAACATTCAATGAAGTTGGAAGAAACACACCTTCAAAAGTGTCAAGCTTCGGCGTAGCTACCTTATTTTTTGCATGTTTTCGGTGATGATGGTGATGATGATGGTGGTAATGATGCAGCAGCAGCAGCAGAGGTGGAACAGGCACTCTACCTGTTTTTTTAGCGCCTCTCTTGTTGAGCGTGTCTACTTGACCAAAGGGAATCGACTTATCTGGAACTGAATCAGTGTAGCTCAGCACTCGAGCGTCCGCCGCTAGTAGTGGGGACTTAGACATTTTCGGCCAATTATAGTAATTACAGTAGTTGCAGTATACACAATTGTAGAAATAAAACTATTGTATACAGCTTGGGGGCCAATATTATCAACTGTCCTGAATGTACTTTACTTTCTGGGGAAAGAAAATTAGAATTTACGAAGCAATACACAATGTAAGATAGGAAGCGAATGCTAGCAAGCATAGGGCGCGAAGAGATAGGCGAAGAGCTTAATTTCTGATCTATTTTGATGGGTGGAATATGCAGACCGATAACGCAAAGAATGTTTCGAGGCAGGACCGGGGGAGCGAAGAGGGTGGATGGAGTATGAACGGAGCTCGAGTGAGCACAAAATAATACAGAAAGGGCATAGCTGAGCTAGCACCGAGAAATTGGACAAAATTGCCAGCTGCTGAGTGTTGCACTGTCAAGATCAGATAAAAAGAGACAGGTGAAATAGGCAGAGTAAGTAAAATTAAAATAATAATAAAAGAGAAAAGAAATAAAATAGAAATAAAAATTCAGGAAACTTGTCCCTCAAGCCGCGAACTGCACCCTGGGCACCTTGGGTGCTTTGGTCAGTGCTTAGGTCAGTGCTTAGTAGGTTGTGTCAGAGAAAGAAGGGTGCTATCTCTTTGCTCATGGTTCCATTTTTACGTAAAGGAAAGAGGACAGTAATTTGCAATTATCATCCAATGCTGGGAGACTAATGCTGGGCCGCTAGACACACCACCACCACCAAAGCTCAGTACCTGAATTTATGCAGTTCTAAACGAATAGCATAGCCGTAGGCGCTATTTGATTGTACTAAACGGTCTCATTCAGAGCACCTGCTTTGTCCCCTTTTATAAGCTATTGTGCCATGTCCATATCGGCGAAGATTTATCCTCCCCTATGTTGCCAATATCTACCCAGGATGGCCCCATCTGTCCATAATGGTGCTTCCCAAAAAAACTCAAATCCGTGTCGGTTCATTTCTGTTGGCTTAATTTTCGCAGCCAACGCTCACTTTTTCCACATGTAACCGGTGTAAGAGCATCAGCACTGGAGTCACGTAGCTGGGATAGCACCACTATTAAGGGGTAGAATAATGGGAAAAAGGCAAAACAAAGATGCCATATTGCCAGCCCATCGTATGCTTATCCTGTACGACAATTATCAAACGATAAGCCCCTACATTATCTGATAATCTACAGCTATAAAGTCCCTGCACTGTCTACCTTCTCTGTAGCTACTGGCGTAATCTCTAAACGTCGTGCACAGCCCAAAACGTGATCACCATCAGCCAAGCGCATACCAAAAATTTTCAGGCTTCCTACCTATTCGCCTCCATAAAGAAGGATACCACGAAGGATACAAAGTAACATCCCAGCGACAGTACAGCCACTCTAACTATGTTTAGACTGTTATATAATGCTCCTCAAGGTCTTAGACCTGCACTTTTAAAAGTGAGAAGCAGCACTCACCACCACCAAATAGCTTTGAGTAATTCTACTCAATCTTCAAATACAACTTCAGCTTCCATACAGAGAAGCTCAAGTCCGAATGTCGTATCTCAAGCTGCTTTCTTGAGTACCTCCATTTCGCATGCCCAGCAGTCGCAACAGCACCAGATCAAGACCCAGACGCATCCCGATCCCGCTGACAACGCTGGTGAAAAGAAGTTTCGTAAACCCCACCATCGCAACTACAACAACCAGGGCCATCGCCACAATAATAACAATAACAACAACAACGGCAATGGTCACAGAGGAGGTAAGGCTCAAAGCTTTGTCTATTCTGAGAAACCAAGACCGTCAGTCTTGGATACTTTGAGTGTCAGCGACTTGCTCGCAAGCATCAAGAAGGATCCGGTGTTGATGGAAGCCATGACTGAGGAATATACCAACAAGCTCGACCACTTTGCAGAGCAAATCCAGTTGGGGTTGAAATTGAAGGATTCCCATATTCAGTCGACTAGATCGTCAAATGTCATGACGGTAGTTAATGATTTGAGTAAAATCTTACAAGATGAAAACTTCCGCCTGCTTCTTGGAACTAAGGACTTGAGTTTGTATCTCAACCTTCTTAATAACGCTACTTTCAAGAATAGACTTTATAAGTTGAGACCAGCTAACAAGCAGGATAGTGACCAGTATTCATCTGATGCTATGAGAGACGAAGTCATGTTAAAAGATGCCACTTTGAAAATGACCGAATGGGTGGGTCAGGGAGAATTCAATTCAATTCTCAACTTTGAAGCAGTTAAGTTTTTATTCTACACCATGTTGCAGTTCAAATTAGAACCTGAAATTCTACAACTCTGGGAGGCTGGTGTCAATGAAGACGGTGAACTCTGCAAGATCTATTTGCTGCACACCATCTTAGGATTGGTGTTAAGGCTCGCGTACGACTCGAAAAAGTTCAACTACGAGGAAATCTTAAGCATTTACGAATTAAATACCCAAAAAACCAAAAAGATCCAACCAGAACTTTTGGCTTGTATAGGTCAAGTTGCTGTAAAGGAGGCTGACTACAAGAGAGGTTTAGACAGCTTGGAGTCGTTACTAGTCTCATTCGAGGAAGATCCAAAATCAAGATATAATATATTATCCTCTTTGTCTTCTTTACACTTGGCTTTTATTGCTGACTGCAAGGATTTAACAATTGCAAAGCACTTCTTTGATAAAGTTGTCGATGGAAAATTACCTTACGACATACAGTTGAAAATTCCATATGTACAATCTCTTTTGGAAAACTGTTATGAAGAGGCCGAGACTCCAGAAGAATCGATGGAATTGATAGAAGATATTTGGACGAAGACTTTGAACCATATAGTCTCTACTACTGCTAAGAGACCACTGGGTGCCAGATATTCCAATTTAAACAATACATTTTTCGGAATTTTTTTCAAGAGATACCCTGAATTGAACGATGAATCATATAACAAATTGAAGGACTTGATCAAGACGTACACTGAAATTAAAGTTGTTGATGAAATTTTTTTAAACACCATTATCAGTAACTACAACTGGGGCAACAAGATGGTTTTAGAACAATTAATCGAATACTATACTATATACAACGTGGAAAGGTCACCAGTTTCCTTTAGAATCAGTTTAAAATGTGCTAAGGATATCCAGGAGTATTCCAACCAAGAAATTTATGCAAAGTGGTTAGAATCATTAAAGTTTTTGGATTCAAGAGGGTACAACTATATCCCGATTGCCGATTGGGCTGCATTCAGAGATTGTACTATTTTGTCTCCATTTGATCAACAGAGAAAACAATTCTACTTGCACGTAGCCGACTTGTATAAAAACTACATGCAAGACTATAAAACTTGTATTAGATTCTGCAAGCATTGGCAGAAGCAAAGAGAACATTTCAGAGACATAGCCAAGCTCTCTGAAGATGGTGGCCCTGAAAGATTTGAAACTGATGTTGTTTGTGAAGTTCCAGAGTTTAGGAACTTGAAGGAGAATATTAACTTCAATGTCTTTTCCAAAGAGATCCTTGCCAGAGTTTAAATTATAGACAATATTCTTCTATCTGTAATTATTTAATATTATCATGTACATACTTAATGAACGTAAATTAATAGAGTAACTAAGTGTCTATTGCGTAGTAGTGGTAGTAGTAGCAGCAGCATTTACAAAAAAGTGCAGGTGGGGCTTGAGAAGGCCCAGCTATTCTTGGCACAAACGGCACCATCAAGTTCGCGAAATGCTAGCGAACTATTTCCTCTACTATTTTGTACTGTTATCTCCTTCTCCAGCTGTTACTGATTAGCAAACTGGCCACAATGGGTAATTGCTTCTCTAGGTCTGGCATGGAAGAGCCAGCGCCAACCCCCAATAAGAATGCTAATAACAGGGCTCAACGATTGAAGGAAAACGAAGGTCACAAATTGGGAGATGTCTCAGTGCCTGCTAGTAGGGACGATTCCAAGAGAGAAGCTGCACGGGCTGCAGAGGAAAGGTTTCAGAAAAGTCAAAACGACTTGAAGGAGAGTCAACTGAAATTGAAGGAAATGAGTAAAAAGTCAAGAGCCGATAAAGGGTTGTAGGAATGAAAGAAAAGGGAAAGGGTTTCCCATTGAGTAGGACTGTAGTTGTATTAGATGAGAATCGTAGAAATAAAAACTATTTGCAAACAAAACATATAGAGTAAGGTGAGATAGACCTATGAGAAAGATGTAGAATACTATTGAACATTGAACTGCTCCCCCAGTAGAGTGAAGCTGAACTAGATATTAAGCCATTGGTCTTCGGCCTTATAAAAATCATTCCTAAATAGTGTGCTTACTTAACCAAGCATCTCGCTTCTCCACAGCATACCAATCACAATCACAATAATATATATAAACTACAATGACAAGCCATAAAAAAAAAAAAAATTAAAATAAATAAATATTCCTGAGAGGCATAGTATAGTCTTCATTAGTGAATTCACTTCCAATTGGAAATGGCTCCTTCGTTTTATGAAAAGGAACAATCCAGGATTAGGGAGCTCATCAAACGTCCACTTCTTGAGTTGACCCTCCAACATCTTCCTCACTTGCAATCCTCGAAATCATCTCGTCAAGATGTATGGGAGATTATTGCCACCAAGCTAAACACATATGCATACGAACAATCATTGAACCCTTCAGAAAAGGTAGACGAAATCCCGATATTAAGCGGGATCTTTGTGGAAGAAATATATGAAACACTTATGGATAAGTTTACTAAAAAGTTACCGTATCATCATTATAATGGTGGCATAACTGTGAAGGCTCCCCCGCAAAGAGATTGGTACAGTGAAAGAACAGATAGGCTATTATGCGAATTGTGTTTAACCAGTGGTTATGATATTGAATTGATGGCGAAAATGGGGAAGGAAAAGCTCGAGAATGACTTAAGACTGGCCACGGTGGACACGGAACCCTCTCATGAGGAAGAAAGTGGTGGTGCTGGTGGTGGTGCTACTTCCCCATCTACATCAAATGCATTACAAAGAGAGAAAGAGAAGCAGTTAGAAAAGAAAATTGCATTACTAGAGCAAAAGCTCGAGGAAAAAAATTCCCAACTAGAAAAATTAACAAACGAGAATAAGAGATTGCTCGAGTTGAACCATGACATGCTAGAAATGAACCGTTGATTTGGAATCTGCCCTGTAACCTGATCGGTATAGATTTGCCTTTTTTTCACTATGTACCCTGCATCACTACTGTGGGTGCAGTGTTATGTGGTACTGCATATAGACGTATATAGGAACCTTTTTTTTCATTCAATCCAACAACACAAAAACTTCACACCTTACACCAAGAGCTTAAGACGTCCCCAGGTTCAATCTAACATAGTCCAGTGAGCCCGTAGTTGGTAAATTTCTGCACACCTTCGTAGTATAAATTTGCACAAATGGATTCAACCAAAATCCCACTCTCCCACACGTTATGGTCCCCCCATGACACGGTCAAAGATGCGGCAGAGTCACTAGGCGTGAACTTGCCAGAAGAAGCAGCCAAGAACTTGGCTATGGACGTGGAGTATAGAATCCATGAAATCCTAGAAACAGCAATTAAATTTATGAGACATTCGAAACGTAAGTTATTGATGACTTCGGATATAAATTATGCATTGAAGATGTTGAACATTGAACCATTGTATGGATATGATATATCGCAGCCTCTTAACTTTAAGGAAGCGCTTGTAGGAGCTGGAGGTCAAACTTTGTATTATGTGGACGATCATGAGATCGAATTTGAAAAGTTGATCAACCAAGAATTACCAAAAGTACCAAGACAGACAAGCTACACTGCTCATTGGCTTGCCATTGAAGGTGTTCAACCAATGATCTCTCAGAATCCATTGCCCTCTGAGATTAAGGCGCTACCACCTATAATAAGAGGTGCAACTAGTTCCATTTTAGGAACCGATATCTTGAACGGGGTTTCAGAGAAGGATTCCAAGGGCTCAGCGGGTGGATCCAATGCAGGCTCTGCCAACGGAGCCGCCAATGGATCAACTGGAAAGAAGGAGAAGGAAGTCGAGGTCAAGCCATTGGTCAAACATGTGTTGTCGAAGGAATTACAGTTATATTTCGATAAAGTAGCAGAGGTGTTAGTATCTACCGACCCTGAAAAGGAAAGTTTGAAGTATGCTGCCCTCACCTCGTTGAAGAACGACCCTGGTTTGCACCAGTTGGTACCATACTTCATTCAGTTTGCTGCTGAGCAAATTACCAATCAGCTCCGTAACATTGAAATTCTATCCACAATGTTGGAAGTGATATCTGCACTCGTAGAAAACAAAACAATCTTTTTGGACCCCTACGTACATGCGTTAATGCCGTGCATCTTGACGCTATTACTTGCGAAGAGAATCGGACCAGTGATAAAGGAAACCTCAAGTTCATCTGACGAAGTCATCTTTGAGACTTTACAAAAGCAATTGGCCGTGAGAGAGTTTGCAGCCATCTTGCTACAACATATAATTAAGGTGTATGGCTCTTCGTACTCTACCTTAATGCCAAGAGTTACAAGAACTTTACTCAGGGCCCTTTTGGATTCCACAAAACCAATCGGTACCCATTATGGTGCATTGTTGGGATTGCAGAATATGGGGAACGAAGTGATAAAATTGGTACTAGTTGGTAATTTGAAAATGTGGAGTAAACTGGTGATTGAAAATGAAGATAAGAACGAAAGGGAAAGAGAAATATTGCTTAACACCACCTTGGATACATTGAGAAATTTGAAAGTGCAGGCTACGGGAGAAGAAAAATCTGGCGAAGATGGTATGGACATTGACAGTGATTCTGAAATACCAGATGATATTAAGGAGAAGTTGAGTGATAGACTAGGCGATTTACTTGCCAATTTCATACTTGAACAAAAGGATGCAAAAGAGATCGTTAGAGGTATCTTTTTCGGTGAATTAAATGTATAATAATATTTCTATAAATGCTAAAGTAATAATAATGTATGTACGAAAATGAAGTTTTCATTATCAATAGTGTTTTGCCTTGGAGGCTCTCCCGAAGATGGTTTTCTTCTTTGGAGGGGATATTCTTGCAAGTAGTCTTTCGTAATCCGAGTCTTCATCGTCATCTGTATCTACTTTTTTATTGTTATTGATAGGCGAGCCTTGAAAATTTGAACCGAAGAAGGGCGAATCTTGGGCAGAGACAGGCTCACCTGGTCTTTTACGTTTGATAGATACATTGGCAGGAGATATGGAATTGGGCAGGCCAGGAGATGAAGCAACGAGACTGTTAATGTCACTTTTGTTGAGATTGTTGTTGACGTCAGTTGTTTCAAGAAATTTCTCATAAATAGTCAATTTCTTCTTACTAGGAGGTGCCATTTCTGGAGTTTGGATAATAATATGTCGGTCAGTATTTGGAGTGGCCAGTACTTGAGCAGTGGAGTTTGCACTTGCTTTATTAGAACTTGACAAAACGTTGCTTATCTTGTTTGGCTTCTTTTTGATGGGAGTAGCTGCTACCTGTAGAGTTTCATCCCTGGTATAGGATGGCCCAGAAGAGACACGAATCTTTTTAGAATTTCCAAAAATGAAGGTTGAGGAAGTCTGAGGTTGTGATTGGGATAATTGCATTTCAGAAGAGCTATTCTTTCTTGAAAGAGTATTTCGAGAATCATTAGACTCAGAAAATGACTTAGATACGTCAACTTGCCTCTTTTCTAAACTTCTGGAAGATGACATAACACTAGATTTTGATCTCTTTATAGAAAATGCAGGGAGTAAATCATTTCCAAGAATTCCTGTCAGGGTTTTAGAACTTGTTAAAAGTGGTCTTCTATCCTTTAATAGTGCTTTTCGTTGTTTCCGATTATTCAAATTTTGTTCAGAAATCTTTGGTGCAGCCAATAGCACTGCGTCGTTATTCTCTTGAGTTGGTAAATCTCTTCTGGGAGATGATTTGGAGCTAGCATTGGTACTATTATCAGCACTACCTCCAGTACTACCGCTATTGCTGCTTCTTCTGCTGGTGGTTCTACTTGCATTCCCACTGCTACTTTTCCTATCAAATTTCAAATTCAGTCCCTTAATTTTGTCGATGATGTATTTTATGGTAATAGGTATTCTTTTGTTGTAATAAGGTACTAGTACATAAGCCAAAAATTCATAAGAGCTATCTTCAGAGCCTTTTCTTTCTGAGAGAGTGTCCCATATCCCCATTCTATCAATTAATGAATTTAAAGTCGTATATATAAAAATGTCCTCATCACTGTTCAGTTCAATTCCAGAAACCACATTCAGTGTAACACCCATGCCTAAGAATGTTGGAACAATCTTCTTCTTCTTCTTTTGCCTAACAAGCAGTTGTTTCGTTTGGAGCTGCATTTTCTTCAAATTCTCCTCTTGTATTTTGACATTCTTGGTGAAGAATTCTTCCTCTGAAACTGTCGCTCTACTAGCAAATAGCTCTAGAAGTATTAGCATCTGTAATTGCGTTTCTCTAATCTTTAACTCTGTAGCAAGATTTGAAAGGTTTGTGTGAAGCTTCTGATCCATCTCCAAATCATCATCCACTGGTTGAAACAAGTCACTGTGTCTTTCAATAAATTCTAATTTACATTGTCTTTCAATTTCACTCCCTTCTTTTGACCTCTCTTCTACATGGTTCTTTTCTTGTGTAAGTATTCCAAACCTCCCCGTATGCCTTTTATCCAATTCATCTATCAGCATACAAAGCTTTCTCAACTCCGTGGAAGCTGAATCGAAAGTTTCACACATATTCTTAAACCTGGTCAATGCAGTCTTAGGGAAGTAACTGAGTGGAGTGTTCTGGGAATAGAAAGTTGTATAGTATCTGGATTCCAAAAACTCGCCAGGCAGTAGTGTATGTTTTACAGGTGATGAAATAGGCTTCATAGAAAATGAGCTGAGTTTCTTTTTAAGATCTTCCAGGATCTCCATGGAAGGCTCGGCACATACAACAGCGTCACCAACTATTGTCCAGTTCTTTATGTACTTCTTCGCTGAGTCTTGAAACTGCACTTCAATTTCTGGATGTCGTATCTCCAGCGTTCTTAAATCCACGTCTCGAGGTTCTGCGATGTTTTGGACCAACCCAAATACATTCTGCTTGATATTATATAGCACTCCATTTATATCATCACTATTTCGTACTGATAACTTAACTATGAACGCGTTACCAGTGAGATTGGACATCACAGTATCCTTTATTCTTAGCAATTTCAAGTCCTTCTGTGTGTCACAATGTTGAACTAAATCGAACATATGAATTCGTGATATCACCTTGACTATTTTAATACTCAAAGAATGGCTGCCTGACTCGGACTCTACAGTAAAAGAAATTGGATTTGAAGCATTGGACTCCTTCTTGCTCGTTTCTCCAATATCATCCATTCTGAAAGAAATTATAAATCCATGAAGTAGTTTATCTAGTACTGAATTTTTCTATACGTAAAGATGAAAACATTGACTCTTGATATATGTCAAAGTTCCCGTAGAGCGTTATGCACGTAGAAAAAAAAATCACAATGAAAAATAAAAATTAACTCAAGTTGATTCAGTTAGTATGGAAGATTACAAATGGCGATATTAACTTACTGATTAGTTATTGTATTCCCCTGCTATTTATTTTATCTATATATATATTCAGTTGGTCATTCCGACTAATTCTTTTGTTTTCTTCATTGGCTTCATGTTGCAATATTGCAAAGCGAGGTGTGTCTCATTTTGATCCTCATCATTTTTCATTCTTCATAATATTTCTAACCATGGGTCTTCTACTATATCTGTTATGGTTGGCCTTTCGTCAATTTCTCTAACTAGTATTTTCCTGATTAATTTTTCAGATCCTTCACTTAAAACAAAGGGTATCCTCAAATCACCTTCCATGATTTCATCAACGTTATAAAATGGGTTTTCCTTATAAATCATTGTGTACAATAAAATACCCAATGCCCATATATCTTGTGGTTTACCATTATACCTCTCTCCCTTCAACACTTCAGGAGATGCATAATCAATGGTACCTACGAAGACATCGAATGGGCCCAGCTTGACCCAGCCAGCACTCCCAAAATCGATCAACTTAATGATACCGTGCTCATCCACAATAACATTCTCGTCCTTAATGTCTCTATGAACAATACCATTCTTATGTAGATGATAGATTGCCAGTACAACCTGCTTGAAAATGAATTTGCACTCTGTTTCTGTCATATTGTTCTTAATTTCAATAAAATCGAATAAATCAATAGCCGGAGGATCTCCAAATAATGGAGTTTCCAAGTAGTAATATTTCAGATCTTCAAAGAAATCGATTATTCTCATGATGTTGGGATGAGGCTCGGAATTTAAAAAGGCCATAACGTTAATCTCAGAAGGTATAGTCCCTAACTTACGATCCCTTACCCAGGTATCAACTAAAATTCTTTCCTTGTCTATGCACTTAATGATTATTTTATATGCTGGATCTTCTTTGTGTACAACAAGTTCAACTTTCCCATAGGCTCCTTCTCCCATATCTTTCAAAACTATAAACTCTGAAAATTTCTTTGTCCTTCTCTTAGCGCCAACAACAGATGGCCACTGAGTGGAATTCTTTATCTTTTCTTCCAACATTTCATTTTCAAGAGCAATAATTTCTGAATCCGATTTGACTAGATTGGTGTATATATTCTTTGATCTCGTAGTCGCCTTATCATCTCTTTCAGCTTCAGCCGTTTCATCTTCCTTTATGTTGGGCTTTCTGCTAGAAGAAGCCAGATTTACTGAATGCAGCGACAGACCAGTCCTTAAACGACGAGTACTGCTTTGTCTACTAACTTCAGAACTTGACCCAATGTCAGGCAAATCAGACTCATAAGCTTGCAATAAATTCATTTGAGAGGGAAGATTCACGCTAAGTCCCTTTTGGTTCAATGCAGTCTTGCTCTTGAAATCAACTTTCGCTTTACGTTCCAAATCTCCAATGCTAACAGTACTACTTGCAGTACCTCCCTCACCATTTCCTCCATCGCCACTTCCAGATTTGGCCTTTTCTCCCGCCAGATATAAGGAGAGTGTCGAACTATGAGCACTCAATTTCTCCAATTCTTCGCTCATTTCTATTTTCCCTACGTTATCAGCCAGCCTAGAATACGTTATCCAAAGAACCAACGTATCAGCAGAAGATGCTCTTAATTGAACATCAATCCAAAGAGATTTACCATCACGATGGATACCTTCGATTCCCTTGGAAGTGAAAAACAATTCTTCTTCCAGCAAGTCTTTCAGAAGCAAATTTTTAGATCTCCTACGCATAGCATCATACTTTCTGAAAAAATGCTCTGGTAATACCAAACCTGGAATGATGTTAAAGAAATCAGTATTATCATCGATCCCCATTCGTAAAATTTCAGAGAAAGATGGTATAAGAAAGTCAACAGTTTTATCATTCAATTCCTCAGATGAGTGACCGAAAAGGTTTCTTGCAATAGCATTGTTGCAAGATAATATATTGTAAGTGGATGAATTTATCACAAAAATACCTGCAATATATGGTAATGTGTGAATTTTGACTTTAATCTCTTGTTTATTATCATCACGCTCAATTGGGTTTGATGTCACTGCGCAAGGTATATTTTCAGGAATTACTTGGTTTTCTGATTTTAATTGCAACGTGAAATACCTTATGTCGTTAATTTTATTGCTATCATAAAATTCTCTACTATCTCCTTCTTCGACCTGGTTCAGTTCTAACTCTAATTTAATCGACTCACTTATGGATGATACTTCCTTATTAACCATAGAGCTTATGAACTTAGTTATTAATTTCCCTGCAACTTCCTTCACACTATCAATTTTATAGTCCAGTTTATGTGAATCTCTCAGAATTACCACATCGAAAGCATCACAAAGAATTTGGTCAAACATGCAAATAATCATATTTCCCCTTCTCTTGGCCCAAACTGAAGTCCAAGCAAAATCGTTATCTCCTGGTCTTAAGATAGCTACAATTTCACCTGCAAAAATGATATTGTTCTTGTTATTACCATTTAACAGCTGATACGATATCTTCTCAGAAACAAACTGCCTAAATTGGGGTGCAATAAGGTCCATAAGAGTAAGTGATTTAATCATGTTTTTCAGTATCCCAAACATAAGACATGCAAGATCATTTGCTGCTTTAACATTCCAGGGGGTCTCCACATCTACAGTGAAAACGGCTTGTGGGAGGGCATGTTTGCCCAGGGTCATGGAGTGGAACGGTCTAGAATTCGCAGAAATGGGTGTTGGTGGTGGCTGATATGATGAACTGATTGAATTTGATGGGTTGAAAAGATTCAATGCACTTGCGGGACTAATTAGCTGAGTAGAAGTAACAGATGATGCGGTTATTTCCAGAGCAAGCAAAGAAGGAGTCATAACTGAATTCTCCACGAATGGTGTAGCCAATGCGTGTAATAATTTGTTGATAATTATATCCTGCTTTAACTGGTTCTGGTCTCCAGCTGAAGCAAGAGAGAGCTGGTGTAAGTTGAGTGCTACCTCTGAATTATCTGCAACAAAGTTACCGTCATTCTGGAGAATACGTATAATATCCTTCAAGTCGTCTGAGAGGATCACGTCGCTATTGTTTGATTTTGATTTTGAATTGGAATTATCTTCGTAATTCATCTCCTGTTTTAGATTAGAGTACTGTGGAGGTGGCTTTACCTCAGGCTTAACTGTATTTATAGGCAAACTGCCAGACCTTTGTAATGGGGGTCTGAAGAGAGCGGCAAGTGCCGCTGACGAGGCATTCGACTGAAGCTTTTTCTTTCCCGTCGTTGGAGACTGGAATTCTGAGCTGTTATTAGCCAGGGAATGCTTGTACATCAGCCTCAATGTGCTAGATGGTGTGGGAACCTGTAGTCCATCGATTTTAGCGGTGTCGTGGGTATGCGACTGCGATCGCTGCAACGGAGTGCCATCAGTGTCGTCTTTTATCGACTTGAACAAGTCGGGTCTGTCTTTGAGAATCTCCAAGGATCTCTTTAGCACGTTCAAACGAAGGGCCAACGAGTTGGGCGATAGGTGGGCGTACGAGTAAGCATGCGACGACTCGATTGGGAACTGTAGCACGTCCTGTGTGGTGGTGGTGGTGGTGTTTGCATTGGATGTTGAAGATGATGTGGAGGATATTGAAGGGCTCCTGGTAGCCCAGCCTGCGCCAGCACTTGCTCCTCCTCTGTTATTACTAGCCTCTACAGACAGAAATTTGTTCCCATGTTCTATTCGGGATGTTCGTAGCTTCGGTATTTCTAGCACATCATCCGCATTTGATGTCGTATTATGACTCTCATTTTGGCTGATCAATTCGCCCTCTTCTTCCTCTTCTTCCCCAATGTAGAACAGCAGATGGCTAGGATGTAATGAATTGCGAGCCATGTTATCGAGTCAATCCTTGACGTTTGTGTATCCAACTATGTTGTCCCTTGTTCCTAAATGAAAAGTTACCTACGGACTTTTTCTCCGAGAAAAAACTTTGGGCTTCCTGCGTATGTTTTTTTTTTATTTCTCGCTCTGGCTGAGGGGCGCTGTATTTGTACGGTAGAATGATCCTCAGAAAATATTTCCGCCGCAAGAAATTGGGGAAAAAGACCTGGAGAGTAGATAAGTCACCAAAAGAGTATAAGGAATGGTGGGGGAGTGGATGGGATATAGGGGAGGATTTTGGGGAAATTTTCACGTTGAAGGAACTAGTTGTAGAGCCGGGTGCGTTGTGCAGCTGAATTTAAAACAATTTCAGAGGAACTGGGGGATATCTGCTAAGTGTGTATGCTATTCTTGTCATTCTCAGTAGTATCTTCTTGGCCCTAATTCGTAGGTGATGCATACGCAAAGACTGCAATCAGAGGAACAATTCCTGCAGTTGAGCTCCAACGGGGGCCCTAAAATGAACGAAAAACTAAGAGAAAAAAAATAGTCAGCCGCATATTCGTTAATTGGGTTCTGATTAGCTACCAGCATTCAGTATTATAACCAAGTAGGAAAGTATAAAAGAAAAGGAGAAGAAATTTTGATTTTAAGAGCAGATCATATTTGAAGTGCTCTGTTCGAGCCATGATGGGCCTACTATGTTCAGTGCACTTGCTATAGCTGTCTGTTATTTACTTTTTTCTTGTTCTTGCACTGTTGATGGGCACTATCTGGCTGGAACTATGACGTCATCTTGAAAAGCATGCTCATAAGCTAATGAACTGAAGCTCTTCTGGGACCCACAGAGCATGTCAGAAAGCAGGGAAATACAGCGCTGCTGTGAAAACTAGGTACTTCTGAATTGAGTTGAATCTCTTCGTTAACTCGATGTAACCACTATTCACCATAATAGCTGTGATCGTCTTTGTATGTATTTCTTCCACTACAGATTGCACCTAATCTCTTCTCAGTAGCTCCTGGATAACTTACAACACAATTACACATAATCTCTTCCTAATATACTCTTTGATAAATAATAAATACCCTATAGTCTAAAATCTTGGTCATCTAAGTCTACCACACTATCTATACTCACATCAGCGTTCCTTACTAGACCAAAGGCGCCTGTATTTGGTGTGCTTCCAATCCCATAAATAACTCCTGGTGTTTGTTGCCTCTGTGCAGCCAACGCTGGCAATGCAACCGATGAGCTTGAAGATCCAATTACAGGAGTTCCACCGTTCGATGAATCCTTATAAGTTGGTGGACTTAAAGTACGAACATCTTCGTAAGTTGGTGGAACTTCATCATCCCAAGCTATACCTAAACCAGACCTCTCAGTAACAGGTAATTTGAATTGCATTCTCAATACTCTAGCTGCACCACTTGCAGTTCCAAATTGAGGCAGCGAATGCGCATTCCCTTGTTGAGTATCAGTGGAAGCTGTTGAAGAAGTGGAAATACTGGGCCTAAGTTCCTGGCCAGAGCTAGCTCCTCTTGGTCTTTTCTCTTGAAGCAACTCTTCGGCAATCACCACTTCTACTATTAATGTATGATTTACAAAAACTCCCAGATTAGGATCATCGATATCACATGCAATGTTGGCACCGTTTCGGAGACCATCGTTTAGTTCGCCCTTTGGGTCACTACTTGATCTTTGAGTGATATTCCTAACTAAGCCAGACGAAAGGTGGATTGCTCCGATATCTGCAACCAATTCAATTTTGCCTCTTCCACTAAAGTCCGATTTCCAGCCAGACTTCAACTCACCATGGTTAACAGTACGAATTTCTTCCAAATATATATGCTCTTGTTTGAGTTTCGGATCTACTTGGGGGCTATTACCACCACTTCCATCGGCACTTGCTGCAGTGCTTGTAGTAGCATTAGTCGAGCTCTCGACTTGCGCAGGGCCTCGAACGAAATCTTCTACAAAACTTCTGTGCGACTCTTCTGGAGCTGATGCTGTACGGGATTCAACTTCAGGTTCTTCGTCAACATCTCTTGGACGCACGGATGATGTTTGTTGTTGTTGAGCCTGCGCTTGTGGTCTTTGATTTTGTTGCTGCTCTAATAGCAACGATGGACTAGCAGTGTACGACATATTAGTCTGAATCGTAGAATAGTGCATGCTGCCAGACGGTTTATTCTCTCCTCCATTTGAGCCTGCTGCAGAGGAAGAATGGCCTGTCTTCAATTGTTTCAGCAAAATCACTTTCTTTTGGGCATCTTCTAGTGCCTTCAACTTTGGTTCATGCTTTTCACAAGCATTTGCCCTGACTTTAATTTGTTCCTCAATTCTCCAAGTAAGTTTTCTCATTCTCCATCTACGATCTTGCTTTTCACTCACAATATTATCTAGTTTCAATTCTATTGGGAAAGTTGACTTTGGGTATACAACATTTGGTAAGACTGCACTTGCAGTAACTTCTGTTGGTGGGAATACCCTCAATGAGTTTCTGTCGGGACCTCTTAATATCAGCCTTGAAATATTCAAAGGCAATTCAACAGTTATTGGGCTGCTGGATCCAGGCAATTTAGCTTCAGCAATAATATCGTACTTGACAAATGATCCCGAGTGATATGAGCCCAACTTACAAGATGCTGGTAAGGATCCTGGCAAGAGATGCGAAAATGGATAGCCATGCTTACCTAATTCCAATGAAGTATTACCAGTAATGACATCCCATCTAGCCAATACGTTTTTAGTTACAGCACATTCCTTGCAATTTGAAATTGAAGGCGATGGTGGTAGGAATGGTTTGGTATATTTTATTGTCTGCACAAGTGACAAAGTAACTGTTTTCAACTCGACTGACTCAAAAGGTGGTGGTGAATTCGGTGCACCAACCAGAGGACTGTTGCCTCCTTTTGAGGATGATCTTGAAGCGACAGGGGATAATTGGTGAACATCGTTGCTCAACTTAAGAGACGATCTGGAAGTTACGGGACTCAATGGGTTACTAGGGGAAGAATTTCCTGAAGGTGATGAGAGCTTGGAATTGATCTCTAAGAACAATAGCCCAGATATTATGGAACCAGTAGATTCACTAGCTTGGCCATATAGTATAACAGGCGGAGATTCTAACTTAATGGAAAGAACTACGGAATTTGATGAAGATTTCTTGCCATGGTGGGCATTGCCATTGCTACTGATGGAGCTTGGTTGTACGGATGACCTGTGACTAGGCGAGGACTGTGGTGAAATCTTGGAAAATGAGCTGAGGGTAGGCAGATTCTCAGACCTGCTGGACTGTAACACTCTCGAAAGGATAGCCATTGTGTTAGTACCTCGATATATCTATTATTCACCTATTAATTGTCCGAGAATTTGTATCCAGACTTATGAGCTTCCTGTAGGTTCGGAAATTTCCGTAAAGTGGGGAAGTAAAGTTCAAACGTTCGCGTAATAGTGCGATGCGGTGGCTGCGATGTTTTAAGGGTTCACAGCTGAAGTACGACCTTCCCAATAGTTGAAGTTACCTCTAAAGTTCCTGTAGATCGGTATATGGTTCGATTGAGTTCAGTTGATGCTTACTAAGGTAAACAATAATTTTTTATTTTTTTTTGGCTTATTTTGCGTTGGTGTACGGCGATTACAAAAAGTTCTTGTTCTGCAAAAGTCTCTTCTCATGCGCATCTTATATAGTTCGACCCGCAATTGGATTCTGTTTTGAGAATGGCAGCGAGTTGGTGCAGTGAAAATTTACGGGACGCCGGAATTGTCTGATTTCTTTTTTTATTTTAGTGCGTACATTGGGCTTCTTTACATAATTATTTTATATGGGTTCTGGTTTGGGTGTTTAAGGTTGCGGTTTAGCCGGAGGGCCTGAGCAATATTTAGTAGAAGGATGACAGAGAATTGGAAAGGTAGGTCAGAAAAAGACAGAAATGATGAGATGAGAAGGGTGTCGTGGAACGTCGTAGAAAACGAGTAGGACGGAGCACTCATGTTTGGCCCTCTGTAACGGCGCTGCTCGAATGGTAAGGTGAGCCACAGCCAAAAAATGCAATGTGTGTGCCTCTCGTCGTGCAGAAAGCGGTAACGGAATCTTTCTCAATACTGAAGCAATACCGCAGTGGTGGAATGAGTTACACTCCGGAGTGTAGGTACACTTATTCATCGGAAGTGCCATATACCTGGGTGCGGAATTTAGTACCACTTTCATCTATCGCTGAATAATAAAATACACTTGAGCTTTATCGTCAAGTCTGCACTTCTCCCTGGAGGAAGTAACAAAATATGGTCTATAGAACCATTCGCTAGTACGCATCAGCCCAAATACTGTTGCAATTCTAAACTAATTGGTTTACCGTATTTTTATTCTCTAGCTGCTGTAGTATAGACATTCTTTTTCGCCTGTTCTTGTTTCACTGTATCCACCGTATATGATAAAGTAGGAAAACTCCTTAGTTATCTCTCCATGGTCTTCTTCTAACCGCAGCCCAAGCTTCACCACTAGAGCTAAACTGAAAATTGCAATCGCGATTAGAAATTTTTCAAATTTCTATGCAAGACATCACAAACATGATTGTTTGTAAGAAGAAGAAGAAGAAGAAGAAGTGTGTGCCACTCATTCATCTTCTTTGGATCCCACCATGAAACATCTTATACTTGACAATGGTTCCTATTCTGTGAAAGCTGGCTTTGTATCGGAGAAGGCGCCCACAGTTGTCCACAACACGATTGTTCGTTCCAAAGATGGATTGATTCATACAGGAAACGAATACATCTCTCAAACGAGTCAGTATTCTGGCATGGTGTTCAAAAGACCAAACGAACAAGGAAATTTGGTGTCCTGGGAAATTGAGAGACCGATATGGGATACCACCTTCGAGGAGCTTCAGCTGGGCGGCATAGACCCTTCGTCGACACATCTTACATTGACAGAAACTCCATTCCAGTTGCCGCAGCTCTCGATTAATACTGATCAAATTGTATTCGAAGAATATGGCTTTCAAGATTACTATAGATGTATCCCAGCTTCACTTGTACCTTGGCAATTGAACCATCAACAAAAAGACTTCAGTTTTATTATAGATTCGGGGTTTAATTGTACTTGGATTGTTCCGGTTATTTACCAGAGTGTGTACTGGAAAGGAATCAAGAAATTTCCCGTGGGCGGGAAGCTATTAAATGGTCTTTTAAGAGAAATTACTTCTTTCAGGCACTATGACGTTTCTGATGAATCCATCTTAATAAACACAATAAAAGAGGCTACTTGCTTCGTTGCGGAGGACTATAGCAAGACGTTGAATGACAAACAAAAGTTTATGTGTGAATTTGTATTGCCCGATTTCAAGACAACAGCTACAGGGTACATACGAACTCCTAAATCTATCACGCGAGAAGCAGATGAAGATTTGCAGACATTAAAACTAACGGATGAAAGATTCACTATCCCCGAAGCTTTTTATCATCCTGAAATCATATTTAATTCGTCTTCTTCCAATTCTGCGAAGATCCATAACTCCACTTTGAAAAATTTGGTTGACTTAATAGTTGAATCTATTATGACATGTCCTGAAGTAGCCAGACCTTTGCTTCTGGCCAATATATCTGTTGTGGGGGGCACCTCTAAATTGCCTAACTTCAATGAAAGACTAGGACATGAACTCACTAGAGAATTACCACTGCATTGGGTCGTTAAGATAAATACCAGCGAGCACGATCCAGCAGAAACCAGTTGGTACGGTGGTAAAAGACTAGTAGAACTGGGAATGTTGGATGAAGTCAGCATAAGTAAGAAGGAATATTTTGAACATGGGTCCAATTGGTGCCAAAGGCAATTTGGTTTCAAGAACATATAGGTGGCAGAAATATATTTTTAGATTATTAATAAAATGTAATATACATATTTATATATATATATACTTATGTATTTCATCTATCAATTAGGTGCCTAATTTCTCATTTATATCATATCTACTGTCTTTCCCTTTCCCTCTTTATATAGGTATTAACTGGTTAAACGTCAAATACCTACTAAACAATAACCATCCATACCTAAACCAGACCATTTGAGAGAAGTGTCCGTAACTCATAGCAGCATAACTGACACTCAACATGTTTAAGTCCGAATAAATCATTATCGTTGGCACTGCTTCTGGACTAGAATTGATAGTAGAACTGGAGCTGAAAAAGCTGATGTTCACATTGAATTTCAATATATTGCTTATCAATAATTTAGACAAATGTTCTACGAATAACTCTACGTTAGTAAGTAGGGTAAATGAGTACTTTTCCCAGAAATTTAAGCTCTTCAATCCATACAAAATTGGAGATTGTTTGCTGGACGAGGGTGAAAGGATTTTCTTAGAGTAGGTATAGTTCTTTCTATACCAATGGCGTACTCCATGGTAAAGAGATATGTGGTTTGGGTGCCCAGAGACTCCATTTTCATCAAATGTAACTACGACCAATCTTGTTTGTTCGTCCTTAGGCGTTACGATATGTGTACTCAATGACTTGGCGATATCATCGGCTTCCCAGTTTATATTCATACCGTCTTTATATTGACCCAGTGGTATGACTAGGACATCGCTGTCCTTTACACCTAATATACGAGAAGACAGTTTCAATTCCTCGGATCTGATGGGGCCCATCGATGGATCCAATGCATCACCATTGGAGAAACAAATGATCTTGACATTGTTATTGTTTTTCGCCTTGGAAAGTTCTATAAGTGAAGGGGCAAAGAACATAACTTCATCATCTGGGTGACCAATGACAAAGTATACTGTGCTGTTTTGAATAAGTGAAGGTCCTAAGAGAGAAGCATATGGGTATAGAGAAGATTGAAATTTATTGGATTGGACTTCGGCATTACTATATTTGACAATTGTTTGTGGTACAATTGTACTTAGGACTACCCAGATAACAAAGGACGTGGCCAATAAACGTATGACCCATTGAAATATATTAAGCATCTTTCAATGAACTGCCATGGAGAGAAGAAACATGTCGTAGAAGTGAAAAACTGCTACTGTCCTTTTCCATGCGCAGTAGAAAAACAAAATACGTCATACTAAAATTAAAGATGGAGAGATGAAAAATGGAGAGAATATAAGCGGTTTCAGATGAAAATTAATGTTTATTGTAAGATGTTTTTTGAGTAGTTGCTAAAAGTATTATTCAAGGTACGTCGACTATTTGGTTAGTGTGTTTGTTTACATAAGCTTCTTTGCTCTCTTTTGATATCCACCTCTCCCTTTAACAATAGGCTGCAAATTAGCTGAAGTGCTACTATTGGTACGAGGTGGTGGGCCCTGAGCAACAGTTGGATATTGGAATTGGTGTTGTTGCTGTTGCTGTTGCTGTTGAGACATCAGATGTGGGGTCATTATGCCGCTATTTGGATGTGGAGACGAGGGCATTGTGTCCACCGATGAATTTGATCTGGTGTTTGTATCTATGTCGTAGTTAGCAGAAGTCCCTGTAGATGGTAGTCTAGAATTGAAGTGATGTGAAATTTGTTGATTTGATTGTTGTTGATGGTGTATTGGGATCGAAGTCCTCACTTGCGACTCTGCTGCTGCCGCCGCTGCAGCTAGAGGGATTGATATTGGTCTTGACGTTGAAAGTTGTAATATCTTAGTATTCTTAGTTTCAATTAATCCTTCATACTTAAGTATGGCTGCAGATAGGTCCTGAATCTTTCTTTCGTATTGTCCAAGGTATGACGATGCGTTTGAGTTGATTTCGTGCTTCAATGATGCGATTTTCTGTTCGTAGGATTTGCTGTTGATATCGAAGAGATCTTGAAGTTTAATTATCTCCGCATTAAGTTGAGCATTCTTTTCATTTGCCATTAATACTTCAGTTCGTAAACCATGAATCTTTTTCTCTTGTTCACTTAATTCAAGTGATGGACTTTTATCAAAGTAGCCATCAACCACTGGGGTCGAAATTTCACGGCTACTTCCAGGGCTAGGGAGAGTTGACGGAGTGGAAGGTAGTGTATGGTTGTCAATTAAATCAATCTGTGACTTTTTCCTCAATCTTTCTATTTCAATATCCTTTTCAGGGATTATCTTTTGCACCAATTCTTCCAAGTTTGTCTTATAGTCTTGTAACTGGCTATTGACTGCACTACATTTAATTTTCAAATCATTGTTTTCTTCATGTATTATCTTTTGCTTTGAAAGCAAGTCGATAATTTCACTTCTATTCTTAGCGCTGGCTGCTTCAAATTCCTTTTGAAGCTGTTGGATTGTTTCACTAAATGATACGCATGTCTCTTGAAGGTTCTTGATTTTCAACAAATTATTCTTATTTTCAGCAGATTGGAAATGTAGATCAGCTTCACGCAACAATCTATTCATTTTCAATTTCAATTGAGCATATTTGAATTTATTCAATTGTTGTAAATAGTTTGAAAAGTCCAACTCATTTTTCATTAACAATAATTCACGCAGATAAAAATCAATTGCTGTTCCATCCTGAGATTGTTGTGACTGTTGTGAATTGAACGGGTATATGTCAGTTGACTTGTCAAAGTTCAGAACCGTTGGAGATTGTAAAGTATATGAAGATCTTTTGGACGCATTGGCATTGGTCACTGCTGTGGTAGTAGCCACCGTAGTAGAGCCTACGGATGAGTACTTCGGAGATGCAATATAAAGTTTCTCGTGGGTAGAAAACAATTCGTTTAATGCTTCATTCGATACAAGTTCATCGGAGTCTGGTGGAATAGAATGGGCACTTTTTTCTTCAGATAGTTTCGAATGATTGATTTCGCCAGCTTTCTCGGAGTCTTCCTCATTGAAAATAACTTCCTTAAACCTAATATCGTTACTATTACTAAAATTTCTAGTATATGAATGATTTCTACCAGGGGTAGCATGGTTGTAGCTGTTATCCACCAAAGTGCTCGGTACTAGTGAAGCTTTCCTAGTCATATTGAAAAGATACTGTTGAAACTGAGATGTATCTGCTCCCCCATCTTTCGGGTTTATGTATATGGGGCCCCTTATTGACGAAGGTCTGGATTCATACAGATTTTGGAGTTGCTGTAAATCAGATCTACTGCTGTAGTTGGCATTAGATGCAATACGTCCAATCAGGTACGATTTACCATTATTGCTTAACCGAGGTTGATCCATGAGTGAGTCAGGAATGGAAATAATTAATTCAGGATTTAAGCCCAAGCATGCCAATGCAATCTCTTCTACTCTAAGATCATCTCCCTCTCGGTCTTCCAATAGCCACTTGATAGGAGAATTCAATTCCTGCTGAAGCGAAGCTCGTTCAAAATCCAAAAAGTTAGGATGTAACATAAAGCCTTTGAGGAAATACTTGATTTTATTGGAAGTGAACTTGGTCTTGTTTCTAATTTCTTCATCTTTCGGTCCGATTTTTTCATCCAGAAGTGAAGGTATACCAGTAAGTTTAATTAATCTAGGAGGATACTTCGTTAAATACCTTTTAGGGTCTTGTGCAAACTTAGTCAAGTTAAATGGAAATAATCCGTAAATTAACGTAATCAAACATTTGGAATCAAATTCAATTTTGAAGTTGATTTGTGAAGTTCTAGTTAGCGTAGTATTTGGATCTAGATTACAAATATCCCAATCGACACTTTTAAATTCTTCTTCTTTTATCTCATCCTTTTCACACTTTTCTTTCTTTTCATGATCTGTCTCTTTAAGACTTAACTTCCTTTCTTTTTCCAAATTATTTTGCCATTCAGTGATCCTTAGATAAATTGCTAATAAATCTGACAAGTATTTTCCAGTTTTATCACAGGCTTGCGGAATGATCATACATATAATAGATAGTGTTATGGCTACAACATTTTCACTATTATCATAGGCTAAAGACTTCAAAAGACTCCCAAATAGGTTGGTATTTATAATTTCGTACGTTTGAGATGATTCATCGGCCACGAGATTGGAAAGTAAAGATAAAGCGCCAAGGCGATCTTTCAGTTGCAATAAGTAGGCGTTCAAGATCAGTATTAGACTCTTGGTATTCTTCAATCCGTACTCTATTATAATGTTTGTGCAATTCATCTTAATATACCTCAACTTTTCCAGGAATTCTTGAGAATTTACGTCCGCTTCTCTTTCATTGATGTTTATGATCTTTCTTCTATCAGCAGCTCCACCCAAGTACACCTTCACTATTTTATCTATAACTTGAAGGCCAATTTTCTCCCTTCTCGCAGCCAAAAATGGATCGTCCGTCTTCATTACATCAGTAGTCATTCTTTTTATAAAAGAACGAGATTTATATACAAATTGTAAATCAAACCCGGCGCTATCTACAGCCGGCTTTAAATAAGTATCGAGCCAAAGCAATGCATCATCTTCTATAAAGAATGGCCAAAGTTGCGTCAAAATCTCTAAAAAGAAGATTTCTTTGCCAAGATTAGGGGTAGGCTTAACGTATTCATCATATATTCGGAACAATTCATTAATTAAGTTGGCAGATTGCTTAATGGATTGTAGGGTATTATGCTTTTCATGGAATATGGTTATTACATTCAATAGTTCTACAACCTCAGGAGAGTCCTCCTGTTTATTGCTTGATATCTCAGTACTGTCCTTCCAGCTGCTGAAAACTGTATCAAGCAGCCGTATTAATGATCTCGATGACCCCACCATACTCTAGTTCTTGGGTATCAGATAAAGGTGATAACAGTGAACCACAATTAAAGAAAAATATTTTTTTGTTTCTACTCCGCGATCGAATGCACGAAGGGCTGAACCAAGCCTGAAAAATTCTCTACTGGGGCTAAGCGAGAATAGAAGATATTGATGGAAGAAGGAAGGTAATAATGATGTTGCCAGTAAATCTTGGCTGAAAGAAACATATCTTGCTAATTTGTTAACTCCTATTGACTTCTGATAATTACTCAATTTGACATTTGAAAATTGAAAATTGTGTAGCATTGAGGCGTTAACTAAGATGTGCTACCAGATTTACTTGGACCTAACTGACCAAACACCATTATGTTTGGTAACATTCATTTCAGTCTAGGAATATGCAATTGATATGGACAAGAGAAGTACTAGAAAGCACTAGAAAGCAGCTTGTAGATATATACAACAAAAACCTTTTTTTAGGCATCCACTGGGAAGACCACCCCACACCCCACACCCCATACTGGGCCCAACTGCAAATCTTAACAGTAGATAAGAATTATTTTCGTTGTACGCGAAACCGAGATGTAGTTCAAAATGATTGTATGCATATGCTTTCATGTCTTTTCTTAACGTCTTCACCATGAATGTCACCTTTAACACACCTGAGTCGCAGGCGACAGGCATTTTATGTCAGCAGTTGATACTGGCTATATCGCAGTACCAAAATTCCAAGTATCAGGATTGGTACTTGACGGAAGATAGGAGTGTGACACCAAGTGTGATCCTAAGTAGAGTTGATTCATTACAAGAGCATTTCTTCGATACTTATGCATTACTTAATAAATATCCATTGGAAGAGCATCAATTCTTGTGGTTGTATTCAATCAATGAATTGATGATACGTCTTCTTAGACTAAAGTCAATATATTCTACGGGAAAGACGGATTCTAGGTCTGCCTCTACCTCAGTGCCAGCTCCTCAAGGTCGCCCCACCATGGGGAGAAGTAGCAGCAGCTCGTCCCAAGTCACCGTTAATCTTAGAAATCTCGATTCCAATTGTAGGGAAATTACTGCAAAGCTATCTAAGTTATCAAATGATGTAGTCCCGCTTATCAAAGAATTTTTTGGAGAAACGTTGGTTATTAGCAGGTTGCTTCGAACTGGATCCACATCGGTTTCGTCCCAACTATTCAGTCTAGCAGAATCGTCATTGAAGATCCTAACCGTTGATTTAGATGAAGATAGTAATAGTAGTCACTATCTGTTCGATCATTCCATTGTCACATTGAAATCATTGGTCAGATTTGTAAAAAGATTTTATGATATATTGGAAGATGCACCAAAGCATTTGGCCCTTGCGTTACATTTGGGAATCTTTCCAATACTTTCAGAGTGCATTAAAGTTGCATATCATATCGATGAACCCTGTGTTATAATTCCATTGATACAATCCAAAATTATCAGTCCCACTTCTCCATTGAAGTTGGTTGAAAATTGCATTTTAGACTTGGATGTATTGATTGACTATTACAGGTATACGTCATTCGCTATGCTAGCATTGTCATTAGAAACTAGTCAGGTTAATAACGACTACAATGACTTGGCAGATGTTTATTTCAAAATTCTTTTAAAGTTCCCAAGCTTAAATTTAAGACTATGGAATAACTTGGAAAGTGCAAAGTCTCCAATTGCAAATTTTGGTTTTAAATTGAATAGTGAAGGTGGAATAGATGATGAATCTTCACTGTTGCAGCCTGTCCTTGAGGATGACGATGAAGATGCAGTTCCTCCAAATAGTAATATTGCTGGATACAATGACATAACTGGCATCCCATCTGCTGCTGGAAAGACCTCTCTTTCACAGGAAACTAGATATCTTTCCATGGAAGATCGACAGGAAGTATCTTTATTGTACTTACTCAATTACTTGCTTAAGTTAAAAGATTTTAAATCTTTAATTTGTCCTGCAAATTCGTTTACCAACGAATTGCATTTTTTGGTTACGACTTTATCTACTACAATATCCGTCGACATACATAATAGTGTATCTATTTCATCGGGAAGTGTATCTATGTCTCAACTTTATCAAAAAGAGCAAGAAAGAGAGAGAAAGATAAGTACAAGCAGTATTACCAGCTATTCAAATGGTGCTGGTGGTATCTCAAATCTGGGATTAACATTAGCGAGCACTTCAGTCAAATGTAAATCAATTAGCTCCATATTATTTCATGGTACTTATAAAGAAAAATTAACAACGGTTATAAATTACTTTGAGACACTCCGGAAAGATAAGTTTAGTGTCTCTACCCTCTTATCTAAGTATGCATATGTTGAAAATGGAAAAGACATGATGGCAATTGAATCTGAATTTGACAGGTTGGTTTGCAATATGGAGAGTGTGAGGTACCCAGGGAAAATAAAATATGTTAATGCAATTCGTAAGGTCACATCCATTATTAAAGCTACTTCAATACTTCACTGGGTAAGGACCACAAATATCGAGAACATACCGGAGGGTATTTTGCAAAGAAAATTTTCACTTGAAAATCTACTTCAAGAGGACGAGATCTTAAAGAATTTGGTAGAGGTAAGAAAGGAACATCAAGGAAATGTTGTTAATTTCCCTAATATTCAACATCAAGGTGAGTCGGGATCAATTGACAATGAAATAACAAACCAAATAGAAATCAACGAACTTACTTTGAAGATGAATGCACTTAAAGAGAAACTAAAATAATGATGTGAATATACACAGATATCAATTAAGAACAATTGTAGTTTGCTGGCATGTATTAAACGTATATTTAGGAACCAAATACTAATTGAAGGCGGTAAAATGCTAGTCCAAATCATTATATAGATCATTTGAGGGAACTTCAAATT
Organism: Dujonia railenensis; assembly: GCA_935541525.1. NCBI lineage: Eukaryota > Fungi > Ascomycota > Pichiomycetes > Serinales > Debaryomycetaceae > Dujonia > Dujonia railenensis. Next base: position 1,152,412 of record CAKXYY010000001.1, on the reverse strand, counting down.
ATGAAGCTATACTTCTGGACCTAAAACAGTTGTGAAGCATTCTTTCATAACACTGACGATTTTTCGTAAGCGTTTGCCTGAAATAGCGCTTATCGCTAACTCAATTGGTAGAGTATAGATCTCAGAGCATAAAATTTATCTGAGTCTGGATTTTTTAAGTTAGAGCTTGTTTTGTAGCTCTGTTTGAAGTTACCCATCTTGATCTTCCCGAATTTGATCCAAGGCAAAAGTTTATAATATTTAAGATATAGAAGTTAGACTTCAGTGCGATAGTAACGATCACAAATTCTTTCGATCTATTTCGGTTACTTCAGAATTAACTTCCTTCTCGATTTTAGCTCTTTTGATTTCATTTCCATCCTGCTCAGTTAAATCTCTTTTTTTGCTATCTTGTGCATCAATGACATCCACAACTATAACTTTTTCTTCGTCTTCGGCTTTGGCTTCTGCTTCTTGGAGTTCAGGTAAATTTCTCGCAACTACAGATTCCTTATCTGCATTAGCTTCAGTTGCAGCTTCAGTAAGATCACAGGGATCTCCGTTTGATTCTTTTTCGGGTAAACCATCGATGGCTGTTTCATTTTCAGTTGGGGTCTTCGCTTTAATTGACGTAGAATCCCCTTCATCGTTTTCCATAATCGTTGCGCTCCCAGAGTCACCATTGCTTTTTGTAGACTTCACTTCCTCTTCAAGTTTTTTGGCATTCTCAAGGGACTCAAACACAAAATCATTGAATATATCTGGTTTATTCTTCAACACTTCTTCAATTTCTCTTCTAGAATTTTTCAATATATCTGAGATGAACGGAAAAACATCACGTTTTGCCAATTTTTTGGGGCGACCAGATGGTGAGTCGGTGATTTCATTTTCGGTATTGACTTTATTATACTTGGTGGAAAATATCTCAAAAAGTCGAATGTACACTGAAACAATTGTATCATCAATTAAACTTGTGGGTCCATATCCGTTATTATACTTTTTCATATCACTAATCGCATAAAGATAGCTTAGGTGTATCTCCACTTCACCAGGAATATCATTTTCTTTAGAGTTCAAGAAATCAACCATTCCTTTAGAATGAAGAATGAAAACCTGATACGTAGTTTGATTTAAGAATGTTTCAGTGAATGAATCTGTAATTACCAACAGTTCTCTGATAATTCTGCAAATTGAAGAGCACAAAGTTTCCCATGCCGTAAATAATGAAAGCATTGTCGAATTGGAACGACGTAATTTAGGGAGCATCTGAATCAACGAAGTCAAGTTTAATTCCTTGGTAAGTATAATTATGTAAAATAATGCATATTCAAAAGTGTAATGAAAATGTTTACCTGGTCGTTCATATTCGGGTTTCCAAATCAGGACTAACGTTTTGCTGGTTGCTTTTAATGAGACAATGTTCCCCATTTCTTCTTTTGCTTCATTGCTTTCATTAAGATCGTCATAATAAATTTTAGACAATCTGTATCTTGGCTTATGATGCCATTTCTTCTTGTCGTAATGCATTACCCTCTTTAGGCACAAAGTGACATATGTATAAAATTGCTCCTTTGATTGCCCACCCATGTATGGCGTAGGTGGTGTAACTATCTTGTCGAGATTCAAAAACGCTAATCCTCTTTCGACATCGATTTTATCACTTTTGACATATTTGTAAATTAAAGAGCATAGTCTATAATGGGGCTCGACTATCGGATCCGCGGGGTTAGATTGCTCTGTTGCTAACTCTGCTGCCAATATTAAGGTATCCAACACTAGCTCTGCTTCTAAGTTTAATTTGCTTTGAACTTTGGAAAGGTAATAATAGTTTGTCCAGTCAGATTTGTTTTCATTTATCGCCAAATGTAATGACTGCTGAATAATTTTCAAGCAAAGTTTTATGTTTGTTGGACTTTTAGCAGATACTGATACAAAGTTTCCACCAGTACCATTGGTTGTCTGATCATCAGCTCTTATAAACTTGGGATTCAGTTGAACTTTAAAAGCATGCATGTCCATTGGCTTCATACACGCATTATACATTTCTTTAGCAAAATGTGACAAAATACTACCAAATATAGGTTGAACGAGATGTCTGCGAACTTTATCTGTACTGGGAATTTTAAGGGATTCATTAATTGCCATCAAGTAACAGATTAAGGATTTTCTTTGAAGATTGGCTGTCGATGTTTTTCTCTCTGGGAAGATCAATTTATCAGAAGTCCATATCAAGTCATCCTCAACTAGATATCCATAAGCTTGTCCCAATAGAAACCAACTTTCTACCCTATTGCTTCCATACATTAAATCATCTTTCAATAGTTTGATTATTGTTTCTAATTCCACAGCTCTACTCTGCATAGACTTCTTCCTGATTTTGTATGAAGTGAAGACCAATAAACCTTGCAAATAATATAATCCATCCACAACAACACTTGATAAAGTATCATTCTTCTCAAAACCACAATTGACTAATCCATGAAAAGAATCACGAAGTAATTTTGGAGTTATAATCGTGGAATCGAATAAATATTCTATCCTTTGGTTATTTTTTGTTAAAACTGAATTTGCTTCAACCTCCGGTTCTCCAACGACTTCAAAAAAAGCATCAATTATCATTTTCATGTCCGCTTTTGGAGGATGGAGTATAGGATTCTTCTTGAAACAGAGTGGCAATATCAATTTAGATAATTCAATAGTCGAAGATAGGTCTAAATCAACAGGCTGATCTGTGTCATGTTCTATTGGCGTAAAATTATCAATAGTCAATTTATAATGGTAGCGACAACTGATAATTTGAATTAAATCAAACTCACAGTTTCCTTTAAAAGTGGTGCTCTGGCCCAACGAAGTCAATGTGTCATGTGCCAATGAGAGCAATGATCCCTTACCTGATGCACAAAGTCTTCGCAATCCAAACTGATCATGAATCATAACAATGAGATTATGCATGACTTGCTCCCGATTTTTGCTTCTAAGTAAGGTAGAATAGTATATAAAAATGAGGCAAACTGTATGCACAAGCATATCCTTTAATTTTTCGTAAACTCTAGTCGATGAGCTCTTGATGGAAATAGTGGTAGTTGAAATTATAGCCGATTCTTCATGAAGACTAAATAAGTACAAGAGTTCGAACATTATCAATAACCTCCTTAACGTGTTTGAAATATTATTATTAATTGACGACGTATCCTTCAAACGCCACTTATTTGTCTTCAATTTCTCTAATAGCATTTCTAAATAATCTCCATAGCATCCTAGGATTTTGAGCAAAGTTGGAATCTTTTGTGTACTTTCATCTAAACTTCGATATCTATTTCCCCTAAAGTATGTTAAAAAGAATTGAAGAAGCCTTTCAAACCCCATTTGAAATTGTTCTAATAGGTTGGTTTCACTGTAAAACAGAAATAGGATATTCCATAAGCTGAGCTTCATATCTATTTTTGAGTTGTCCAAAAATTCCTTAATAGGTTTTATAGAGGCAATCAATTGCTCTACTTGCTCAGTATTTTCCTTTTTCAAAACTACTTGCTGTGTTTGAGATCTTGAGCGAGTTCTCGATCTAGTTGAGACCTTTTTGTTGTCTAATCCCAGATCCACATTTGGGTCAATTAAAATTTTTTCTAACAACAATATTGCTTCGTTATTATCTCCTTCACTGTTTAAAATCTTGGAGAAAACAGATAAAATTGAGATTGTGTTCATTCTCGACTTAATTGTGTCAATAGAGATGGCTAGGATATTATCATAGTTTGGCATAGGTATATGAATACCTAAGTCATCATTTGCAGTAACTTTTTCTAACATCTCTTCTAAAATAACTGACATGAAACTACAATCATATGATTCTGAAGAAGCCTTTTCGTGAAAAGTTATTGCCCATTGGTACCTGTACCATAATTCCTTCTCTAGTTCTTCATTTCTAAGTAAGAAAATGTAATCTTCGATAAATGACTTCCAACGTTTCAACTTATCTTTGAACTTCAACATTTCAAAGTGTAAGTTTGTGATTGTATGTTTATTGGATTTGAAAGTTTTGCGACTTGCCGAGTTGTATGTACTTGTCAAACTTGCCCTGGTAGTCATAAACGAATCTACAATAACCTCATAAATTCCAATTGCCATACTTATATCTGCTTTCTCGATACTACATCCATGTAGATTTTTCCACCTATTTAGGATAGTGCTCTCGCATTGTAAAACCATTTCTTGAACTAATTTGAAGAGTTTAGCGTTCCAGCGAGTGTCGGTGATTAAGCATGAGTTTCCTTTACTCTTCAGAAGAAATCGTTGGATGATTAAAAATCTCAAGTCGTCATAATGCACATCTTGAGATCCCTGTAAAAACTTTCTTATTTCTAGCGGAGTTTCAATACTAGATAATTCGGCTATGTCAGGATCACTGAGCGTTTGAGATGATTTAGCTTTGAGGTCAAAGGAATTAAGGACTTCTAAGAGTCTCTGCTTCTCAATTTCAGCACTAGACTGTCCTTCAGCTGACAGTGAAAGTGTCCCTTCTGCACCACTTCCCACGACTTGGTTTGTATCTACTGTCTCACCGTCGGGTGATTGATTTGAAACTTGTGAAGAAACGATCAGCTTCTGGTCCAGTAAGCCGGTCGAGTTAATAAATAAGTTAGGAGTGTATACTTTCAGCCACTTGCTAAGTGCTTTCATGAAATCGCCAAATATACTATCAGTTTCACCATTCACGTATTTTACGACAATGTTTTCGAGTTTAATTTTGCTGTCTACCTTACCGAAGAACTCATTCAATTGCTCAAAAAATTTTGAAGTCTCAATGAATGTTTCTTCGGATATCTTTATTTCAATAGCCCCAGATTGTGTTTCACTTCTTTGGAGTCGCTTAGATGATCTTTGCATGGTTCTCCTTTTAGAGTCCGAATCCTCTTCCAGATTAGTGGAGATTACTTCAGCAGCATTAACATCTATAAATGCTAACGGGTTGTTGGTTCGTGGTTTCCGAGGGCTACTCTCTGCAGTGGTAAACTTTTCTTTACTTTCGAAAAATTCCTCATTCTCCTCATCCAGGTTGTTTTCCACAGAGAGTTTTAGTTGATCTCCATTTTCTTCCAACTTGTCATCTTTTGTTTCTAACACTTTCTCAGAGTCTGTAATATTGGTACTAACTTTGTACATTGTTTCTGCGTGGACATGTTCATTGTCAACATCCTTTGGAACAGCTGCATCATGCTTTTCATTGGTACTTTTAGCCTCTTCTTTCACTCCAGGAGTTTCTGGTTGTGTTTCAACTTTTTCTCCAACCTCTGCATTATTTTCTATCTCTTTCTCATCTTCTCCGCCGTCATGTACTAAATCTTCTACAGCATCGCCCTCTTTGTCTGAGTCTAACTCCGCAACTTCACTGGGAATAATTTCTTCTTCTTCCTCTTCATCTTCGATGCCCTTTAATTTAGGAAAATTGAAATTAATTCTCTCTATTGGAATTTCACTAAGTAAATAGCCATCGGGATTTCTCAATTTAGATCTCGCTAAGTCTTGTATTTTAGTTTTGTCATGTACCAGTCTCAACTTGGAGTTCAATGCCTCTATAACTTGGCACCAATCTAGTTTGCTATTATTCAAGTTGACATCTACCTCATGCAAAGAGTTGGCTGTAGCCTTTTGCTTCTCTAAATCTTGTCGTATTGGTTCAAGAAAATTAAGATTTTTTTCTATCTTTGCTTCAAATGAAGCTTTAGGTTCTTTAGGTTGAAATTTAGGGTTATCTAATTCCAAACTCAATTTCCTTTTGAAATGTTCGAACTTCATGACCAGAAATTTGTCCACAGGTAACAATCCTAAGATTTCTTTACTTTCCTGTAATGAACTTAATGAATATTCGATGGTGAACCTCTCCAATCTCAAGACTTTCAAATAATAAAAGATTTGATACAAGGCTTTCAAAATTTCTTCATCTACTTCTTGATAAACAAAGCAGATTATAAAATCATCAATCATAGAGTAAAACATTTGCTTGAACCTTTCAATGTCATCATTTTCACTACTATGCAGCGACTCGAGCTCGAGTTTCTGATTTTTCATCATTTGGAAGTAAAGGAACCCTCGATTACGGAAAACTAGGTACCTTAGTTGTTTCACTTTCGGTGAGAGGAAAGATAATTCGTCGACAACGGTATTGCAAGCACCATTTTGAAGTCCTTTTATATAATCTTGCTCTTCATAGTAATGATTGGATACCACCTCAAGTTTAAAGATATTCTCGTACAACTTGTACGCCTCTTCGAATTGTGAAGCTTGTTGTAGTTCAAGAGCTCTCTGGAATATCCTGAAGGCTTCTTCAATCTGCAATTCCCTGGTATGTTCCTCCTCTAAATCCTTCTTAGAAGCGATTGGATCATCTGCCAAATTCTCTGGTATAAACGATGACTAAATGATGTTAGTACTTAGAAGAAAGATCAATAAATGCCATGTGAATACACTCTTCTTAATTCGTTGTACAGTTTCAGATGTATTCTTAGCTGATTTCTTTGCAAAAATTCATAACTTTCTACATATATAAATTCTCTATTTTACATACCATTTTGATTCTGAGAGAACTGCTATGTACCTCTTGAAATAAAATATTTACACCTCTTCAATCAGCTGGATATCTCTACAACTCAATGTGGTTTGAACGTACAAACAAATGTACAATGAAGTAGAGACTTAGTGTTGATATTGCCTGCACATAACAAATCAACAATCTCACGTATGCTGCGGAGCATTGCATGGTAAAGCTTGGTAGGTTACCTTGTCACTAATCTACAATTTGTGTGATATTAATTTTATTATAATTATTATTATTATTATTATTCTATTAATAAATACTCTATGTATTGTATATGCTCCGATATTTGTATTGCTTGCTGTTCGCTTCGCTATATCTCATTATGCGTCTAAATTTTATGCTAATATTACACACTCACTCTATTTTATCAGTAATGTAGCGTCATCGCTCACTGAGTGCTCACTCTCCTTCTCAAAGCTTTCATCGACCTGAGACTTCTCCAAGTCGTTTTTAAGCTTCTTTTCATGCCTTCCAAATCTAATGTACCAGATAGTATGGGATAAGAAGATACCTAATTCCATGGCCAAGACAATTGCGTACAAAACCATACTCATAATATCAAATGTTCCTACGCAAATACTGAGCATGGATAATAATGCACCCATTGAGTCCATAGTCAAAAATACGAAGTTGATACCAATAACCCTCCCCTTTCTCTTGGCTAATTCAAAGTAAGGAGGAAGTAACCCTACAGCTAACAAAATGGAGGCAATGATACCAAAAATTAACATGGGCCAATGAGTACCGTGACGGTATACAGGACGTAACCAAACTATGAAACCTGCTTCTAATGCTGCACTAATGATGGTGAATGAAGCACCGTACAAAGCGATCTTCTTCAATGACATCTTAATAGGTGGGTAATAAAGGGATTGGAGCCATCCTACTGTACAGAAAAATGTAAATAATTGTGGTTGAATTCTCAATGGAATGGATCCATCAGTTCCAAAAAAGTAGATCGAGAATGGAATTCCACTGGCTGCCCACAAGAACATCATGAGTGGTGGAACACCTTCACAGTCTTTGACTTTATAATTTCTAATAATTTGAGGAACAAGCTGAACGCACCAAAATATGGTACCGGCTGTTGCCAATACGTTTTCAGCAACACTGCTTCCCATCTTTGTTTTATCTCTATGGATGCTCTCTACTCTATGTAGATCTGACAATTGCAAATTTGTGTGTTCTGATTTTGATGTGAATCAAGAAAAAAAGACAGACCAAATGAAACTTCTTAATCAGTACCTTATGCAGCAGGGTACTTAAATGTCAATTTTTTAAAAGATTTCTGAAGCAAGAAATGCACGATAGAACAAATTACTCTATACTTTTAAATGACAGTTGGTTAAAAGTAATTACATCTGGCATTTGATGAAGGATTTGCTGCTTTTATATATAATTATTTTGCTCCCAATTTCTGGAGGCATTTAAGCATAATCTCATTTAGGCAATTGCGCGGGAAAAGTGAAAAATTTACAGGTGAGATGACTGTGGAGCACGAAGAATAATTCCGATTTCCGAAAGGTAGGAAATGAAGCCCGAGTGAAATTGTTAGAATGAAATTTCTTAACAATTAAAGTATTAAAAATTCATTTGTAGCTATGTACTACTATTTTGATAAGGAAATACTAATACTAATAACGAGATAACTAGAATATCTAAAGTTAGGGGAATACCACCCACTAGTTAAATGTACCATATAAACACGTGAAGTGTGGATTTTTTCTTTTGCATGGAATTTTTTTCACCCTACGCCTTGAAACGGCTATAGTGGCTTTATTCGGTTATGTTTACCGCTTCCCTTTAGAAATTAAGAAATTGCGCATATTTGCAAGGGTGCGCAATTTCATCATGTCTCGCAAAATCAAATAGACACATAAAAATATCTGCATACAGTTTATTATGTGTTAGTCACTTTCGTATTCAAAGCCAAACTCGTCATGGACAGCTACGACATCTTCCACCTCATTTGCTTCAATGGGATCCAATTCTTGATCTTCATCCACATCACTTACATACTTCTCATTATCCGAAGCGGTTGGCGTGCTTTGAGCTGATTTCGCCACATCCTCATTTTTTGCACCCACCGGTTCAAATTGCGCTCGCTCTTCTAATTTCTTCTCTGGGACTTCTATGGGTATAGACTCAACCTTCCTATTTTTCTCTATAATGTCAGCAGGATCATAAACAAGTTCCCCTCTTTCATTTTCCCTGAAGTATGTATCGGGTACAGAGTCCAAGAATTCACTATCAGATTCTTCATAATTGCGCAATTGGCCTCTTGATTGTTCTTCAACATCAGATCCTCGTGATGTATGCTCTGGAACGTTTGCACCAATTGCTTCTTTTTCGTATCCATTATCTTTCTCACGTTTTTCATTCACTATGGATCCTCCACCACCTACTTCGTTTTCAGATTTACTGTTCTCGTTGTCTTCGATAATAAATCCTCCTCCTACTTCCTCTTCAGATTCACTGTTATCGTTGCCTTTGATAATAAATCCTCCTCCCATCTCATTATCTGGATAATTCTTGTTTTCGGTTACAACTGTAAATCCTCCCTCACCTATATCAATATTATGGTCTCTTGTGGGGTTGGGATCAACAATAAATCCTCCATCTTCCATGAGTTCTTCTTCCGCAGAATATGCGTTGTACTCATTTTGTGGAGACCTTCTGTTTCTTGAACCATTTTCGGAGTCGTCATCACCTTCGTAAATATGTGCATCCTCCTCTACAAGGAAGCCTCCACGGTTTTCATTTGTGCTATGATCTTCTTTATAGTCGTCCACAACAAAACCTCCTCTGTTAATTTCTTCGTCCTCTTCTGAGATATTGCTAGACCCAGAGTCATCGCTATGAACACTGAACTCGCTTGAATTTGCATCGGAATCATATTCATCCTTTTGAATTTTATATTTAGATCCTTTTTTCTTTTTGGAACCAACTTGGCCATGCTCAACATCAAGCCTATGTGATATCCTCAATTTAGTCAAAAAGAACTTCCAATTCTGCAAGGAATTTCTATCAATGAGGTCTCTTTTTGCTTCTTCTGCTTCCTCGACTAAGCTATTCAACACTAAAATCATTGCCTCTTTGTATTGAATATCTATTATAATTCCTCCTTCCTTAGTAGTTGGGATCCTCCTGAAAGCCTTCTTTTTGCCATTGTCGCCTCCAAAATCGAAGCCCACTACAGCTCTGGCGTAGTCAATTTCGAGTATGTACTTTGCAGCTCTTTCAGCCATCTTCATGGTATATGCTCCATCCGTTCTAATCAAGTAACCATTTTCTGGAACCATGGTCGGAGTGTATATATCAATATTACCATATGCATTCTTAGGTATTTTCCCATCTAAAATAGGAGGTGGTATATATAGAATGGTTTGGAATTCGGCGTACAAACGTACTGTATCATCATCTTCATCAATGTCGTCATCATAATCATCTAGCCCATATTGGTTAGAAGATGATTCCAAAGCTCTTTGCTGCTTCACTTTTGTTTTAACTTTCAAAGGATTGGCACCGACTTTTAAAGTCCTACCTCTCATGTACCATGCTCTAGCCGACCTAAGCAAGTAGACATTAGATCTCTTGAAGATGGGGATCACTACTTCTTTCGTTTTGCTCTTGGTTTTATTTCTGAACATTCCACATTGGCTCGACTTATCCATGGGATAAATCACTTCGTTCTGACGAAGTTGGCTTTCCAATGCGAATAAAGGGTGATTTTTGAAGTCTGATAGATTGTTTGGCATCCCTTCAGCCAAGTCTCTGTCGTGAAATTCTTTCATCTCCAAAACATCTATTTTATTCACCTTTTGTATATGGTTGGTCGAATTGACAGCTCTAATCAACCTTTCGTACCAAGAACTATCTACTCGAAAGGGTATTCTTTTTTTACATGTTTTGGCATTGTAGTACTGACTGTATCTTCTGGTCACATCTTTGACACCGCCAAATCTGTTGTAAGCAAAAACATAGGTCAATTGATTCCTGGTATCAGTTGAAGGTGGTTCAAAGGCAGACTTCCTTCTCATTGGCACATTTTCGATGATTTTCAAGCATATTGGATCTATACTTACCCACTTTTTGGAATATTTATTCCACACTTCTACCCAAAATACTGGATATTGAGAGTCTTCTAAAGTTGAATTCGAGGAAGATGAGCTCGTATTTGAAGTCGTTTGCGATATTGAAGTAGTTACAGCATCTCTTAAGGTACCTAGAAACTTTCGCTTGCTATTTCCAGCTCCTCCTGCTCCTCCATCTATTCCTCCAAACTTACTAAGAAGTTTATTTACAGCTGGCTTCTTTTCTTCGATTTTAGGCTTGGAATCTTCTTCTATTTTTGGATACTCCACAGTAGATGTAAAATCTGGAGGTTGAACCGAAAATACTAGTCTTGTTTTCACTCTAATTGATCTTAGCAAAGCAACAAATCCTTGGGCTCCAATGTCTCGAGATCCTCTGAAGCTTGAAATCAATCTACTAAACTTTTCCTTTGTTATATCTCTTTCAGAATTGGGGCGTAGAAGTTTGAGCTCATTCCAGTTTCTTCGTATAATACCCTTTGATGATACTCTAAATTTCTTCGAGTATATTAACATTAGTCTCTTGAGGCCATCTAAAAATCTTCTTGATTTCACAATATCTAGCACCTCTCTGTTTTCCACAGTCCTTTGTTGTAGAAGCTCCAATATTTCAGGGGACATAATCTTCTTCTCCAATCCCTGTTGAAGTTTAAGATCGTTGCACCACTTATTACGTATTGAGCCATGTACAATCATACATAACAAGTACGACTGGTGATATAGTACTCTAAATTTACGTTCCTCTTTACTTATAATATTAGTTCTACGCTTATTGCTATTATTTGGATTTTCATCATCATTCAATCCCTTATCACCGATTGATACAGTGATGGAATCATCATTCTTATCGGCCATCGACATCGGGTTCAAATTAAAGCTATGTATAGCAACATCTTCGAAGTCATCACTATCGCTATCACTACTGTCACTATGTAGTACGTCGCTTTCTTTAGCCAATTCATCCTCTTCGATCTCTATTACATCTTGATCATTGCTATCGGAGATTACTATTGGTGAAGTGGATGATTCCTTTACATTTCTTCTCCTCCTCTTGCGTTCATTGCTGGTGGTGTCATGGGCATTTACTTCATTTCGTAATAGATCTCTATAATGTGAACCAGACATGTACCCTGTTTATATCATAAAATCAAGATTAAGTGGCTGCAATATTAAGTACCGAGTAATGAAGAGCATACATCAAATAAACAATTTAGCAGAATTTTGTTCAATTCAGCACATAAAAGTTAGCCAGGTACCAATTCAATTAGTGGAATACTAAAGATCCGAGCTGAGTGATACTATTATATAAAATAGAGTTATATATTACCAACCTCTTCTTAAAGGATAAAGAATCATACATACACATAAAATCTAAGCAGCTCGAAAATCATAAGCGATGTAGCACAGAGAATGAAAAAAAAACCTTTGTACAGTTTAGAGCTGAAGAGACACACTTCTATTGCCAGAAGTTTACTATTAATTAGTATCTAGCTTATTCCTCTCTTCGCTTCTTGTACATGTCGATGACAATAAAGATATACATAATATAACATAATATAATGCTCAGTCAATTACAAATACGGCAGCATCCGTATCGAATACGAATGATTCGACTATATACTTCAAACTCGCATTCCTTCCAAGCGCTGATCACTAGAAGAACATTGGATAAGCACCACCAGTCTGTTTACCATCTTCTTAATAAACAACGCACAAAGTATAATTCAAAAAAATCAACTGTGTATCCTACATTGGATCACCTACTCATTTGCATAAAGAAGCTACAAGAAGGCCGACTAGATCATGTCCAACTAGTTAAAAAATTTCACATACATGACAAGAAGAGACTCAATAACTTTATAGAGCCTTTAATATTCCACAGTATATTGTCTTTGTACTTCATTTCCACATCGACATTCCCCAATAGCATTATAGACATACAAGATGGTCACTTATCATCAATCATGGAGCAAGCTGGTGTTCAAGGTTCACCTTCCTCCGAGTCGCTATCTGAGGTTGCATCGCACTTCGATTTTGAAGTGCTACCACATAATGAAAGAGCCATTGCAAACTTAATGGCCTCGGTAAACTTAATAGAAACCATTTTCCCAAATTATACCTTATCAAAGGATATTATCCCCTGGATGAAGACTATTGCGTCTCCAAATGTTACAGAGAGTTGTAACTCGTTAACGTCGTTGTTGCATATTCCACCGTGCGTACTTACAGACATAGTACTACGCACTCCGATGAATAAAGAAGAATACTACTTGCAACTTCAAATTTGGATTGATTTCCAAGCACAAATTGCTATTGCATATCATAATCATTCGAAGCATTTGAAATCGGGGTTGACTAGTTTAATATATTACGGAATAGAACATGACTCCAACAAATTGCCTGAACTTCTAGCTTCAACTTTTCAGTATTACAATGGGAGTGATAGACAATTCGGTTACAAGCATACAAACTTTTTGACTAAATCATTTCTAAATAAGTTAATTTGGGACATTCTGTATAATAACCTTCGTAATAGTCATAACAAAGTACCGCTGACGGAAGCAAATATAACCAAATCGCAAGAGCATATCTTAAAACAGTTGTCTCTCATGTTCCCAGGAGAGAAACCTTTAGCCAACTTAGAATTAAAGGGGTACATGGGTATCATCTTGGCTATACATAAGTTGTCATCGGAAAAGGCACAAAAATTAATGGAACTAGCAGAGCAAAAATTTGATCCTATTTCCTCCAATTTAAGTCTGTCGGACTCCATTGCGTATCACTTTACAAAAATATCACTTTCAAAGTCCCCGGATCGATTATTATATCATTTTAATACAGCAGCTGATAGTTTCTCCCATTCTTCTTTAGTTTGGCTATCATTCATTATCAAGTTAGAGGAGTCTGGTTTGCTAAATGAGAGCAGATCATTGAAAGTAATTAAACAATTGGTATCGAAGCAAGAAAAGATTTTGATTACTAAAGACATAATGTTGCGCCTTTTAAAGCCGCTAAATACATTAGCGGCCATTGAACAATTGATTCAAGCCCTAGAAGCATCTGAAATTGAGACTCTTACCATTGCCCATAAAAGTTCCATTTTACCTAAGTATCTAAGATTATTATATCGTAGTATTAGTGATGAACTGCCGCCAGAATTTATACCTCGCAAGTTGCTACTTTCTACTTTTAGAACAATTTATTCAAGAGTTGAATATTGTCGTCAAGTGTATGAGTCTGTAGAATACAAGACTTCTAGTTTGGTTGGGATATTTTTATCTGGAGAGTGCAATATTCAACCAGAGAATCTCTACGAAGTATATGAGAAGGAACTTGGTCAAAACAATTTGCTACCTAACGAGGAATGCTTGGTTGCACTTCTTAATGCATCATGTACTACCAACTCCGAAGGGGAATGTATAATGTGGGGGCAGATGTATGCCCCCCAACTTGCAGTTCATGAATTCCGAAAACAAGTAATGAGTAAAAGTTTCCAAGATGGAGAGCTAAATGACAGTACGAAGATTTACCCTACGGATCATCTTTGGCTAAGGTATATCTATGTGCTTTCCAAATATGGATACGTAGCAGAATTGTCAGCGATAATGGAGTGGTGGGTTTCGATAGAGTTTATTCCGAGATCAGGTACTTTGCTAGAGTTGTTACTTGCACTTCCACCAGAATTTGGAGAGAGACACATACGACACATGGAAAGTGTTTCTCTGTCCAATGCTAGACTTCTCGGCGAGGCTGGTGAATCGCACAGGACTTCGATTAACGAATGGCCATGGCCAAGCAGAGACAAATTGGCGGAGGCAAGAAGAGACAAGGTTACATAGGATCCTGACTACATAGAACTATAGAATAAAGGATAGGCTTCTGTTGCATGCATAACCGCTAACAGGAAATATTACCTACTAATAGAAGTAGACACACTAGTCTCTGGAACCCTATCACAATATTTGCAACCATTCCTGCATATGCCAATATGACTTTTTTTTTCTTCTTAAGAACCACCAGCCAATCACATTGGGTTACCAACTGCCGAACTGTTCCCTTAACCAGTTCCCTTTTCCCCGTACCCCGGAAAAATGTGCTAGTATATATATAAGAGTGGAACTTCTCGATCTCTGAGGAAAAAGAAAACACGAAGACCTGTTTCTATTCAACTTTACTGATATTTATTACACTATGTTGTCCGCTAGATTGACAAGTTCTAGATTGACTGCTAACGCCACCAGAGTCAACACGTTGTTGAGGTTCTACGCTACCAGAACTGAAACAGATGCCTTTGGACCAATTGAGGTTCCAACCGACAAGTACTACGGTGCTCAAACTGCTAGGTCCAAGCATAATTTCAAGATTGGTGGTGATGCCGCAAGAATGCCAATCCCTGTAGTTAGAGCGTTCGGTATTTTAAAGAAGTCTGCTGCTATTGTGAACGAGCAAATCGCTGGTTTAGACCCAAAGATCTCTGGAGCCATTCAACAAGCAGCTACTGAAGTAGCCGAGGGTAAATTAGATGACCACTTCCCGTTGGTTGTTTTCCAAACCGGGTCTGGTACTCAGTCTAACATGAATGCCAATGAAGTCATCTCCAACAGAGCCATTGAAATCTTGGGTGGGGAATTAGGTTCAAAGAAGCCAGTTCATCCTAACGATCACTGTAACATGTCACAGTCCTCGAACGACACCTTCCCTACTGTCATGCACATCGCTGCCGTCACTGAAATCACCCTGCACTTGTTACCTGAGTTGACCAAGTTGAGAGATGCGTTACAAGTGAAGGCCGACGAATTTGCTGACATCATTAAAATTGGTAGAACTCATTTACAAGATGCCACCCCATTGACTTTGGGACAAGAATTTTCCGGATACGTTCAACAATTGACCAACGGCATTGAAAGAGTTGAGAAGACTTTACCAAACTTGTTGCACTTGGCTCAAGGTGGTACTGCTGTTGGTACTGGTTTAAACACCAAGATTGGCTGGGACGTCAAGATTGCTGAAAAGGTTGCTGAGTTGACTGGTTTACCATTCACCACTGCTCCAAATAAGTTTGAAGCATTGGCCGCTCACGATGCTATAGTGGAAGCATCTGGTGCTCTTAACACTGTTGCCGTTTCTCTTTACAAGATTGCTAACGATATCAGATACTTAGGTTCAGGTCCAAGATGTGGATATGGAGAATTATCACTCCCAGAAAATGAACCAGGTTCTTCTATCATGCCTGGTAAGGTCAACCCAACTCAAAACGAAGCCTTGACTATGGTTGCCACCCAAGTTTTCGGTAACAACCTGGCCATCACCTTCGCAGGTGCCTCAGGACAGTTTGAGTTAAACGTCTTCAAACCAGTTTTGATCTCTAACTTGTTATCTTCCATCAGATTGATTGCTGATGGTGCTGCTTCCTTCAGAGAACACTGTGTTGAGGGAATTGTTGCCAACACAGAAAAGATTGAAAAGACCCTTCACGAATCTTTGATGCTTGTCACTGCCTTGAACCCAAAGATTGGTTACGATAATGCTTCTAAGACAGCCAAAAATGCTCACAAGAAGGGCTTAACTTTGAAGCAATCCGCATTAGAATTGGATATGCTTTCCGAAGCTGAGTTTGACGAATGGGTTAGACCAGAGAAGATGATTGGACCCAAATAGGTTGTGGAACCTTTGATATTCAGCTTGTGAGCTGATAATATTTATATTTGTGGGGCTGATTATGGCTTTCTTTTTTTTTTTTGAGTTCTTAATTATGTAAATACAATGAATTAAGCAACGAATCTGCTATTTCGTAGCCTGCTGTGCTCCCTGTGGGTGTTTCAGAGATGTAGCAAGTTCTGCACCCATCTATTGTACTTGGGAGCATTTCCACTTTGGGACAATGTTACACAAAACCTAGTCCCACATGAAACATGTCAGAAGCAAATCAAAAAAAAACTTCTCCTAGAGCATCACCAAAGTCTAAACACTTCTAAAGCACCTCCGGTACATATGTCCCTCTCCAATATACTACAGCAGGTACAGCGGAAGGGTCAGGTTCCTGTACGAAACAATGTGGAACAAAAGAAACAATCTGTAGAGCACCCGGCCAAAGCCAGCAGGCCAGAGAGACCAGCTGAGCGGGTCAGGGTTGTAGATCCTGTAGTGGCCAAATTAAAAGCAGCCAGGAAACTTGAGATGGAAAAGAAGGAACAAGAGAGAAAAGCTAAGTTGGGTACCATAGGAGCTAACAACTCACTGAAGAAGTTAAAATCCACAATTCCCATTAGACTGTCAGCTAAGAAAGTGCAACATCAACAGAATGCGCAGCAGCTGACGACTGGTTCCGGAAGACTGAAGCAACTGCAAGACAGTGTGCGAAATTTGCATGAGCCCGCGGCTCCTAGGCGACCACCGGCCAAGAAAATGAAATTTAATGAATTAATGAAGAAAGCATCACAGATAGATAACTCGAAGTTGTCGATCAATATCAAGCATAGGACAAGTTCTCCGGAAATGAAAGAGAACAGGGTGGGAAAACCACCACCGGCTAAGAGGTTCAATTCTGATCTAAGCTCAGGGAGTAGAGGTCCTCCAGTTTCTAGAGGAAGCCACGACATTCTGCCCAAGGAGCAGAACATTCGCTTGAAGGAGCAGGTGATTCGCTCAAACCCATTGCCCATGAGGAAACCTTCCAGTGCATTGGAACAAAAATTGAACAGAAAGAAAGCGGCCGCAGGTTCAGCCTCAGCATCCAGATATCGAGACGAGTACGAAGACGACAGTGATAACGATTCCTTCATCGCTTCTGACGACGAAGAGGAAGAGGACGCTTCACGAGGTCATGCAGATTATGATAGAGACGAGATCTGGGCAATATTCAATAGAGGCAAAAAGCGGTCGCATTTCGAAAACAATGGGTACGATTCTGCTGATGATATGGAGGCCACCGGGGCTGAGATCTTGGAAGAAGAGATGAGATCCAAGCGTAGAGCTGAGCTAGAAGATAAAAGAGAATGGGAAGAAGAGCAGAGAAGAGCTGCTGCGAAGAGAGCTAAGAAACTGGGTAGATAGGATAATGCATGTATGTACCAAGACATAATCGGCGTAGAATCTCTTAGGCTGGAAAGGGTATAACGACACTAGGTTGCAGATTTTATTGTATGCAGGAGTGAAGAGCATCGATACTTCGATACAGATGCAATAACCGATGAACATATAACTATTAGTTTATTTAGATATATAAGAGTAGGAATAGGTTAGTATGGACTTCCAATCCAACATAAATCATATTTCGAAAGAACTTAGGAAAGACCAGCTCTCTATTAGAAATAGGCTCCAATCAATTCTCTACGATGCTTACTATATAGAATCCCTTGTAAGTAGAGGAATAGCTCGGTATCCTCTTATACCTAATGAAAGATGTGGATTATGGTATGTTCCAGAAGACAAAAAGGCAGAGTCATGTTATTTCAAGTCTACGGATGGTCATACAGGGCAGTGGTCTTTCAACTTGCGGAGACTCAACTTACATTTACTCTCCATAATTTGTAGAGAAGGTGGTATATGTATTGTAGATTCTACTAGAAAGGGTAAAAAGATACCTGATGCTTTGCTGAAAACGATTCCAATATGGTGCGCAGTATTGAACTATATAAGATTTGGCGAAGGAGACTGGTTAAGAACCCCACAGTCGACCATTTCTGAGAGTGAACATAGTCAAATTTCCGAGAAGATATCGAAATTTGCAGATGATGCTGTTCAAAAAGGTATTATTACTGCTGAGAAATTGAAGATGCTTGAAAAACCATTGATGCCAGAGTGGTACTATCCTGGTGCAAAGAGTCAGTCTGACGATAAAATGGCACAGTACTACTACGTCCAGTGTGTAACCGCTTCTAAACGAACAAACCTGGCGGGAGGATCTCAGATGTCTATTCCTGAGAACTCTTGGTATTATGTTCAAGGCTCAGCGGACGACCATGAACTTTGGGCTACGAGGGACATATGCAGAGGAAAATTGACCCCCGAGTTTTTCTGGAAAACGGTTGTGAAATCAAATGATCTCATTGATGATTATGGTTTCATCAAAAACAGTGTAAGTGATGCTCAATTGATCCAGAAGATGAATGAATTGTATGAGCTGGTAAGTGATTCGAGTAGGGAAAGCACACAAAGTATTGAAGTGACACAGGTTAAAAATGCAAACTGTGATACAGGGTTAAGCTTCGGGAAAATCGAACTGAATTTGGAATACAGCCTGTTAATACTATACCGTAAAGTAGTTATATTGAGTGAAACCTGGAAGGCTGTCAACATCCCAGAGAAAGAAGAGGAAGAGGGAAAAAAGGAAATCGAAATATTGCAGTATGAAGTCGAGTCGTCGAAGAAAGGTTCTAAACAGTTGAGAGAAATCTTTCCAAAGTTAATAGATTTACTTCTTAAATGTGAAGATGGTGCTATTCTAGTTTTGTGTGATACAGGAAAGGACCTCAGCGTGGTGATAGTCTTGGTCTTGCTTTGCTTAAAATTTGACTTAAATTGGGCACCCATTGCTGTATATCCACAGGTGGATAAGACGCTAGTCAAACAACATTTGGGTTTACTACTGGAATTGAGGAAAATAAATCCGAGTAGGAACAGTTTGCAGAGTGCAAACTCATATTTAATGAAATAAGCCAACCGTATCCTCCATAGTACTTTTCAACACCTCAATTTGCACCCATTTACTATTGCCGCGGAGTCGTATTTCCGGCGCCAATATGAATTCCGCATTTCGAAGTGCGTCGTACGTTAAGGAACCAATCTGCAGCATTCACGAAATTTAATAGAAAAGAAACTATTCACTATTCTTCTTCTCATTTTATAAGTTCAAGTTTGTAGTACCATGTCGCCTAGATTCTTGTGCCTTCCAGGGTATCTTCAAAGTGGAAAGTTGTTTGCAGAAAAGTCCTCAGGGCTCAGGAAAAGTTTAACTAAGAAGAAATTCGAACTCTTGTATATAGATCCTCCTGTAGTAATTAAAAGTAAGGAAGAGCTTCCCTTCAAATTGTCAGAAGATGAAGTTGAAGCCAATCTGAAATGGAATTCTATTGTAGAACAGGGAATTAACCGCGCTTGGTGGAAACATCTGGATGCCTTGGGCTATGAAGGGTTCCAAGAGTCGCTCCACTATCTCACGAAATATATCAAGGAAAATGGACCATTCGATGGCATTATTGGATTCTCTCAGGGTGCTGCAATGGCACTGATTATGACCAACACAATTTCAAGATTATTGGATCAAGAATTCAAAATTGCAATTTTCTTTTCGGGATTCGTTTTTACTGACGTTGAAAATCCAAACGACGACAAGACTAGCTTGAATTATGACATTAAAGATATTGCGGAGTATCTGTCCAAGGTCACCATCGTTCATGGCTATGAAGAATACTATTTACCTGGAGCTTCAACTTTGAATACTAAGATTATCAATATATATGGCTCCGAAGATGCAGCAGTGCCTGCCATTAGATCTGAGTACTTGACAAGCATCTACAATGGTAAAGCAACCGTAGAAGAATACGTTCACGATGGTGGGCATTACTTGCCAAACAAGAAGCAATTCTTAAATCCAATAGTAGAGTCAGTTGTGAATGTTTTTGAAGAGAAGGCAAGTCTCTAACTAAATATATACCACCATGCTTTGAAACTATAGAGGTAACCAATAAATATATTTATTCATACAGGGTTTGGTTTAAATTGTAGTATTTAAGCGTAGAGTGGGCCGGCCCTAATCTCTGCTTGACACAAGAAAATGAACCTACTGAGCGGCGCATCTTAAAATGGGTGCAATAAAAAATAAAAGGGATCAGTAAGATTTAGAATTTAGACAAAGAATAAAAATAACATCAGATTTTAGCTTTAGAATAATCAAGTCTGGGATAGACTACAATGAAAAAGTAATAAAATGGTTAGCTTTGCTGATTTTAGGGCCTTCCCTTCACATGCTAGGAATTCCAAGTTCCCTTTCAATGAAATTCTGCGAGATATCGACTATCGGAAGAACCAAATTTTTTAAGCGAAATTTTGCCTTAACTCTTCGCCTACTGCCTATTATATTTTCTATTTATGACCTCGTGTATTCGGAGTATGCATTATTGCAACTGCTCTTGCACCAGATTAATTAATTAACTATACTTTTAGATTTAATGAAGCTTATATTAATAGTGGTCACCTGAAATTGTCCTGTACATGAGGTGTCGATATGAAATTTGCACTAGTGCAAAGAAAAAAGATTATTAGGAATACAGAACAAAGGAGACCCAAGTAAATTAGTAAAAACTGTTGAAAAAAAGTATAGCTAAAGTGTATAGAGCTGTAGCATAAATGGAGTCTGTAGTTACTAAAAAGGATTCAGAACCTAGCTCTGTTTCTAGTGTAACTGAAAAGAATAAAATCAACGATGTGTCTGACTCTTTTTCCAGGAGAGGCGAGAAAGTAAAGGGAACAGTAGGTACCACGCAGTCGTCCTCAGCGTTCAGCGACGATACAAAACAGATTCCTGCATGGCTAAGGAAGAAGAACGAAGCTCCAGCTGATAAGTACGACAAGTACGGAACAAGAGAACGCAATAAACCTGAAGAAACCATTGACTCTTCCACGATCGCATCATCTGCTGGAACTGGTTCTGGTTTTAGTGATGATAGGTACTCAAAGTATATTTCCAGAGACCAAAGCTCTAATGGAAATCCAAGGATCAAAAGGACCGAAGAAAGCAGAGTGAAAAGAAGAAGAGGTAGCGACTCTGATAATGAGCTGCTGCTGCTTTATGTAAGTCGTAGAAGAGAATATGGGGCTCCCACCGTAGAAGAAGAGACTACAGTGATTGCATCTTACGCTAAACCCGTGACATCCAATATTCCATCAACAAACCAGTATAAGCAATTCCGTAGTCATATAGAAAACAGGCATGAAAAGGACATAAATAGTATTGTGAGAAGCCATTATAACCAAAAGACTTACCACTCTAGAAGTGTCGGATCAAGAGCAAAGTCTCCAATATATAAGTTGAGAAACTTCAACAATACCATAAAGTATATATTATTAGGAAATTTTGTTAAAAAGAATCCCGACTCAACCAAGCCAACTACGATTTTGGACTTGTGCTGTGGTAAGGGTGGGGACTTGAACAAAGTTGCATTTGTGGGTGCAAATCAATTAATTGGGATTGATATTTCCGATGCTAGTATAACGGAAGCCTTCAAAAGATATAGCGAAAACAAAGCCAGATTCATTCCAAATCATAATTCAAGAGGTGCTAGAGATTCAAGAAAGTATGATTTCGAAGCATGCTTCGCTACTGGTGATTGTTTCACTGCAAGTATACCTGACATTTTGGAGCCTAACTTTCCAGGAATCATTAATAATTTGTTTCCTGTAGATTGTGTCTCAGTGCAGTTTGCATTACATTATGCCTTTGAAACGGAGGAAAAGGTGAAGACTTTATTAAATAATGTTTCAAAGTCTTTAAGACCTGGTGGAGTTTTCATTGGAACAATTCCTCTGTCAGATTTCATTAAAGAGAAGATTGTAAAGAAGGAGTATAAGGATTCTAAATTTGGTAACGATCTATACTCGGTCACTTTCCACAAAGAACCTCCTGTCGACGGGGTGTTCCGTCCTCCATTTGGAAATGGATATAACTTCAGTCTCACAGATGCAATTGATGATGTACCTGAGTATGTCGTTCCATTTGAAGTATTAAGGCTGATGTGTGAAGACTATGGACTTATTTTGAAATATAAGAAGAACTTCGTTGATTTGTTTAATCAGGAAATTCCAAAGTATTTTGGTAGGTTAAATAAAAATTTGATAGAGGGAATGAAGAGATCAGATGGAAAATATGGAGCAGAAGGATCTGAGAAAGAAGCTGTCGCTTTCTATTTGGGATTTGTGTTCGAAAAGGTTGGTGCTTAGATGGGAAATTGATGAATAAATACATAGTTAAGGCTTATTTCGGTCTTCTGAGATGGTATGAAGATCGATCTACAGGTAATTTCATTTTGATGTCATTCTAATAGTGATCCACCTACTTTAAACAGAAAATATAGATTTTTTTCAAAAATGTAGACAAATACAAAATCAGTAAAAGTCAATTATGAAAAGTAGTGTCTATTTTTATCCTCCTTGTTTACTTCTGCTGGTATATGTTCCAGCTCAGTTTGATATAGCATAGTCCCTCTCTTGTTTCAAAACTATCTTCCTCGTTTAAACTAACCCGAATGTTACGAATTTCGGTAATTGTGATGCAAAATTAAGTTTAAAGGCACTTCTTTTCGTATTGTTATTCAACATATAAGTATAAAAAAATCTCGGAATTTCCTTTATGCGGCTAAACTATCTACCTATTCTAGAAACATTATTTGAAAATGTTGCTTAACTGCCAAAGCATATACCATTACCTCACATGTGTAACATGTACTTCAAAATATTTTTATTTTTTTTGAGCCTCACTCGCTTTTGAGCCTCATCATTTGAGTTACCTAGGCTACTTTTGAGTTTATTCTTTTTTTTCATGTGTATGACGGATTAGTCAGTTGCAAGCGAAGCCAGTTGGGATGTCGCCTGAGCCCCAGATGCGCAAAGAAAAATAAGGATAGCTTCAGCTTCAGTATCACATCAAGAAACTTTCGCTATGATTCCTATTTATCTACTATATGTTTAATTTTCCACATGCATATCGCTGTTCAACGGATGTCCTTCCCAAGGGTGAAATTCAGCCTATTTCACCAGTAAAAAAAATAACTTTTAAGTGCTTTGCCTGTATATTGAAATCGTATACGATGTACAAAAAAATAAAATAACGCACGATTTACACTTTTGATCATTCCACCAATTCATATAAGGTATAAGCATTTTCTACTCAATCATTTTGTTGGTACCGTGGAAGCATGGTGGAACAGGTAATATTGGGGAAACCGACAAGAATAGGAGAATGGGAATATTCATTTAGCGTAAGAATGCATTGCTATATGTACGAAAGAATAATAATGTAGAAAATATATATCGTGCATGAAGCTTCGTTCAAGTATTAAGAGCAAGGCGACGAAGAAGAAAAAAACTTCATCCCCATCCATAGTTGCTCTTACATGCAACCGACGCTGAGACAAATCGTTGGCCGAAAACATCCACCTAGATCAGTATGAAAGTGGGGAAGAATTCTAATTCTACTCAAGAAGCACTAATAACGTCTTTTAACTACAGATATCTCCTGAATGTACATGCTTCAATCTTTAACAGAACTGCTACAGATCTAAAATTCTTGGGCCCTATAACATGTTCTAAAACTCTTTGTTCGGTCCATTTAATTACTATGCACTATCTTTTTCGTTTTAATGATAATATTAATTCGACTGATTCGCACTATCTCACTTCAAACAATTCCAGTAGCAATAAAAGAAATAAATAAAAAAAAAAAGCTTAAATCACCTCTAACTTGATAATTATTTCTTCGTACTTGATATTTATTTTGCTGAGAAGCCCTGTGCCCCCCACCCCCACTTTTCCACTCACAGGAAATAGATCAAAGCGTTTTTCATATGTATGTCATTGGACACTCTAGTGTAAAGCAAATATTATGCGCCTCTTTGGTTGCAAGAAACCAAAGGCGCTCCCGCCTAAAGTGAAGTCATCTTTCCTACAACCGCATCTTCAATACAAATTAACTTTATTTTATGAAAAAGTGGATCTAATTTCTCTTGTGCATGCTTTGGTTGCCCTTGGTTTTAAAATGATAACACCCCATCACCTACTTACACTCGTGTATAGCAGATGATCAAAGGTAAATTCGCATTCTTAATATAAGGGCTCTTACCATTGCTTGTTTCACTTATTGTGAAGGCGAACTGAAGAGACGTCATTTAAATTCTCTTACGTTCAGATAATGGATAACTATAAAATAATATTGCATGAATTCCGTTGCATCTCCAATGTTTAATTTAGAAAATAAAATTTCGTTGGATATATTAAAATGCATGAAAATTATTTTTTTCAATCTAATTCTCGAGTTATTTTTGTTCATTTTATTTTTTATTTTTTCATTTTTATGTATGTAATCAATTTTATTTTTTTGGATATTGCACATGTTCAAGCAAAAGAACATGTTAACCTTATTATACGCATTGACGCATCTCTCATCGTCGAAAATTCATGCTAGAAATAAGCTTTTTGTTCCTGCGGCCTAGACCGTGTTTGCATAAGTCGCGTTTAAGGCAAGCGATTGCTTGCAGTAATCTGCATATACTGTTACAACTTCAGATTAGAGTAGAGGGGTGTGAGGGGGGGCCATTTGTGAATAAGCTAGAGTAGCTGCATTCCGCTCGCTGTATTCTTATTATATAATAGAAACTTCAAACTCGATATAATTAACAAATAGTTCTACTTCTAGTTGATTCATTTACAATTAAATGAAAACATTCTGATCATTGCCGAATCTCTGCATTTAATTTAATCAAATAAAATCTAAAGCCATAATTCAACTTGCATTAAGCACAGATAACAATACTTGCGGAAATTCAAAAAAAAAAAAAAGTAAAATAATTAAAATAAAAAGTATAACCTGCAGATCATGCCAGTATAATTGCAACATCAATTTAAGTAAAGTAGCATAAGAGTTGCGGTGATTTTATTTTTTGCTCTTTTTTTAAAAAAATTGTGTTTATTTCAATATCATTTTATCTATCATACATTGATAATATGTCGAAGTACCAATTATTTGGTCAGCCTAAGGGTGTTGATGATCGTCAACATTCAACGTGCTTTCACATTTACGTACTTTATGTAAGCGATACGCATTAGAATTCAATTCGTGCATGCGGCGACTTCTTCAACGCTCCTCCTGCGGATTGATGTTGGTGTTCCTGCGGTGCAACTCTTTTGTTTGTATTTTAAACAGCTCTTGTTTCAACGGGATTGTTACTGTTAGCAAAGTTCCCCAATTGGAAACGATGGCCGTTCTTTGCAGCTTCTTGAACGTTTTAAATTGAAGTATCAGGTTTCCCCCGTCGTATTAACTAAGAGAATCAGAGTGCTAGAATTAAAAAAAAAAAAAAATATATGAAACTGACAGGATGAAAAATTTTCAGAAACAATCATTTCTGGGGTTTTCTTTTTATTATTACTATTATTAATAAGGTCATTTCAGCATTATTTGCCAACAAGAGCCTCTTGCTTGTTTATCAATTGTGACAGATTAGTATTTAGGATCAACTTGAAAGAATTTAAGCTTGAAGTAGAAGAAAAAATATTTGTATCAAATTTAAGCTTGAGGAAATTGTTGTTTTTATTTTTTCTTTAATTTTGCCTTATTTTATTTTTTTATTTTTTTCCGTACGTATTATCCATTTTTACTTTATTGAACATTTTTTTGATATTAATTTTCTTTTGTTCATTCTTTCACTGTTTTCCTTATTCAAATTTGATCAACAAAGGGAGGCATTTCGAACAGTCTACTCTGAATACCAGCTTACGACTTAGATATTGAGCATAACCGTATATACATTTTAACATTGGGATCATTCACTGAAAGAAACTGAAAAAAAAAAAGTAGTGACAAAGTCTTTAAAGCTAATACGTCACAAGTAGTGAAATTTATACAGAATACTGTACTTACATACACAGATATATATAGAGAGGCCTTAATTTTGGAGTGCTTTAGGTGAGGATCAACTGAACGTTTCATCTTATATTTTAGTCGCATTAGTGGTATCTAGAGAGTCTACCCTCCATGCCTTTCACACAAAATGCCCTTCGATGAAACGACCTCTAAACCATTTAAAAACGTTTCCATTCAACTGATCCTTAATGAGGATGATCACAAGGATCACACTGTAAAGCAGGAAGACTGGCAGACTCCTCTATCATCTCCATCAGAGAATAAAGGTGGCGAACTACCGACGAATACATTTGTAGAAAGAAAGGTATTGCCAGAATCCCCGTATAGTATGAACACCAATGTTGCTTCATCCGCGGGATCTGGTCCTGGTGCTAGTTCTGGTCCAATGGGAAACTTGGGAACTGGTAGTTCTAATCATGTAGGTATTGGTGCTCCCGTTTCAGGCGGTGATTACTACCAGCAGAATGTGCCTTATAATATACGAGTTCCTTACTACCCTATTCAGTCATCTCCAGAATATACAGATAACAGAAGAGGTAGAAGGTTCAGAAGACGATATAATCAAATCGTGAGGAAGTATATGTGCTCATTCCCTGGTTGCACAAAAAGCTATGGCTCACTAAATCACTTAAACACTCACATAGTTTCAAAGAAACATGGTCAGAGGAAATCTAAAGCGGATTTTCAATCTCATGAGGACCAAAACCCACATAACCTTCATGCAAATGCTGGAGGGTGGTCCTATGGAAATCCACCTCCACATACTGGTCATCAGAACGCCCCACCACCTCAGCATCAATCAGGTCCCGCATATTTGCATTTACCTCACCAAATACCTCAAGACCCTAGACTACAGCCACAACAACAACCTCATGTAACGCATATGGGAGGTACCTCTATTGCTCCACCGCAATCCTATTATTTGCATCAATCTGTATGGGTACCTAATTATCAGCCCCAGTATCAGCAAGCTCCTCCCCCGCCCCCTATTCAGTCGCAATCATCAATGCCTCATTTGCACCCTCCACCCCCAATACTACAACACCAGCATCAACACCAGCACCAACACCAGCATCAAATTCCGCAGCCACACACAAATCAGCATCTAGCCTTAGTACAACCGACTAGCTACCACCAACCCCTGCAACAACAACAACAACAACTGCAACTTCCCAGTCATTTGCAATCCTCTTCCATGTCTCAGCATGGCCTCAATTATCAAGAGGAATCAGTATCCTCATCTTCATCTGAAGAATCTGAAAAATCGCCCACCGTTAAGGCAAAATAAAAAATTAGAATGTACAATATGTATCATAGTAATAACACTAAGAGATAATTAAGAAGAGGAAGTTAAATATAACATATGAAGAAGAAGACATGAATCATAAGATATTCCAAAAGAGGATCAGAAAAAGAGCTAGTAATTATGGGGCGCCTAAAAGGTAAGCAGATATTCCATATGTCAAGAGAGCCACATTGAAGATATGATTATATTAAGTACAGAATCAATAATTATGGCAAGTAAATCGAAAACTACATAGTTTAAGCACAAATTTATAATTATTTAGCCAAGTATTGTACAATCAAATGAACACACCGTATTCTTTAATATTATTTTTGCAAGTCGCCAATTTTAACACATTTGAGAATGCTGCATAAATTTTATTGTGGGATCGATGCAAACCTGAAATAGGTAAGTGTTAAAAGTGATTGCATAACGCTCTTACATTAACTAAGCTCGCTTTGATATGTGTAAGCATATGCCAGATTCCGCTTAGCTTGAGCCCGCTCAAAAACTCTCAATGCTTAAAAAATTTCTAACTTTTGGGTTTTTGATGCCAACCGTTTTTAGGGCTAAATTTTTATTCTAGTAATTTTACCATTTTTCAAATTTACTTCTAATAATAGCCGATTTTGAAACGGACGAAAATTTGTCGACATAAACAAAAAAATTATTATCTAGTTACAAGTTTAATTGGAACAATGGAAACTGACTTGAAATCAAGTGGAATAATGGTAAACTATGAGTTTTCAATCGATAAACCGCCTTACTGAGAGATATAAAGTTTTCCTTCAAAATCTCATTCATTGAAAAAAAATATATGTAGTTCTCATTCTGCAGTAAAACCCAAACCATAACAAAGTATAAGGCACTGACAAGGTTACTACGATAGATTTCCAGAAAAGGTAAATTAAACACATCACGTTGAATTTTCAGAAGTTATGGATACCACTTCTATGAACAACTTTTTTCTGTACTGAGGTGTGCTTCTCTCTCTCTATCAGTTAATTTTGTGCAGCATTTGACCCAACTTCAACGTCTCACGATACATCCAAACACCTCATGAGAATAGGACCTGCATACAGATACTTTTCACTTCTTCGAGATCTAACACCTATATGAATCGAACTGCCTCTTGATTGATAGAGGTTATCTGTACGATTGCAGAGGATATTGAATTGTAAAACAAGTTGTAAATGGCGAAGAAAGGTGGTAAAAATAAGCAGACTGCAAAAAATGTGGAAAAGATAATTGTAGAGAAGGAGGACGTAGATGTAGACATTGACGAAGAAAACGTAGACGTAAACGAATCTGGAAAGGCTGAACTGGGCCAACCTACTGATGACACAAATTCCCAGCCAGCAACTCCAATAAATGAATCCTCCGCGAGTGTAGTAGCAATGGATAGGGCGGAGGAAGAGAATGAAAACGTGGAGGAAAAGGGTGAGGTGGAAGTAAAAGCTGACGAACCGAAAACCGAGAGTATCCCCACAAAAGTAACCAAGAAGAGGCTCACCTTACAGGAAAGACTTGCATTGGCTGCAAAAGGTAAAAAGAAGGGGAGCAAAGCAGCTAATAGCAGTATCGTAGAAGATTTAGAAATTAGGGACTCAACGCCGACACCAGAGCCCAGTAAGGAAATTGATCGTTCCCTTGCCCTGCTGCCCCAGGTAGATAATGTTGATCTTTTACAAACGGAAGTTACTGATCATTTATCTTCTTCATTGAAGGAGCAACTAGATGAGTCCAAGGTCGAAAATGTTAAACTATTAGCAGAAATCGAGTTGCTAAAGACGAAATTGGCTACTGCAAATGTAAATGTCTCTTCAAAACCAGCAAGCAATAATTCTAATGCCAAGCTTGAAGAGACAATTCAGCAACTTCTAAAGGAAGGGGAAGCTCTCTCCAAAAAGGAGTTAAAATTGAATGAATCAATTAAGAAGCTAAAGGCGAAGAATGAAGAATTGGAGACATCTTTGATAAGCATATCAGAAAAGGATGAAGATCTTCAAATGAAGCTCGTTGAAATTGAAAACATTTTGAAAGTCAATAAAGTCTCCTCAGTTGAGCATCTTTTACAAACAATGCATGACCTTTCCAACAGGAGCAATGAATTTGAAGATGTTCTAGAAAGAAATAAGGAATTGGAAGCGAAGCTTAAAGATCAATTGCAACAATATGAAAAAGAATTGGAAACTAGGATAGAGTCCCAAAGAGACTACAATGAATTAAGCATTCAATTCAATATACTGAAGAAACAAAATTTGCTAGAGTTGGAGACGAAAAATACTTTAATTGACAATTTAAAGAAGGATTTAAATGATTTAAGAGGAGCCAATTTTGACGAGATAACAAGATTGGAAGGGAAAATAGAGCAACTTAGAATAGAGAACGAGAGCATTAATGGAAGTACAGGTGGTAGCAAGGAGTTAAAGGAAGGTAAATCGTTATCTTCTAAGAAGGTTATCGATTATAAAGAATACGCTTCACTCTCAGACAACCACTTCAACCTCCAACAACAATACCTTTCCTCACAAGAAAACTGGAAAGTTATAGAACAAAATTTGTTGAAAAAGGTTGAAGCGTTGAATTCCAATGTCGAACTCATCAAACAACAGAAAAGTAAAAGTCAACTGGAATTGAAAAAGATACAAGTCCAATTGAATAAAAAGTCGGAAGAATGTAAATATTTGATGGAAAAGGTTGATGAATTGACGAAAGCTAATGAAGAAATAACTTTTCAAAACGAGTACAAAGATAGCAACTACTCAGAGTTGGAAGAAAGAATGGAGAGTATTAAGAAAGTGTATACCAATGATAGAAATAATTTGAACATGAAGGTGAAGAAATTGAGTGAAAGTCTTGAGGAGGCTCAAGAAAAATTACACCTCCAACATCAGCACCAGATATCGCCATCAATACAAGTGGGAATTTCTTCCCCTCATATCCCAAATGAGCCTCCTTTGACTTTCAAGAGAGGTGGCACGAATGCAAACTCAGACCTAAACTTGAGATCATATCCACATCGCGATAGCAGCTTCAACGAGCACACATTGTCATTGTCCGAGATCAAATTTGGAGAGTCAAGTAATACTCCTGCCATTTCCAGAGATAATTCGTCATATTTCTTGCATCAAAACAATTCGCTGAATTCTTTCACCACCGAAATTGGTGTTGATGGTATTGAAACGGGAGAAGATGCCATTAGCTATAATGAAAAAGCTAGCAGTTTGGTGGGAGGAGTCAGTGTCTTCCAAAATAGCAGCGGCAACAGTAATATTAACAATAACTACGCTACGGGAGCTATAGGTGGTGGTAATGTTAACATTCAACTTATTAATAAAATGAGCTCCAATATAAGAAGATTGGAAATAGAGTTGAATACTTTGAAGGATGAAAACCGAAAACTAGCAGAGGAGAAAGAGCAGGTCCAGAAGGTAATAATCGAAAAGATTAGGGTGGAAGAAGAGATTGACGGTTTAAAGCAGAAGTCAGAGGAATTGGAGAGACTACTTGAGGAAAATAAGAAAAAGGAACTGACGATGTTGCAGATTATAGGTGAGAAATCTGACCAAGTTGAGGAATTGAAAGCAGATGTTGCAGACTTAAAAGACTTATGTAAGCAACAAGTACAACAAATGATATCGATGAAAGTGGTCACATAGAGACGCAGTACATAGCTATAATATATAACTATAATATATACACAAAGATCCATAGCTAGATAATTAATCGAATAAGCAATTCTTTCGCAATAAGCTGCAACTGATAACCTCATCTATGCTTCTCGTCGCTCAAAATGCAACCTTTGGAAATCCTGCATACAACCAATATTTTCGAGAAGAGCATCTTGAAAAAAAAGCATCGCCTGTGAAAAAGAGATGCCTACTACTTGCCGACATATTTGTGTAGTTTAAAAGATATATATATATTACTTTATGAGTGTGTCTGCTTGTTTCGAGCAGAATGGAAAGTACTTTGCTAGTGCAATTTCCAAAAATGGAAGAAATGAGGTTCAAATCTTTCCAATAGATCTGAACAAGGTAGTTGACCCTTCAGCGGAGTCCTTCAGGATCGAACTAGACGCCAATGAAGTGGTGAAATCCATCTGTTGGGCATATATTGATAATAGTGCCGAGCCTGAGAAGAAGAAGAGGAAATCTGTAGAAGAAAATAGTGAAGAAGGAGTTGATTTGAACTCAAAATCGAGCCATTTAGTAGTAGCATTGGAAAATGGAGAAATGAAAGTATTCACTCCACAACAAGAAACTTCCACATCAGCATTAAGTCCCGTTAAATCTATACCTGGATCGAGCAAAATTGGCAGCATAACTAACTCTTACAAAAATTCCAGCGTATGGACGCTCCAAGAACATTCAAATAATTTAAGTGAAGTCTCGATCCTTAGTGGAAAGACTTTAAAAAATTTCAAATTCGATGAGGTCAAGACTTGTAACTTTGTCCACTCACTTGATATTGTCGTTGCCACAACAACGAAGACTTCTCAACATCTAGTAATCGGTAGTGAAAACACTTTGTACTTAGTGGATCCCTCCAAACCTAAAAAGTCCTTATTATTGAAGTATTCGAGTGTGAGCAATGTATCACTGATTGCCCAGAGCAGGACTGATCCAGGAACTTTTGCTGTACTCAGAACGGGAAATGAATCTGGCAATATTGTAGCATTATATTCAGTCAATTCACCCGAATGCGCCAAAGTATTTTCGACCAGTAGCAGTAGAATAAGTAAGATAAAGTTCGTGGGAAAGAACTTATATGTATTTGGCTCAGAAGGTGTCGAAATATTCGGTACCCAAAGCGAAGAACCTATTACTTTTGTTAAGACGAATGGAGGTGCCCAATTTCAAGATGCTTCTGAATATAATGGAGATGAAATTTTAGCGGTTTGGTATGATAGAAATGAGCCAAATTTCCACACTTTGAGCATTAGCCCAGGAGAAATAGTGATTGACTTAAAGGATGTGGGTCTTGAGGATGTTGACATTCAAGAGGATGAGGAATTGTCTTATTATAGAAAGAAGCATGCCATCAAGAATATATCTTATGAAGAGCTAATCCACACTTTACAAAAGTATTTATCATCCGAAGAGAATAGCAGTGCAGTGCTTGAACTCTGTTATTCTAACAATAAGGAATCTAATATCAAAAACACAATCAAGGCATTATCAACAAATTCTTCACAGATCATTAAATTATTTGAAATAATTAGCCAGGAAGTGTCCTCACACCCTACGAGAACCAACACTTTATCAATATGGTTAAAATGGATATTACTAGCCAACGGTGGTTACATTGCCAGTCAAATAGATCAAAAAGACAATTTGAGGACATTACAAAAGGGTTTATCCTCAGGAATGAAGTTGATGCCCAAATTGTTGTCGTTACAAGGTAGGTTGAATTTACTCAAGTCACAAATGGAATTGAGGAATAAAATCGGTGGTAGTGTAGACGATGACAGTGATATTGAAGGTGACGTTTCCAATGTTGGTAACGACGAAGATGAAGAAGGGTCCACCACGATTGCCAACGAAACTGGGGATTTGACTGCCAACGGAGAAGAAAGCATTGTTTACGCCAATGGGGAAAATGATGACTACCAGGATGTATTAATCGAAGTGGATGAAGATGAAGAAGATGACGAGGATGAAGATTAGTCGCTGACATGGCTTGAAGTAGATATAAAGTTCCATAGCATTAATTAAAAATAGATATAATGTAATTTTTAACAAAAAAGTCATCGAAAGTCAAAATTTCGTGTTATGACTATTAAATAATACGAACTGACATAGTCGATGTGACAATTAGAGTATTGTATGGCATTTACAAACATGGATGGATAAGAAGTCATTCTTCAAAATTATCAAGTATAGCTTTTCTCGATAGTTCTCACAATTTGCAGCCACTAGGCTCAAAATTTATCCAAAATTGCCGGACCATGAAGAAATTTCATTCATTTTGAAGATAAAAAATGTAAAGTACACTGCTCCTGCTCAAACTAGAACCAACTCCAATTTAAGCTATTAAATTTAAAGTACAAAAGTGGATAATCGAAAAAGAAATGGTTCATAATTAATACCTGCTGCATCTCAGCTCTACACCTTTCTTTATAAGAAAAAGAAAAAGGATCGATTCAGGGATTGTAGACAACAACGTAATGTTGGGCGATAAAATCGCAAATTCGTTTGAAAGTAAAAAGCTTGCTTCGCCAAGTACTGCCCGCAATATTTGGATTTCAAATAATATCCCTTACCCTGTATCTACTTCTGACTGAATAGAACACTCGTCATGTTCTTCGTGTATATTATTTTTTGTTTAACTAGTACTAAGCTGCAGCAGATGACTTGCGTGCGTCGATCTGAAATGCACGCAGCATGTATGAAATTTTTCTTTTCATGCGAAGGCGGTTGGTTTTTGTGTAACAAAAAAATTCTTACTACATGCATAGCTAAAAGCGAATTTTCACTTTGTGAAGGTGGTAGGTTGTCTTAGTACTTCATTAATTCGGTCATTATGGATGCTAATGTCTTGTTGGAGTGCTTTGCCTGCACTTTACTGGCCAACCAGAATATCAGACAGCAAGCCGAGCTCAGATTAAAGGAATTATCCAATGCACCCGGGTTTTTAGGCGGATGCTTGGATATTATCGGCTCTAAGAATTTAGTTTCAATTGATACTAACGTCCGTAAAGCTGCTGCTGTTTACTTTAAAAATAGAATTGTCAAGTATTGGATGATTCCTGTGACCAAGGATACTTTGATTTATATAGATAACGATGAAAAACCTGTAATTAAAGATAGAATATTAGAGGTAATGATTAACTCAGACTACCATATTCAGCAGCAGTTGATTCCGGTTTTAAGGGTATTGATTTCGTTTGAGTTCCCTCAACGCTGGGGCAACCTATTGAATGATACGGGAGATCTCCTCCAGCAAGTCCCAGAAAGTAGTAATTCTGATGATGCATCTTACACACTGTTATACACGGGTTTGTTGTGTTTCTCAGAAATTTGTAGAAAGTTCCGCTGGGTCAGTAACGAGGACAGAGAGAAAGAATTAGATCCTATAATTCAACAAGTATTCCCTCACTTATTGAATATTGGTAACAATATCCTTGCTGATCCCCTGCAGTTG
Organism: Dujonia railenensis; assembly: GCA_935541525.1. NCBI lineage: Eukaryota > Fungi > Ascomycota > Pichiomycetes > Serinales > Debaryomycetaceae > Dujonia > Dujonia railenensis. The sequence goes on along the minus strand of CAKXYY010000001.1, from coordinate 1,117,679 downwards.
ACAGAGTTTAAAGCAGAGATTTTGAAACTTATCCTTAAGATTTACAAATTTGTAACTTACTTCGATTTACCAAAGATACTTCAAACCAGAGATGCTGTCATTTCGTGGGGCCAATTCCATGGATCGATTTTTAATTTGCAGGCCCCAGCATATATTGAAACTCAATTCAAATCATTAAATGAAAGGGAAAAGTCCATATTGCATATATCTAAATGTTATAAATGGTCTTTGGCCAACTTGTACAGATTGTTTACTAGATATCTGTCTAATGGGATCCTGAAAAAGTACAACTATACTGACTTTCACAAGATGTTTTTGAATGAATTAATCCCTCAGTTAATTCAGAATTTCCTTCAAATTATAGAGCAATGGTGTTCTAAGCTTAGATGGTTGCCTATTTCGGCTCTTTATTATTTATTACAATTTTTAAGTCATTCAGTTACCCAAAAATCGACTTGGTTACTTATCAAGCCATTTTTTGAAACTTTAATTAGTCATTTCATTTACCCACTTTTATGCCCTATGGATGAGATCTTGGAAATTTATGAAGCAGACCCACTCGAGTATATTCACATCAATTTCGATATATATGATGAGATCAATACTCCAGACATAGCTGCATTAGGATTATTGGTTACATTTGTTGACAAAAGGAAGAATTCAACTTTAGATACAATTGTTAACTTTGCATACTTGCACTTGCAACAACTCGTTGGTGCAGTTAGTGCAGGAGACACTACATTGGAGACTGCTAAAAAGATTGAAGGGATTTTGAGACTTATTGGATGTATTTCACATTACATCTTGATTCCCCAATCTAAATATTACCCACAGATGGAGACATTTTTAAACAAACTAATTTTGCCCAACTTGAATTCAAATTATGAGTTCGTAAGAGCAAGAGCTTTGGAAATTACCAGCAAGTTTGCTGACTTAGAATTCGAAGAGAATGGTGAATTTCATACCATTGCTAAGATTTTTCATGCTGTAGATGAAAACTTCGATTTACAAACCAAGCTGTTACCATTGGCGTTACAATGTGCTCTAGCTATTCAATCATACTTACCTAAACAGCAATTCAAAGATGCAATGGGATCCATTATTTTACCAATAATGTCAAAGCTTTTAGAATTGAGTGAAGAAATCGATAATGATCTGATATCCATCGTAATGCAGGACTGTGTAGAAAATTTCAGTGAACAATTACAACCATTTGGCGTTGATTTAATGACAAAGTTAGTGGAACAGTTTATGAGATTATGCCAAGAAGTAAACGAATCTACGAAGGAAATGGAAGAAAGTGGGGGCATAGATTATGATGCATCTGATGATTCTAGTGAAAAAATTATGGCTGCCATTGGATTATTGAATACCATGATTACAGTTCTACTTTCTTTCGAAAATTCTCAATCAATTTTGGTTAAATTGGAAGAAGTTTACTATCCAATAATTGAATACGTTATTGTGAATAAAATTGATGATTTGTTTGCTGAAATTGGTGAATTGATTGAAAATTCTACTTTCTTACTTAGACTGATTAGTCCAACAATGTGGAGAGTGTTTAAACTTCTTAGTCAGTCATTTCATCACGATGGAAACCCAGCTGCCTTGAACGGAGGTGGCATTGCATTATTATACACCGAAGAGTTGATTCCTTCTTTGAATAATTTCTTGATCTATGGACAGGCTGATTTGCTAGAAAATGATGAAATTATTAATGGGTTTTTTGGAATCTTTATGGCCATTGTTGATGGTGATGAAGAACAAGTTGACTTTAATGACATTTCATTTGCATGTGAATTGGGTCAAAATTTCATTTTAACCTTAAGACAGAAATCCACACCTTTCTTGATGACCATTTTGGGTAAGGTATTGGGTATATTTCAAAACATGACAAACGATAAACTTCATGTAAGAAATAATTCATATGACGTTAATGTCAGCAATGTTATTGTTGCTACTTTCATTTACGATTTACCAAATGCTATTGCGTTTTTGGAACACCTGGGTTTCATTGAAGTGTTTTTTGAAAGATGGATGAAATTGATTCCAATGTTGAAAAGAGTTTACGATATCAAATTATCCATTTTAGGATTAATTAGCATTGTGAGTGACAACGAGATTTTGGCCAAATTTGAAAGTGGTGGTAATAATAACTTCGCTATTGGACTAGTTAATTCAATAATTCATCTCTTAAAATTGTTGCCTGATGCAATTAAGAATTTGGAAGAAAGAAGAAAAAATTTCAACGAGTTAGATGATGAGGGTATGCAAAGATTATGGGAACAAGATCAGGAGGCATTTAATAAATTTACTAGAGGGGGCGATGAAGACGACGATGAAGAATACGAAGACTTTGGAGATGAAGCAGAAGACTCAACCAATAATGAAGAATTTGATTCTTTCTTGAAGGAACAGGAAGAAAGCTTTAAATTAAAGAGTTCTGGGTTTTACGATGAAGATGATGAACAAATTAATGAAGACCCATTGAGCTCCACACCTTTGGATAATTTAAATGTATTCAAGTTCTTTAAAGATTTCCTAATTTCTTTACAGTCAAATGATCTTCACAAGTATCAATCATTATTCGGTAAGTTGAACGAATCAGATCAACATGTCATTCAAGATGTATTTGAAATTGTAACAGACTAATGTACACCAAGCATACAATAACATTCAATTTTCAATAGATAAAAACAATACAGCTATAACAACCTTATTATTTTGTAGAATAACATAGAGTATAGAAAGAATGTGCTTGAAGTGTGAATCTTAACAGCATCAAATGCCTCTTTTTTTAAAAAAAAGATGGGGGCGAGCTGGGAATTGAACCCAGGGCCTCTCGCATGCTTGATATAAATTCGTAAGAATTTTCCCAAAGCGAGAATCATACCACTAGACCACACGCCCAAATTATTTATTCAACTTTATAAATGAGTAAACTTGAGTCATTAAAGTGACTTTCTATCTGTTTCCAAGACGAAAACAGATACAAATTTCATATGAAATTCAATAAAGAGCTCATATTTCGTACATATACGAATGCTGTTATGCACGTACCGTGTCAATAGGGACTCGCGATTCAGCACGCTAGGTGTCAAAAAAAAAGGTGTCAAGGCTTGGTCCCGGCATGGTGGTGTTCTATTTACGGTCCGGGTTAGAGTGTACGGCGCCCTCGGATCGACGAAGGATCCCTAGTCTCTGAAATCTTTGATGACTTTGTATCTTGGAATTTTTCGTAAATGTCGCCAAGATGAGTGAATGTCCGATGTGCTAACTGTACAACGAAGCCATTTGATAGAAGAAGCAGGTTGATAACTAAGCCTCGAGAGACAACATGGGCAGTGCCCTTCAAAATTTCTTTAATCTGTCATCATTTCTATCTTCTACTACTACTAACACTATAGACCCAGGAAGGGTCTCTTAAGAATGAGGCTTTTTTCTTTTCAGTGATGTCAGTTTGACGCATTATCAGACCCATCACTTCGCTATCTCGGAATCAGCCAATTGACATTCTGTTCCTAAAAGTGAAAAATCGCTCAAATAAGAGTTTCTGCAAGACTCCGATCTAAAATTAGACAGGGAAGGTCCAATTAGGTAACCACCCACACGTATTTTTTCCAAAACTAAGTACCTGTGGAAGTACAGTGCAGAAATTACCGAAAAAATAAAATTTCAAGAGATGAAATGTGAGGGAAATCTCTGTTTCAAAAGTCTTATTTCATCGTGTGACCACAATGAAAGAGAGGAAATGAACATTTCCCATTAATCACATACAATTCCACCCCGCAAAAAGAAAAAAAAATAATGAATTCAATCCACCTTATCAAGAGATAAATAGCATGGAGAGCATACTTTGAATATCGAGATGACAATTTCCAGGTGCGTGAAAGAAAAGGGATCTACGATACCTTTAAGAAAAGATGGTTAATCTTACACCAGGGACTCAGGGCCTACCGTTTTTTTTTTTTTTTTGTTGTCTGCATCTCATATTTTTTTCTTTCTCTACACTCAGCCGACTCATCAGTAAAAATAGATGGTGCGTATACTTCACTCTGACCCAGTCCACATCTTTGAAATGGTTTCTCTAATAACTCTAAATTTCAATTAACTTTAAATTTCAAATATGAGATATTCCAAATTTATTTTATAATTATGTAAGAAATATTAGAGTTTCATATAATGTTGGTATTGTTCCCTTTAGTGAATCCCACGTTTTCTAGGGATGCTGGAAAAAATAAGAAGGTACACGTGAGGGAAATAATAAAAATCGAGGCTTCGAAACTGAAAATGTCGTGAGGCGGCTGCAAGGTGCATACACCTAAATAAAAGATAGCCCACATGGGGTAATAAAGTAATGTGCTTGAATATAAAGATTTGTTTATTTAATAAACAGTAAAGCACTATATTAAGAATCTTTTGACATCAAATCTCCCTTCTTGTTTTTTTGTAAGTTAATTAAAGATATTTCGAACAACAAGTTCCATACACATACACATTTGCACACAAAATGCTTATCTTAGGATACCTTCTCCTAGTTCCCTCCACACTTGCATTAAATATCCTCCTTTCATCGTCCAATTCGTGGGTATCGAAAAACATTCGCCATCTTCAATATGAACTTGAACTTCAGAATCACAAAGTTATACTTGTAGCTCCATTATACAACCAATGCCAGGGAAATTCAGACTGTTCCGCGAGATCAGATATACGGGCAGAAACTTCGGAATTTGACGGGGGTGAATATGGCCATCTCTTAAAGTCACACCAGGCATATTACAAGAACATAAAGGCTGCCGCTGCAGGAGTGGTGAGAGGCGCTAAGGGGGTTATTCTTAACAAGAAAAATTACACACCATTCGAAACATCGGATAACAGCTACCAGGGTAAGGACTTTGGTCAAGATCCACTGAATTTAAACGCTTGGTTTGTCAACAACTCACCAACTAATACCTTATTAATTGCATTGGATATAATTTTACCAAAATTTTATCCCGACTTCCAGCCTGATTTGATAATTTTAGGTCCGGATGAAGGAGTCTCTTTCACAGATCTGGTACCCTACAGCAAGAGAATCATGGGAGAGTCGATCAACCCACATGAAGAAATGGTGAGGCTCGCCATGATCAAAAATATTGCAACCGTCTGCGTTGGCACTGAAGACAAGCATAATGTATATTTCCAAGATGAGAAAATATTTGATATTACACAGCAGCAGCAAGTATTGCCTAACAGCGAAAGTGATGACTCTGTCGAAGTAGAGCTGTCGACAAAGAGTAACAGATTTGTCCAGAATATCAAATTTATTAATTCCAAAATAGTTGAGTTGATTGGTACACTTTCAGAAAAAATGCTACTTGATAAAGCTGAAGCACTTTTACCTAATCAGACATCACTTAATATCAACTTCCCATCCATGAATCATGATTATTCCCGTTGTCTGACCAGTAGGGCCAATGAAGAGTTGAACCCTAGATTCAACCAAATTATTTATGATGAAGAAGAGAGTTCCGTGGACTACTTCAAAATTCCCCTGTTCGTAATGGCCAGCAACGGGGAACTTGTATTAGAAGGCGAGTATACCATAGATATCAGTACCAACCTGAAACTCATGAGGGAAGATCCAATGGACGAAACCTACATAGATACAGCTTCATTGTACTTCAAGCATAGAGTTAAGACCTACAAGGATGAGGCTCCACCTCAAGATTATTCTGATAATGAAGACTTCAGAAAATTAGTTTTAAGAAACGATTTGGAGAGGTTAGCATTAAGAGATTGTTTAATCAGTGTAACTGTTAACAATTTGGAATTCAATGGGTTAGGAAAGGAGTACTTTGATTTGGGTAATTAAATTAAATAACAACAATATACGTATAGAAACGAATAGATGACTGTAGGAATTATAAGTGTAGGTTGGACACTGTCAAACAACCATAAATTGTGGAGCAGATGGTTCTTCAAAAATTGATATCGTAGCAAGGATACTGCAGATTCAATACCATCAAGAATGTAGTAGAATTATTCCCGAAAAGTTCTCGTGGGCACAGAACTAACTAACGTATTAAGCGAAACCATGTAACCATGTGTTTAAGGAAGCATCTCTATGCTTCTTGTCTTTTTGATGCACGAGCCGCATGACGCATAATAAACATTGCATATGCGTACATGTAATTCGACATCGTGTGCGCTCTTCACTGGCAATTAATTAAACGTCCACATGTACGTTGTAGTGACAGGACGGTAATATTTGCAATCTCGGGAATTGCAGTGACACTCATGGGATTAGTATTGACTTACACACGGAAAGAAATGCTCCTGTCACTTATGCTTGCAAATGAATTATTATTTGACTTTAGCTTTAGTTGTTCACACGGCGGAAAATGTGGCACGGAGATGCAAATATGTGGGCATCACCACTCCTTTTCAAAATGTGGTGAATTCTAGTCACTATCATGCTGGGGTCATTTGCACTCTACGCTATGACTCCTCCACTCTGGCCCCCATCGAAATCCTTCGTTTCTTCTCGCTTTTTCTCGTACAAAGTGGTGGTGGCTGCTTAGATCATTGCTTATCTTTCTTGAGTCATTCAGATCACGTGCGATGATTAGAGATATCATATAGACATTTTCAAATTTCTTTCAGCCTTCATTTTTTAGTGATCAGCACCTACCTTTATTAAGTCTGACAGACACTGGAATATCACATAACAGCGGGTAATTTTATTACTATACATTCCCTCTTAGTTATATGAGTCCTACACTTATTCCCTCCATTTCTACGGAGAGCGATGTCTATTCCCATCTCTCTGCGAAAGAGAGGCGAAAATACCACAAATTGTCCTCATTGCTGTGTATGTCGCTTATTGTAAACAAGATGATTGGTACTGGAATCTTCCTGACACCTTCAATAATATTCCAATATTGCCAAGGCAGTGTTCCAATTTACTTGACACTATGGTTAGTAGGAGGAATTATCATAATGAGCGGGCTCTTGATATTCTTGGAATTTTCATTGAATCTACCTTTCAAAAATGGTGGTGAAAAAAACTACTTGTTGAGATCATTTCCAAACCCCAATGGGTTAATTGGTTGCATATATTCATTTCAAATGGTGTTACTTGGATTTAGCTCAGGTAACTCGTTCGCATTTGGAAAATATATTTTATTCGCATTTGGCTATAACTCCAAGTCAGATACTGATTGGAATGTTAAGATAGTAGGTGTGTTGTGCATACTGGCATGTATTTGGTTACATATCAAATACCCGAATCAGGGAACCCAATTATTCAACTTTTTGGGAGTTTTCAAGATTTTGATTTTGGTTTTGATCATATTCATCGGTGGTTTGGCATTTGCTGGAGTGATTGATGTAGAAGATGGTACACCAGTTGCCCCAACGCTAGTCGCTTCTGAAATTCACCAGTCGCCATATTCAATCTCAATTGCTCTTCTTGAGATCATTTATTCCTTTAAAGGATGGGAAAACGCCAACTATGTGCTACTGGAAGTTTCAGACCCATATAAGGTTCTTACAGTGGTTGCACCATTGGCAGTTGTGGTCACCGTACTCCTATACTTTTTCGTAATTTTGTCTTACCTTATTGTTATTCCTAAGGAAGAGATGATGAATAGTGGAGTGCTTGTTGCTGGGATTTTCTTCACTAAGATATTCGGAGAAAACTGGGCTAGTAGAGTATTACCCATCTTAATTGCCCTATCGAATCTTGGAAACGTGTTGGTCGTTTCATTTGCACATGGCCATGTCAATCAAGAATTGGCTAAAAGCAACTATTTACCATTTTCAGATTATTTTACTAACTTAAATCATTCGTTGATTTTGCACTGGTTCATAACTGTGCTAGTACTTGTAGCACCGCCTTCATCTGCAATTTATGAATTTGTGGTAAACTTATATATATACCCGGGCACTTGGATCAACATCTTGTTGACGTTGGGATTAATTTATTTAAAATGCAATTCAGATAAAGAAAGATGGGGTGTGGATCAACAACAAATTCAGAGCAATTTACAATATCAGTCAATAGAAGATGAAGAAAATATAGAGGAGGATGGCCCCTCCTCCTATTATCCAGACGATGCTGATACCTCGTTTACAGATTTCGATTCTTTACTATCGCAACCACTATCAAGTTCGAAAAGGCAATTTTCCACCCCTGGTTTATTCATCGGGATATTTTTACTTGCAAACATTTTCCTTGCAGTATTACCCTTTATTCCCCCACCATCAGGTTCACTGGCTGCGAAGCTGCCTATTCCTTATTGGGTATTCCCTACTGTTGGAACTGGAGTGTTGGTTGCAGGAGGGGTCTGGTTCTACGCTAGAGATTGGTATAATTCATTTGCATATAGAAAGTATGGAACGGGATCACCCGAGGTTAAATATGAAGAGCATTTATAGAGTAGGTGGTTCAGGTACTTTAGAGCCAATTATAGAACATAATCAATAGTAAAATTTTATCAAAACATTACAAGAGTAATTTCTTCTTGGAATTTGCAATTTTGTTAGTAAATTATATTCTACGCAATTATCATAATACCATTAAAATTAAGGTTCACAGCTGCTTAATATAACCATACCGATTACAATATACCCCAGTATCTCCATACACAATACTATACTCTGCTTCAGCATATGGTTCTGGTCATCTCGATGTGACCTCGGAACATCCTCATTTTGTGTCAACTTTCCCCCACACTTTAAATTTTCCTCACTATCAAAGTGAACCCCAAGAGCCAAAAGTGCATTTCAGTTCACTTCTGTTCTTCAAATTATTTACCAACATACATACCAAAATGGACTCTATAGAATCTCTCTCTAATTCACAGTCATTCTCATCCACTTCCAAGAAGAATGTGAATAATAACTATAAGTTGGCGGTGAAATATTTCATGAACAAGAGCTTCCAAAAATCGTTCGAATTGATTGCCAAGCTTTACGAGAAGAGTTTCCATCAGTTCAGAACCGGAGTAATACCTGAGCAATTGTTTTTAAAGATAGTTAACTTTTACTTGATTCAGGTGGGAATCATCTTAGATAGCAGTAGGAAGGACGTACAAGTTAAATTAACGCCTATTGAAGAAGTAAGTTGTAAGAATCAACTAGCTACCGATGACGTGATCATCCAGCTCAGAGAGATATACGGATCCAATGATGGCATACCGTACGAAATTGTTTACAACTTATACACAAGTTTATTCATAAACAGACATGACTTAGTTGATGAAACGACATTATTGGACAAATTTAATTCGATTATATATACTGTAGGCGCCGATGATGACGATGATGTCTTCCTCAGAAAGTTGCTAGATTTGTATGTGTTTGAGGTATTGCCCTCGTACAACAAATTTGATGAAGCCCGGAATCTAATCCAAACTCATGGAATTTATTCTCATGGCGCTGATTTAGAGTCCAACTTGACAAAATTATCTGTAATTAAGAGCGATTCCATTAAAAAGTCCGAAATCGAACGGAAAAGAAAATTGGAATCGTTGGCAAAGAAGAAAGAGTTGGAAAAGTTGGAGAAGCAAAAGGCTGAAGAACAAAAGAGGGAGGAAAACTTGAACTATAGAACGCTAAAGCAAATAAGAAACAGCCATTCCACAGAAAGTGCTGAGACCGTTCCCACCTCTCACAATCCTTCGCATAATTCATCTTCTTCCAAGGTTTCAGATTTAGCCAAATTGAAACAAAGGCTCTTCTACCAATTAAGTATATCCAAAGACTTTTTAGTTGACAATTACCCTGTATTGGTTGTCGTTATCATAAGTCTTTTAGTAGGCACGCGTTTCATTAGGTCTCGTAAGATTAACGTGAAAGAAAAGTTGATGGAAACCTTGAGGATGGCGCTTAAGGTTAGTTATTTGTAAATAGTACAATAATGTAATGGTATAATAATGCAATAGTATAATAATATGATCGTATAGTAGTATAATAGTATAGTAGGAGAGCTAGCACAATGTCAACTGGAGAAGCAGCCAACTCCGTGACACGTTTCTAATTCGTACATGCTAGAGGAAAAGCGGAATTTCTATCAATCCCCTTGGTCCAGACTCTGGTTCGGACTCTCGCCCTTCATCTTCATCCCTCGTTCTATCAATTTGAAGATCTATCCTCTCATATTCGTCCAAATTTAGTCTTTGTCTTTTGTTTGCTGAAGAATCGACCCTGTCGGGAGCGTTGCTTAGGTCCGTTTTCCCAAAATCTCTGATATACTCGTAGGAATCCTTGTCAAACACATTATTCAAATTGACCAGCATGTGCTCACCTTCGTCAGTCGAGGTTAGCGCCAACATGTTAAAAGTTATCAAAGTTCCTGAATAATTCGGAAGTCTAAGATTTTTGGATAGCAACTGAACAGACAATGTTCCCCCAAGATCTTTACTTATTTTACATTTGGTAGATAGCTTAACTGACCTGAATATCTTATTGAAGTGGTTGAAATTGTAGACAGATATAATGGACGAGTTGATTGGCGTCATGGTATTGGTGCCACCAGAAGAAGAAGAAGAAGATCTTCCGAATATCTCAATCTTTTCCAAAATGGTCTTTTCATTTGGGAATATAAGCTTCAGAAGGCCAATTGGACCCTTGGATATGAAATTGACCTGATTGTCAACAATTTGCGGTCCCCCGCCAAATTGTGTTTTGCGACCTAGTGTCTTGATTTGGTTCGATACGTAAAGGTAGAGTTCTGTAGTATTAATTCTCTGCAAATCTCTCAACAAGGTAGATAGCACGTCACATTTCAAGATCAACTCAAATTGAATCTCCAGATGGTTAATTGTCAAAGAGTTTTCAGGGGTTTCACTGTCTTCGTCTTCTGCGTACGGATATTGTAAGTCAGTGTAGAACGTTAGGAACTCAATTTTTTCACTTATCATCGAATCCTCAAATTCGATTATTAAGGGAAATCCTTCACCATTGTAAGTCATATAACAGACCATTCCGCTGTTAGTATGACTACCGCTATTGGTGTTGCTCATGTTAGTGACGGAGTTACTCTTCGCACTGGATATGGAACCTTCTCTCTGTACATTTGAAGAAGACTGGGACGGCACGTTGCCGAACGAATCACTTATCAACTTAATGTCTACTCCTAGTGTCAATTCTTCCTTCACATTTGGCTCGTACTGCGTGTTATTACTAGTATCTTCAGAATAGAAGTTGTATGTAGAGAACAACGCCGGATCAATAGTCAGCAGGGCATTTGCAATGTGATTCAGTTCTGCATAAAGAGTAATGCCCCTGGGCGATATTATCATCAAAGCTTGGTTATTTATGGATGAAATGGCCAGGAAGATATCTGCCAAGTGCGATATCTGCGTAGTGGAAGCCGTGAATGTGAACATAGCTCCAGAACGACACTGACTAAGAAGAAATCCAACGGAAGGTTGCAAAATATCCAACATGCTAATAGTAAATAAGCGAAGATTTGAAAAATCGCGAACCCAGGCAAATTGTATGGACATGACATGCTCCTAAGCTCCCAAGGGCCCAGAACGGGTGAACAAAGAGCCAACAAAGAGCTTCACTATTGCTGCTACCTACCACACTTCACGTGAGCCTTTCCAATCTGGCGCTACAGTCTACTCTACGCTGGTATGCCAAATAGGTCTACCGAGCAGCGCTCTTCAGAGCTCTAAAACACTCGCCCGATTCGCAGACTCTTCCATACCCTACACAGCTATTCTAGTTCTTAAATATTTATTCTTATTATTATTTATACCTTAATGGAGAATTAAACAATTTTTCCACCTTCGCCTTTTGATTTCATTTTTTATAAGTCATTTTATGCCAGAGAGTAGCAGCTTTTCACCTCCTCTACCCACTCAGTAGACACTAATGTAGTTATCGATTCTATTTTTCTGGTTTTGAGCAATACATTCAGCGATCCAGGTAACATTTCTAATTTCCTGTTCCTTGGACCTCAACCAGGCCCAGATGGCACTCAAGGTGAATTGCTGGGTAAAGGCGTTCTTACAGTAGTTCATTTCCAACAAGTAAAACCAATCTTCCAAGTTCTTGGAGCTGCCGGAGTTACTATCTTGTACATCGGAGAACAAGTCTTGGTACTCACCAACGGATTCCACGATAGACTTTAACTGCTCCACGTCTTCGGCATCACTCAACAGTTGGTGGAAATTTGGATACAACTTCCCGTAGTTAGGGAACAAGCTCAATTTGTCTTCTGAAGTCAAATCTGGGTTATTCAATGAGTTCAATGAAATGTTAATCACTCTCTTATCGGCCTCGAAGTTCAACAATCTTTCCATAATTTCAAGGTCTGGCTGCCCGAATTCAGTGGACACGAATTCTACAAAGGACTCCAAGTAGTTCTTGTACAACTTGTTTCTAATGATTTCAATGTTCAAGTCGTCCAAGTCATCAGCCGTGAGACAGTTCTTGAAGAAGGGAGCCAATGGAGTGTCAATCAAGACAGTGTTGTACAACAGCTCAATATCAGTGGCAATTGATAAAGTGGGCAACGTGTCGAACCAGCCCAACGGGTGGCATTTCTTCAAGATTTCCAGACAATCTCTGTCGTGTAACGTTCCTGTGATCATCAACGATACGTTATCAATCATGTAACCGTACGAGATATAGTCCAAGTACTTGGCCAATTTTCCCGACAGCTGACTTTTCAAGTATTGGAATTGCTGATATAATTTTTTGGAAAGGTTATCCTGAATAATTGATGTCGATAAAGGTCCTGAGTGTGATGCTAAGAAGTTCCCATAATCGGTAGATGAAAGTTGTAATTTCAAATCCTCCAAGTTATCACATTGCGTCAAGTTGACGTACTGGTTACCTCCAAGAAGTCCAGATTTGTACCCTCTGACAATTCCGTCGAGATACCCGTAATCGATGTTAAAGTAAAGACCTTCCATTCTATATAACCTGTGTGTTGCTAGACTAAAGACACTATCCCTGAGGTGTGCCAGTTCTTTTGCCTGCCGTGTTATCGGGAGTTGTAATTAATCGCGGGAAAAGAAGTGGAAGAAGGTCGTGTGGGGGAGAGGACTGTGAACTGGGTGGCTGCGAAAAATGGCCCAGCTGAGGATGAGAGCTAGCGGGCTGGGGGTGGCAGGAGTGCGAGCGCTCAGGACAGGCAGTGGAAGAGAGATGAAGACACTGGAAAGAGAGATGAAAAATGGAGAGAGGACAGGACTGCCACCTATTGTCGCAAAGTAGATGTAGATATAAGTTCTTCATAGCTCTTCTTGTAGTGTCCATTGGTGGGTTGCATTTAGCTAGCCTGCCCTCCGCACGCTCTTTAGCTCTCTCACTAACTTCACGCTAAAAATCTTCACTATCAGCGAAAAAAAAAAAAAACTCACACCCTAAAGTGCACCCTAATATGCTCCCAAAATCCTTGTTAATGAAGGTGAAGAAAGAATTAACACGCTAAATTCTCGCTTTCAAAAATTAAAAAAAAACATCCGCACCCTAAATTGCACCCTAAACCTTCGCTATCGAAGATGAAAAAAAAATTCGCACCCTAAAATGCACCTTAAAACTTCGCTATCAAAAACGCACAGTGTTTGTTTTTTATGCACCTGGCAGAGAAATCAAAAAGATCGAACTTCGACCTGATAGTTTGATCTATTCCTTCATTGTTCTCCACACACACTGGCCTCAAGATGTCTAACTTGCTCCTAGATGTTCTCAGAAACGATCTCAACCAGGAACTCGATCCTGCAATGGAAACAATCTCAAACGAGTATCTTAATGAACTATTGACTAATGATGAATTGTTCTCCATGGATCAGTACACCACCACCACCACCAACTCAGAAAACCTTGCGGCAACATCTTCGACTTCCGCCACTACTGGCAGGAACATAGTCGAGGAAATTGCAGAATTGGATCTCCAGGAAAGATCTTTAAACATCGAGTTGTCATCAATTACCTACAAGAATAAGGATATCATAGTAGACGTATCGTCAGACTTACAGACTATAAATAAATTGCTATTCCAAGAATTTGCTGAAGAGGTCAATTCTATGGAAAAAGCAGTGACTAGCGATCACTCTACCACTTCTTCCCAGAAGAGCGCGCTTTCCGTTAACATAAATGAAAAGCTCTATAAAACTATCGAAAGTAATAACAACATTCTTTCGAATATCGACTCCATCCTAGACCTTTTGGAATTACCTTCGCTTTGTAAACTTTGCATTCTCCAGGGAAATTATCAAGAATCCTTGGAAATCTCGATGTTAGTGCAATCGTTACTTATTAGGTTCCCGGGGGTGCACATTTTCCATCAAATCAACCAACAGGTGGAGACGGAATTGAAGCTTATGGTGAAGGGACTCCTCAAGCTCTTGAACACTAATTTGAAGCAGAACAATATCCTTAAAATTTTCCAAATCTTAAACAAACTTGATTTGATCCAGTCTAATGATTCTGCAGAGACGAAAAAGCTACAAAAGGAGAAGTATCTTAAAATAATTTACCTCAACTCTAGGTTCAAGTTTATTGTAAACGAACTCAACAGTTTACAGCCCTTGATAAAATTTAACAAGCTAACTTATCTCAAGAGATACATCGAGATATACCGTGAACATATTTTCAGTACACTTTCCATATATCATGCCATTTTCACTGCTGCGAAGTCTTCCACCACTTCATCAGCAGTATCGTCAGCCAGCTCTTCTGACGATGACACACTCCTCATCAATCAATTTATTCGTAACCTTGTGGCATTGCTAACCACGGTTTTCAAAACTTATTACAACGAGATAGACGATATCTCAGCAACCAACCCTACAAAGGAGGATGAAATAGAGAAAGTGGCTCATCAGGATGGTTTGCTCCTTCAAATCATCTACCTTTGTAAATCATTGGCCAAATACCATGTCGACTTTGAAAGTGTTATAATATGGGATTTGTGTTATAGTTCTGACTTAATAACAGAAGCTGATTGGAAGAGGAATTTGAAAAAGGTAAAAAAGTTTAAAGCATAGACATTTTATAAAAATAGATACAAGAGAAACCACTTGCCTTTAAATATTCACGTATTGTACATATATATTCTCTATAAACTATTTAAGCCAAACAAAAATCCCAACTCTTGTCTTCCCAACCTACTCACGTTCTTCATTCCTTCATCATTCATCGCAGATGCAATCAATTCTTTCTTCTGAGTTTGAAGTTCCATTATTCTATTTTCCACTGTATCTGGAATTAAAAGACGATGGACAAAAACCTCTCGTTGTTGGCCGATTCTATGCGCTCTATCTTGAGCCTGCTCTTCGACAAAGGGGTTCCAAAATGGATCCATAATAATTACATGCGAAGCGCAAGTCAATGTTAACCCAACGTTTCCCGCTCTAAGCGATAACAACAATACCTTTGTATCCTCCTCTTGATAAAACCGCTTGATTGTGGCGTTCTTATCTTCTATAGACATACTACCATCATATCTTAAAAATGAGATATTCTCATTTTGTAACGTTAGCTTCATAAGGTCAAACAAAACCAAGAATTGTGAAAATATTATGATCTTTTCACCTGGATTTTCTGAATTTATCTTCTTGATCAATTTCATGCATTCCTTCATCTTTGCTGAGGGGGTAAACCTGCCTCCCTTCGCTGCTACCAACTTTAAAATCTTTTGAGAACTAGATGTCTTCTTTGCACTTGGTGCTTCAAAATATTCCAACACTTCGCCTTTACTTAACTTATCCAGGTGCACCTTATGGAACATATTGTAGTCAATCAAATTATCCTCCTTAACAATAGTGGGGGAAGAACTGCACGTCAAACATTTGGCAGTTCTCCTACCCTCGGGGTTATCCCCATCTTCGTATCTCTCGAAGAAATTTTCAATGCAATTCTTGCAAATCATATGGCCACAGCCTGGGAACAAGATGACTGATTCATAACCCAATACGTCAAAGCAAATAGGACACGAAAACGCCAGCGATTCTTTTGTGTCACTATCTCCAACATCTTCTTGAATTCTTTCCACAACCCCTGGACTGAATTGCATAACCAGATCATACATTTTCTTCCAATCGAGTTTTCCCAGAAGCTTTCCCTCCTCTAATTCTTTATTCTCTATTTTATTCAATTTTCCGATTTCAACCAAAAAGCTATGACAGCAAGCTTGCCTCAATCTTAATAATAAAACTAAAATATTAGAATACGAAAGGTGCTCTTCTTCCAACATTTTAGCTGCTGCCCTCTTCGTCTGATCTTCCAAATCTTTGTAATATTCCCTCTCTTCATTTTGCATTTCAGTCTTAACTTCCTCGACATGTTTTTCGGGCAAATTCAAAATTGGTTTTCCATCAATTAAAGTCTTTTTATTCCTTCTCAATAAAATGGCCCTTAAAAGAGCTCTTAATTTCTGGAGTGCTGGATTTCGCTCCACATCATCATAATCATCTTTAGCCCTCAACGGAAGAATGAAAGTATGTCTAAATTTAAGCTCATCATTGTAGGGCCTAATTCTTAAAAACCGTAATAATGGAAAAAGTTCCTCAACATTATTTTGAATTGGTGTACCAGACATGCAAAACCTATAAGTTGATTTAATTAAATGTACAGCCTTGGAAGCAATCGCTAATTTATTTTTAATTGCTTGTGCTTCATCAAGGATTATTCTATTAAATGATGCATTGGACGAGTGATCATAAAATGGTGAAACATAGCTCAACCCACCAGATCTGTACTCAGGAATCACATTCTGTTGTTTACTGATTCTCGCATTCTCCAATGGCTCCTTGTAATGCTTTTTCCATTCAGATGATAAAGTTCCGTACGAAGTCAAAACGACATCGTAAGCAAACAAGTCTTTTGCTCGACTCAAGTTCTTTTTTGCAATACCATGATAAATAGCAATTTTCATACTGAATTCTGGCTTAATCTTTGATGAAATCTCTGCTGCCCATTGCCTAAGTAAAGAAACTGGAGCAACAACTAGTGTAGTCTTCAGATTCTCATCTTCAGGCTTATGTGCCAACATTAATGCAATTGCCTGAACTGTCTTACCCAAACCCATATCATCTGCTAATATGCCACCCTTTGCTTTCGAATTTTCCATCCTCATCATCCAAGAAAGCCCCATCCTTTGATGTTTCAATAAGGTAATCGTCATCTCGGCGGGAGTTTTTTCCAATCCTTCCTCGGTCACTTCTTCTTCTTCAGGTTGAATATTATTTAGAAGACTCTGTAAATCATTAGAATCACTCTGAGATGAGTAAACATTATTTGCAAATCCCATCAAGTTTTGTCTCAACACTTCGCCATTTCTTTCATCGATATCGATCATAGATGATGGCTGTGCCATGGGATTATTTTGGTTCATCTGCAATTGAACAAATTTCGTTTCGAAAGTTCTTATATTGGATATTATCAAATGATATCTATTACCTAGCGATTGCAACATTGTATGACATCTAGATATGAAGCTATCCAACTCAAACATTTCTCTCGCCTTTTGGCGTATCTGAGAATCTAGAACTATAATTCTATCTTGATTGTTATTCGAGCTTGAGCTATGAGCAAGAAGTTCAGTTCTCTCGTCATTGTAGTTTTCCAATTCAGTTGCAAGATTAGATTTACGTTCCGTTGCTCTGCTTTTCTCAACATTATATCTCTCGAATTCACTTTGGACATTTCTCTTTTCAGCTCTACATATGTCCAATCGAGACTGGAGGTGAACTAAGTTCTGCTGTACAACATCAGTAGGAACGTGATCTGGTCCCCAATGTGGAGCATCGACTGGTTGATTAAACCGCATTTGTAATTCACGTTCTTGGCGTTGACGTCGCTCCTGGAGCTCTCGAAGATGAGCTTCATGTGCATACCGATTATTAGGTCTCCCTTCAAAAGATGACTTTTTAAAAGAATGCTTTGCTGCATCTTCAGGTGCAAGAATCACTATATCATCATCATCGTCGTCACTTTCTTTTAAAGCATCATTCACAGTCAGTGTATTAACATCTGAACCAATCGTATGACTTGGCTTTATATCTTGAGAATCATGTTCTGAAGTTGAACCAACTTTACTTTCAAACTCAGCCTTTGGGAAAAGTAAACCATACCCTGGTGAGCCAGACTTCGATTGATATGCCAGACCATTCTGAGATGCTTCCGAAATAGGTTCTACGGATTCTAACTTTGCAGGCATTTTCACACTTTTGTCGTCTTTATCTTCATTTTCATCTTGATCTTCATCTACACTGTCTACATCTATAACCATGGCATCGTCTGGAATGACAGCTTCCTTCTTCGGCTCTTTTTTCATATCCAATGACTCTACACTAGGCAGTTTTCTATTAGCCCCGTTTTTCAATGAATTGAGGTGCTTTATAACGCTCTTTGGCACTGCGATCTCTCTATCGAACTTATTCTCTTGCTCCTCTATCAGGGTGCGTGCTGCTGGGAGGCTCATACCACTACTGATTCCTTCACTATCACCTTCTTGGGTTTCTTTCTTATAAATTACAGGCTGAGGTATACCTCTACTACTATTTTTATCTATCCCATTCCAACTGCCGCTAGATATGCTGCTTTTTAATCCTACTAGTCGATTGCCACCACTACTGGGTTGTATACCCAAACTCTCAGGCCTTTGAATACCAGGAAGTTTCAGAAAATCATCTTCTTCTTCCTCATCCTCCGAGCTAAGATATACCACATTGGAGCTAGGAACCATACTAGTCATGGCCATTTACTTTAGTTCAGTTTTTCTTTGGTACGCTACTATGCTTACTTACCTTAACTTTGTTTTGACTTTTTGATTAGCGGCGTTTAAATCATTTTTGATTTTGTGTGCGGGTCCGAAAAGTATGGAGTTGCACAGACTGAGAGAAGCTACACTATTGTAAGGCACATATAATGAGCAGATACCGAGAGTATATGCTAAAAGTAGTAATATAATTATTTGTCATTTATTTGCATTACATCTAATAATTTTTTGGTAACAAAATTCACAGAATAGTGTTCCTATCATGCCCTAAAAGGTTTCTACGCTATACGTTATGGAGCGCTACGTTTTTGAAAAATTTAAAAACAGGCATAACCCACCAACCAACTAAAATATGAAGTACAAGGCAAAAAAACGCCAGACTTCACAAATATGGCTTACCTTGATCAAGACCAAGTTATATTATCCCCCCTCAGAATTTCAGTTCTAAAGATAATCTCCGTTCTCCTCGAGAATTTTATCCAACACGATTTCCAACTCAGTAGTTAATCTCTGGTTGTCCGGGTCAAATGACAAACCTCTCTGGTAATCCGCCCTAGCATCCTCGTAGTTTCCTAATAAATAATTTGCAACTCCACGTCTCAAAAAGTTGTCAGGCGTCACCATCATCATACCAATAAGCATATCGGCATCGTTGAAAGCGCCCAAATAATTTTTGGTCTTCAAGTACGCATCAGCTCTACTCATTAAAAATAATCCCAATTCCTGTAAAGTACCTTGGAAAGATTCGAACTTTGTTCTTCTGGCAATCATTGCTACACCAATATTAAATTGTTTGGCCGATTCTTCGTACTTTCCTTGCTTGAACGCCTGAACACCACCTTCGTATAATTTCTTGATCATTTTACTCATATCTTTATTAAAGTTTTCAGGTGTTGGTGGTGGTGGTACATCACTTCCGTTGGCTATGAGTTCCTGCACCAAGGTATTCAATTGGTCTACTTCTAGTTTGACAAGAGGAACAACTCTTTCGGCCTCTTTTGGTAAGGACAACTGTTTAGTCTTCGCGTCATAAGCTAAAGGAACATTCATATTGACGATTACTGCTCGAAGTGTGTGTTACTGGAAGGCGTAAACAGATGAAAGCACCACCTTCTGGTGATTTTTGGTTTTTTTTAGGCTACGTAACATTCGAGAGTGCATGTGTTGCGTGCGGTACCCAAAATTTGCAACACTTTATTGAAGAGTATTAGCAACCAGCCTATTTAAAGCTTAGTTGACGTAGGCCCAGTGTACTGGAAGATATTAGAGCTGAACTGTACAGCAGGAAATGCTCAGCTTCTAGGTGACAGGTTATTCCCTTTTTTGTGGTTTTTCCTTTTCTGTTTTGAAAAAGCTTCGGCTTGTACAATGGCTGCGCAATATTTGTGTTGATACCAGTTTAACAAGTGCATTTGCACCAACCAACAATGAAAAGTGTGCTTATCTCTGATTAATAGGATAGCTTGCTGTACATGGCCATATAGCACGAAGAGATTTTATTTAGCGGACTCTGATTTATTTATAATGCTTCTTGAAGATGATGCTGTCTCATATGTCTCGCCAGTTATACCCCACACCAACAAAAAGCTATCAGAGCCGATCAGTGAGCTAGAGTTATTCTACACGAGAGAGGGAGCGGATCCAGAACAACCTAATCTAAGTAGACCAATGTTTGTTAAGAAACAAAAAAACATAAGAACACTTGTCTTGAGGAATGAAAACCACATTGTTAATTCGAGTCACCTCAAGAAGCATATGTCAACCACGCTATCCATTCCTAGCAGCGAAAGAGTGCTTCTGGAAGTTTTGTCACTGTCTATTTTCTTATCTACAGAGAACAAGACTTCTACCATGTCAACTCGCCCTATTTCAAAAGAGTCCAATTCATCTCCCGACAGCACAGTATTGGAGAATTTAACCTTTTCTCCAGATACACATCGACCCACTGTCAGAGATGTGCATACAATCGAAAGCACGCACGAATACCAATTAGAGCCTGATCTATGGGGAGAAACAAATAGTATCTCCTCAACATCATCATTTGTGGCCTTCCAGCAGAAGTTTAAAGAAAAATATAGGTCGTGCTTGAGTAAGGGCAAGAGCTTAAGGCATCATAATAATTTACACGTTCTGTTCAGATCTCCGCTAAGATCTCCTAGAAGCTCCGATGACTTCATGGGGATACACATTAATGTGCGTGCACAGCCGCTTGAGGGTCATCATTCAAACTCACACGGGTTCAAAAAAATCAGAGACGTCTTTGTGAAAAGAGTATAAGCACGTAGCTATCTATCCCCGCCCCGTAAAACCCATACATACTGGTGCATTCTCAGTCCGCTTCCTTAACCCGCTTCCTTGACCCAATACCCTAGCCCGCCTATCTATACCTTTTGCAGCCATTAGTCACGTCTATATGCAGGCTTATCATAACCTGAGTCATCAGTGAAAAATTACAGACACAAGAAAGATAAATAGACTTCTTCTATAGAGTCTTTCTATATCACTTTTTCAGTATAAATTTACTTTGAAAATTCTCTACTATATATATATTAAGTATGTTTGACATTAAATCAGTGGTTAGACCAAATATTCTCGGTTTGGAGCCGTACCGTTGTGCTAGAGACGATTTCAAGGTTGGGATCTTGCTTGATGCGAACGAAAACACCAAAGGTCCTGCATTGACTTCCCTTACAGAAGAGGAAGAACTCTTGGATCTCAACAGATATCCAGATCCTCACCAGATTGTGTTGAAGCAGCAAATCGTAGACTTCCGTAACCTCAGTGTTAATGCTAACAAGACTGCTGCCTCTGAGCCGATCTCTCCAGATAATTTATGTTTGGGTGTTGGGTCAGACGAAAGTATTGATATGCTTATGAGATGTTGCTGTACACCTGGTAAGGACAAGATCTTGACATGCCCTCCAACTTACGGTATGTACTCGATCTGCGCCACTGTCAATGATGTTGACATTGCTAAGGTTCCGCTCTTGTTCCCAGGGTTTCAGATTGATGTGGAGTCGATTATTCTGACTATAAAAGGTGATTCTACTATCAAATTGATCTATTTAACCTCTCCAGGGAACCCAACCGGGCAATTGATAAAGGTAATCGACATAATTAAGATCTTGGAAGTTCAATGGAATGGTTTTGTTGTTGTAGATGAGGCGTACATTGATTTCACCGAAAGTGAAAGCTCCGCTAGTGAGTCCATGTGTACGTTAGTCAACCAGTACCCTAACTTAGTTGTCTTGCAGACTCTTTCCAAGTCGTTTGGTTTGGCTGGAATCAGGTTGGGTATCACTTATTCCTCCAAGGAATTAGCACTGTACTTAAATGCCATGAAATATCCGTACAATATTTCTTCATTGACTGCCAATATTGCAACAAGAGCTACTGGAACAGAAACAGGGTTGGGTGTCATGAGGAAATTCGTCGACCATGTCACCAAGCAACGTCAATGGGTTTTAGAAAATTTACAAAAGTTGGATGGAATTGGAAAGAGTATCGGAGGTTTCGATTCCAACTTCTTACTTTTGGAAATTTTGGACTCAGAGGGTAAACCATCAAACCATGTTGCAGAGAAATTGTATACTAAGCTTGCCACAGAAAACCAGGTGGTAGTGAGATTCAGAGGGAAAGAATTAAATTGTACCGGATGCTTGAGAATTTCTATCGGCTCCGAAGAGGAATCTGCTACGTTGGTGGAAACTTTCAGAAAATGCCTTAAAGAGGTTAGACAGTAGATAGGCAAGAGTTCCTTCACAAGACGTTCTGTAGTAGACTTTTAGAGAAAGGTGAGACAGTGCTGATGTGGAAATAGAAGTGAGCTAACATAGACTTAATAAAACGAAATTAAACAAAGGTGCAGTAAAGTAACACACCAAAGGAGCCTCTAACTAGAACCTATACTACTAGATCGAGTTAGAACGCTCCAGTAAGATCTGGTGTCTTCTTGGTGCCAGTACTCTTCCACTCTATAGTGTCCCACTCTACAGTTGATATCAAACACTACATGCAGGTCTAAATCCGGGTAAAAAACTCATTTTTTAAATTTTTCAAAGTTTCAAAATTTTCAAAACTTCATAGAAAAAACCACAGAAGAACACCAACTACAAGGCAGACAATATCCCAGACTATAACACAGCATGGCAAGGCAAAATTTCGTGGGACTTGTGGTTTCACAAGGGAAAATGAAAAAGACTGTAAAAGTTAGAGTTCAAACCAAAACTTATGACAAGTCGGTCCACAAAGAAGTCGTAAATAGAAAGGACTATTTGGTACATGATCAAGGTGAACTTTGTAAAGAGGGAGATATCGTTCGAATAGAAGCAATCCCCAAAATTTCAGCCAGAAAATATTTCGCTATCGCAGAAATTAAAGTCAACAAGGGTCAGCAGTTTGCACTTTACGAAAAATTGGCTAGTGAAAAGGTAGAACAAGAAGAACAGCTGCAGATCACAAAGTTCTTCGAAAGAAGACAGGCATTGGAATCTACAATCACCCATATCGATGACTTGAGATCGTTGGATAAATTAGCCATCACATTCCAAAACGATCCCTCTGCGGATAGGCAAGCACTTTTAGGTGAAATCAACAGAATTAAGCTGAAATACGATATTAAATCTTGGCCCTCAACTGAGCCAATCTTGAAGTTGGAAATCAGAGAAGAATCTAAAGACTTAAGTGTGTTGGAACATAGAGTGGAGAACATCAAGGTGATCTTAGAAAAGTTATTTTCCGAGGCCGAGTACAACGGTGTTAAAGACGAACTCTTGACCAAGTTGAACGTCGTAGACAAACCAAAACCAATCCAAAAGAACATAGTAAGGAAGTACATTCTTAACCCAAAGAATGAATGCCCCATACTGTTGTAGTAGCTAATGGGACTCAAAAGGTTTAACATTCGGGCACTGCATACAGCACGCAGACCACAACCGAAAAAAAAGAAAACGTTCATTCATAGATGACCTGTATATAGACAAAGGCATAGAATTTCACAATACATGGAACCCTGCACTAGAAGAATTAAGAATAAGGTTAGAGAAAGTGTAAAAGAAGTTAGAACAATATTAAGCCCAGATGAACGTATATCTACTCTTCAGTAATCTCTTCATTTTGCCCTTGAGAGAAGTGCCTAAGTTGCAATGAGCCCGTTTTTGAACGTACTGAGCTTCCAGTAATAGCCGTTTCTAGCATACTATGCATCAGGGAAATAATGCTTGGCTCTATGCTTTGACACATGTGGAGTAGTAATGTACATAATGGGCAGCGCATATTATTTTGATTATTTTCTGCGGTTTTCGTTCTCTCTAATCTTTATTCTCCGCCTGTAGCAATTAAACTTTTTTCTTCAAAGGTAGTCTGTTTGTCTTACAATTGATTTGAACTTGGCTTACCTCCCTGTTATTAAATCTGCTTTAATTCAGACTTCTTTTCGCACTTGGACTAAGTTTCTTTTTGGTGAGTTCTGCTGAAGTATTATGTGTTTTTGATTGTAGATGACTTCAAAAAACCCAAAGCCGCAGTCCGTGCTTCAAAGGATTAAGTCGGCTACCACTTCACTAGGAAATACAGTGATAGACTACTCATCGCCAGAGTTTGACAATGACTGGCAGAGATCCAGACAAAAGCTTCAGCCTTTGCTATCAGCAGAGCAGTTTGAGAGACCCACTGGCTTGGACTTGCATCGAACTGGCTCTCAATTTCTGCAATCAAACTTGAACTTAGAAAGAAAGACCACCTCCCGCCGAAATAGCACCACCCCTTCACGAACAATTCTGAGAACTAGTAGTAGCAGCCAAACTATTAAGCAGAATATACTGGATGAACAACCGAATGAAAATAACAATGATAATCATGACTGTACCAGTAGTGATACCACCCACAGTGGATCTAATTTGGAACCCACTGATACTATTGCATCGTTCCTTTCCGATCAGTCCGATGCGTTGAATTTCCCAGACTCTGGTACTCAACCTGGTAGGCAAATGATAGCATTGAAGCACATTATAAATGTGCCGTTGTCTACGTTGACAACATTAACCATCAAGCCAGGAGAACCGTACTTTTTGCTATGGTATTTCATATCTTCTTACTTCCCGTTGATAACTGCATGCTTGGGCCCTGTTGCCAATATGATCTCTTTTATAGGGCTCATTCAGCATTGGAGAATGATCGTAGAGTCGGGAGAGACAATAAATGACGATGGATACCTCCTTGCGTTAAATATCATGCTGTTTTTCTTTGGATTATTGGGGAATGTGTCGTTATTGATGAATTTTTCCGGAAGAGTACGATATCTAGTTACTCAGTCAGTTTCCATTTCTTGTTGGTGTACGGCTTGTGCGTTGATTGTAATAGATGTCGCTATAACGAAAGTACGATATTTCAATGGTCCAGTTAAGATTGCCAAGCATGATGACCCAATCCATTTCAGCCCAACTGAGGGATATTGGTTTGCAGTTTTCACTGCAGGTCTTTATTTCTTTTGTATGTTGATACTTTCCGTGAATTTTCTAGGATATAGATTAAGGAAGTATCCACCTACTTTCAACCTCGGACCCAAGCAGAGATCACTTATGATTTTCACTATTTGTCTTGCGATCTGGCTTTTAATAGGAGGAGTGGTGTTTGCCCACATGATTCCAGATTTAACGTATGGGTCATCTTTGTACTTCTGTACAGTATCTGTTTTGACTATTGGCTTAGGAGATATTCTTCCAAAGTCGGCTGGCGCCAAAGTTTTGGTATTATGCTTTTCATTGATTGGTGTTTTGATTATGGGTCTTATCATTACTATGATCAGGCAAGTTGTGATTGCTGCTGGGGGTCCTACTATATTTTGGCATCAAATTGAAAGAGATAGACTGAGAGTCTTATCAAGTTTGAATAATAGTACGACAAATAATAATAATGATGAAGATATTACTCCAGAGATCGCTTTCCATAAAATGAGAAAGATCAGAAGAGATGCCAAAATTAGACAGGGGAATTTTTCTTTGATATTGACTATATTGAATTTCATGGTGTTCTGGCTAGCAGGAGCCACTGTGTTCTACTTTGCAGAAGGTTGGAGTTACTTTAATGCCGTTTACTTTTGCTTCCTTTGCTTGATAACAATTGGATATGGGGATTATGCCCCCAAATCATATATAGGAAGAGCCTTTTTTGTTTGCTGGGGAATTGGCGCTATTCCACTAATGACTATCTTGATATCCAATGTTGGAGATAAGTTATATGATGTTGCGAACAGATTAAGTTACTTTATGGCAAAATGGTTCTTCCCCGATTACTATAGATATTTAATTCAAAGGAGGCAAGAAAGAGTTCAGAAGAGGAAGGAAAAATGGGAAGAGAAAAGAAGGCAAAAGCAAAATAGAGACACAGGTATTGCTGATACGAGCGGAAGTAAGGATGCAAATGAAAGCATCGTTTCCGATGACAATGCAGACGATGAGCTGTCTATCTCATCATTGGAAGAAGAGGAAGAAGATGAAGATAACTATGAAGATGGTGACAAAATGGAAGAAGTTGTCAGCGAAATGGACAACACTGAAAACTTAGATCAACTTGAAAATATGCTTCAAACGGAGGATAGAGAAAAGGGAATTACTGAAAGTAGAAAGAAGGAAGTTCTACGGGACTTGAAGCAGAAAGTAAACAGTTTACGAGCCAGGAGTGGTAAAATAGTAGGAACTGATCCTGAAAGACAGGTTCAGGGCTATGAAAAGGTTGCCAGTCGAGAAAAAGACAGATCACATAGAGAAGATATTATGGAACCTGACATTGAAGCTAATTCGGAGAAAGGAGTCGATGACCCAGATCTTATGCATGATGATGAAAATGTTGCGGATGATGAAGGGGATTTAGCTTCAGCAAGTTCATCAAAGAATGCCGGCCCTGGTCATATAGCTTTCAACGACCTCCCGACGCCACCTCCTCATGGGTATCATGAAAGCATATATACTAGTAAGCATTCCAATGGGGTAGCAAGATTTGCAAACGGAAATGATAATGACAATTTCAGAGAACAAATGCAGAATGGAATTACAAAACTCAAACAGGACTTTGAGAGAATCCAGAATTACTTGGATTGTCTCAGACCTTTGATTTCGGATTCCATTGACCAACCCAGTAAAAGATACACCCATGAACAATGGGAAACATTTTTGGGAACCTTACACTCTGCAGATGAAACTAGTTCTAATCCGATGAGCTCAGATTTGTACTGGTTGAGCGAAAGTTCACCGCTTAGATTGCCGTTGAACGAACCAAATTATTTGATGATGAAATTTGTTTTAAGAATGGATGCAAAGATAACGGGATCTATACACGATGAGATCAAGGATATGGAGAGGATGGTAAGGGAAGCGAAAAGTGTACAGTTACTGCGACCACCGAGACAGGAGAACTGAGCCCAGGTGCTCGAAAGTGATGGTGTATCATTGAGAGATACGAGTTATGGGGAGGCGAGGACTAAATGTCAGAGATTTTAGAGAGATGAAAGAAAGGAAGTGAGAATGATACCAATGAGCATTTAGCAGAGTAATAGCGAGATCAAAATATCGTAGTATCGATGTATCGTAGCAGATATATATTTATAACCATAATAGCAAATAGAATAATAGCCACCAATAGCATAGTAGCAAATGGTCATAATAACGTAATACTCAAGAATTTAATAACGTATACTTAGAGCTGCACTAGTAACCATTCTACTCTAATATCACATCACTTCAGCATTTGCAAGAGCACAGTAATTTAATCTCAGAAGTATATTACATCTAGCACCATCATTACACCAATAGCACAAGCAACCAAATTTCACCATCACGTCTTTCGCCAGTATTGCAGAGATAGCATCGCTATCAGCAAATACATTAGTAACGTGATAACAATGTGATTGCAATGTGCGGCACCATGTCACTATCTAAGTAGTTCCATCATTCCTCCATATACACACCTTACGTCACAATCACTGCTCGTTTTTTCTTGAACTTTATTCTATGCCAGAACGGAGTCCTCTAGGTCTTGGCTTCAGTATCCCCGATAAGCTTGGGCCCTGGCGCGCCCGCGCCTATATGGTCAGCAACTGTTTGTGGAAGGAATGCATTTTTTCTTCTCCCTAGATGTTTAAGCCACTTGGATCAACGGAGACGAAAACGAAAATTCAAAAGCAAAACTTATACGTAACAGTCTCTATTCTTCAGCTAAGCCGTTCATTTGACAGCTAGATTTACTGCTATAGCTAGCATTGATATAAGAGTGACTACTGAATCGAGCCAGATCGGCACTGACGTGACTAATCAGAAATCTTATCGACTTTTGTGCAATCTTCACGTACATTTGCTAATCTTCGATTTTTTTATTTTTTACTTTTTTTTACGTGGGTGAATTGGATTGTTTATTTTTCTGTATCCCCTTACCATTCCTTTTAATTCCTTTTACCTTCCGCCGGTTTGAGTTCCATTTCTTCTTCGATTGAGCTAGACGATATGGCAGGCCATGGCTCCACAGATTCGGAATCTGATCGATGGGGTGACCATAGAAAGCAACAACAATTACAAGAGCAACAAGAACTCCAACAACACTTGGACGACTTGGAAGCTGCTACAGCAGCAGCAGCTGAGCTAGATATCAATATCTTTTCGATCACTTCAAACACATCGTTTACGTTGACTCAACTAAAGTACTTCACGTTCTTGATGATCGGGATGTCACTCCTCTGGCCGTGGAACTGCTTCCTCACCGCGTCTGCCTATTACGCGGAAAGATTCGCCCATCTGCCAGGGCTTATCAAGATCTATTCGTCCACGATGATGTCAATCTCTACGATTGCCCTGACAGTGTTCAATTACTTCTTGTCTCAGCTGCAGACAGGAGTAGACTACAACCATAGAGTTAACTTGGGTCTTTCGTTGACCATCGGTGTGTTCATCTTGATGGCATGCACCTGTGTTTCAGACACTTTTATCCAAATGAAAGACATTGTGTTCTTTGTAGGTTTGATGACCACGGTTTTAATCTCTGCCTTGGCCACTTGTATCGCACAAAATGGTACTATGGCTATAGCCAACGTCATGGGAGGAATCTATGCAAACGCGGTAATGGTGGGTCAGGCCATCGCCGGAGTTATGCCCTCGATTGCCTTAATTGCCTCCATTTTGCTTGTGGGTACAAAGAAAAAGAATGAAAAGGGTGGAACCCTTGATGAGGACTACCACGTAGAGAAGAATTATGGAGTTTTCGTGTATTACATAACTGCAAGTTTGGTTTCATTCGTTGCAATGACCTTACTATACTGGACAAACTACTTTAAAGCAGAAACCGCTTATCAGGTGCTCAACGATGTGCTTGAAAATAATCCTAATTCAAGGGGCCTCAATGCGTTTCCCGATGACATTGGTAACGACGAAGTCACACAACAGAGACATGTGCCGTTTATGTTACTTTGGGGTAAGTTGAAATATATCGTCCTGGCGATCTTTTTGACTTTTAGTGTGAGTTTGGTTTTCCCAGTCTTTGCGTCAAATGTTGAATCTACCCACACGGAGTCGTCTAACCCACTTTTCAGCAAATCAATATTCATTCCATTTATTTACTTGGCTTGGAATTTAGGTGATTTGCTAGGAAGAATAATGTGTGGTTTCATGCCCTCGTTCGTAGTTAAAAGACCCAAGAATTTGGTAGTCTATGCGCTTGCCAGATTAATATTTATTCCATTATTTTTCACTTGCAATATCCACCCATACACCGCTTCTGGAGAATCGTCAGCATTGATCAATTCCGATATTTGGTACGTTATGTTGCAATTTCTCTTTGGATTATCCAATGGACAGTTGTGCACATCGTGTTTCATGATTGTGAGAGACTATTGTGACGATGACGATGAAAAGGAAGCAGCTGGAGGGTTTACGACTGTTTTCTTGAGTACTGGCTTGGCATTTGGAGCGGTACTAAGCTATGCCTTAGTTGCCTTAATAAATTGAGACCACAATCCAAAAGAATCCACATCTATCAAGTTCCAGTAACAGTATCAGGCTGCATTTTGCTGATGTACTGCATGTGATCATTTTTGATCCCAAACGATTTACCAGACTCCTGGACTACTTTTCTATTACCCCTGGCCATTATATTTCCACTTCATTTCTTAAGCAAAATAAGATACTTATCAGATCTTAAATCCCTATATATAGAAGAATATACACAAATCAGAACGTTTAAGTAGTACCCTTCTGTGTTGGCTCGTGAGTTGCACAGCTTGTGTGTATGGCTCTTTCGGTACTCTATATGCAGGCAACATGGCTGTACGCTCTTTATGGTCCCCACATGACTGACAACGTATTGTGATCTACGGATAGTTCTATATTACAGTCCCAAGATCCTTCGTTCAAGAAATATATAAGAAATGTCATCATTTTGGGACAATAACAAGGGAACGTTTAAGTCAGTTGGAGTTGCCACTGCGAAAGGAATTGGCAGAGGGACCAAAGCGGTTGGAAAGGCTGGTTACAAGACCTACAAGAATCACAAGGGTGAAACAGTCACCGAGAAGGTGGATGGTGAAGAAGGTGCTGCACCAAGTGTTGCATTTCAACCCGTTCCAAGGGAGAATTTGAAGACATTACCGTTGCCTCCAAAGAGAAATGTCCCAACCATGGGGGTACCGGCCAGAGGAGAACCTTCTCCTTACGCTCAGTATCAGCAACCGGTAGCCCAGCAGCCGGTAGCTCAACAACTAGTGGCTCAGCAGCCAGGTTATCAGCAACCAGTCGCTCAACAGCCGGGTTATCAACAACCAGTAGCTCAGCAGCCGAGTTACCAGCAGCCGGGATACCAGCAGCCAGTGGCTCAACAGCCAGGGTATCAGCAGCCAGTGGTTCAACAGCCCCCCGTACAACAGCCAGGATATCAGCAGACAGTAGCTCAGCCAGGGTATCAACAGCCTGAATACCAGCAGCAAGCTCAACCTCAGGGTCAACAAGCCGCTGCACCTCCAGTGTATCAACCATCTCTCCCACAGAGAGAGGTACCTACGACACCCACTGCTCAATCTGTTGGCACACCACCTGCTACTTTGCCGCAAGACCAAGCTCAAACAACACCACAATCGGGTGGAATGTCAGGATTTGCTGCATCTGCGATAAATGGGTACTCAAAAATGAATGCTCAACCTGGACAGCAGGCTGTGCAGTTCTCTCCACAGCAGGTCTCGGCTGCAGGGAAGTTGGCATCGGCAGCATTCAATGGATACCAGCAGCTACAAGGTGGCCAGCAACAAGCTGCACCTCTGCAAGATCAACAACAACAACAACAACAACAACAACAGCCGGGCCAGTTCTCCTCACAGCAGATGGCGGTAGCTGGCCAATTAGCTTCTTCTATGTTTAACGGAAATCAGAATCTTCAACAACAACAACAACCTCAATCAATCCAACCTGCTCAGCAACCACTTGTTCCCCAGCCGCCGGCAGAACAACAAGCTCAGCAAACCCAACCTGCTCAACAGCCATTTGTTCCCTACCAGCCTCTGGCAGAACAGCAAGCTCAACTCACCCAACCTGCACAACAGCCATTTGTTCCCTATCTGCCAGAAGCGAATCAGACTCAGTTACCTCCTCAGCCTCCAGCCAGAACTGTGCCAGCTCTACCACCGGTACAAGCTCAACAAGCTCAGCAATCTCCGTATCAACAATCAATTCAGCCTCAGCTAGTGCAACCACAACCAGTTCAAGCGGAACCATTGGAACCTGAGAAACCTGCTAGGACTCCATTGGTAGACCCTACAACATTTGCTCCTCCACCTGTTAGACGTGTTGGCCCTACAGGAAGCCCAGCTGCACCACCTACTCCTCAGCGGAGCAATGTCGCAGCTGTTACTGCTCCGTCAATTACACCGCAGTCAACTCAGTCAAGCTCTTCTCAAACGACATTACCACCAACCTCGTCTTCGACATCAACTCCTGCTGTAGCTGATGCCCCAAAGACTTCGACTAAATACAATGCAATAGATATTACTAAGTTCGGTCCTCCCCCTCCTAAGATCTATCGGTCGCCGGAGGAATCGCTAAAACCGAACAAGAAAAAGAATGAGACTGTTTCATTACATGATTCATCCATTCCACCTCCACCACCTCGTGCAGGTCTGGGGACTCCTCCAAGTTTGTCTCAAGCTGCCCTTCTGTCTCCTCCCCATCAAAAGCAGACAAGTGCAGTAAATGACTTAAAGACAGAAGTTAAAAAGGCTGCACCACCAAAACCTGCTAAGTTACAAAAACCTCAAGTTCCAGCTAACCCACCGCCATATGAAGATACTGTACCTTCAAAGGAGAACACACCACCTCCCATGGCTCCAAGACCAAGTATCAGCAGTGAAAGTATCCCAGTTATGCCAAACTTTGCGGCTGAAATTGCAGCAAAACAGAGCAAGCCGACTAAACCTGAAAAGCCAGCTATTCCAGGAAAACCCAAGCCACCAAAACCTGTTAGTTTGCAATCTAAGAATGAAAAGGCACCGGAATCTACTACTAGACCATCTGTTGGTGTACATAAGTCTCAAAATGAAATTCATCAAGCTAACATTGCGGCCTCATTAGAAAAGATGCAATTAGGAAGTCGCACCCCACCATCTGTTAAACCGAAGCCAAATCATTCGAGTACACATACTCCACCTTCTATTACACCAAAAGCTTCTCTGGCTACCGAACCTCCAATAAAGCCGAAGCCAGTAGTGAAGCCTAAACCACCAGTCCCTCACAAACCATCTGCTGAAAGCTCTATTCTGTCTAGCCATTTGAAGCTGCAAACGGAAGTTTCACCACCCCCTCAGGAGCAACATGTTAATCTTCTTCAGGAGCAGCGAGTTGCTTCACCGGTACCTCCTCCTCCTCCATCGAGGAATTATCGCAGAACTGCAATGACGCTTCCACCCAAGGAGGAAGAGCCTTCAGAGCTTGACTTAGAACTTCAAACCGGCTGGTTTGCTAATACTACAGGAGCACCTTTGCAAATTCCTAAGGCACTCCAAGGGTTAGACAATGCATCTTCACTTCAGCAATCCTCTACTGGGACTTCTACTAGTTATGAAAGGAAGTACAGAGTGAGAAACAAAGATTTAGCACTTACTACGTATACTATTAAGTGGAAGGATAATGATATCGCCAATGCTACATTGTGCGTTGAAAAGGTCCTTCCGAGTCCACTCAAAGCCCAACCTGCTCCCCTGAAAATGGAATTAGTAAATGCCCATCAACAATTTGGGGAGTATGTGGCAGGATGGTGTGAGCACCATTATGGCCAACAGGTGGGAAGGGGAGAATGTTGGGATCTTGCTCACGATGCGCTTGAGAAGGGCTGTGGAAAGCACGCATTTGTTTCTACATACTATCATCATGGTTATCCTATATTACAATTAGATGATGGTCTGGTGACTAGCGGGCCCCATGATGACATCAAAAGAGGTGATATTTTACAATTTAAAAGTTGCATTTTTGTTGATGCAGCTTTGGGTCAAACTAAAACCGTTGGTATGCCTGATCATACATCAGTTGTGCTCTCCAATGATGGAAATTCTATACTTGTAGCAGAGCAAAATGTGAATAACGTGAGGACAGTAGTCCAAGGGACATATAATCTTCGTCATATGACTAAGGGTCAAGTCACGGCTTATAGACCCATGCCAAAAGCATGGGCAGGTAGTTTATAGTTGGATTGTATATAAGTGAAAAAATTATAGACTCCATAAGAGCATATATCAAGGTGTAGGTGCAGGATGATTACTATGCGAAGACCTATGCCATACAGTTAAGAAAAAAAAATAAAAATGTCAAATGGCATCAAGGCGATTTGTAAGGAATAGTTAGCTAGTAACGTTTACCGATGTCTGATACTGAAGCGAGAGCGCCTGTGTTATCGACCTATCAGGATACTGCCACTTTTGAGTATGCGAAGGTAAGGAATACGGAACAAATAAGAAACCATCTTGGTCCACATGTGGGGAAG
Source organism: Dujonia railenensis (assembly GCA_935541525.1). Taxonomy (NCBI): domain Eukaryota; kingdom Fungi; phylum Ascomycota; class Pichiomycetes; order Serinales; family Debaryomycetaceae; genus Dujonia; species Dujonia railenensis. Next base: position 1,083,952 of record CAKXYY010000001.1, on the reverse strand, counting down.
ACTCTCGATGAGGAAGTGGTCGCAAAAATCAAGCAGTACTATAGTCTTGATGAGCTAGTAGAGTTTTTGAAACAAAAGAGCGGAGATGAATTAAGATTTAAGAAGGTAACGCTTCAATTCCCAGATCTGTTGATTTGTGACTCTGCAACGATAGTCCATGAGCTTCAAAGGCACCTCGGCCATACTTTCAGCTCAGCACAGAAGTTCGATGCAGTAGAACCAGCTGAGCTTAAATCAGTGGGTTGTTGTAGTAATGGTAATAATTGTAGTGCCCCTGATGTTAAAGGCTGCTGTAATTCAAGCTCACAGGAGACTGCTTCGCAAGCCATATGGATTCTTGCTGATACTTCTTATTCTGCATGCTGCGTAGATGAAGTTGCAGCCGAGCATGTTCATAGTGACCTCGTAGTACATTTCGGAGACGCTTGCTTGAATCCTATCGAGAAGCTCCCAGTTGCATATGTTTTCGGTAAGCCCTACCTTGACGAAGACAAGGTCATAGAGGAATTCAGAAAGACTTACCAAGACAGAAAGGAGGATAGAATATTGCTCATGTCAGATGCATGTAACGTTTTCCACGCCCGTAGAATATGGGACACTTTGAAAGGTGAATTTATTAATTTAGCATTTGCAGATGTATACTTGAATCCAGCAACTTCCAAAGATGTTGAGATAATAGGCTACTCCCCCATGACTCATGAAAGCAGTGAGCACTCTTCTGTCGTTGCGTTAAATAGGCAGCTTATTGGCATTAAAGATGTTGAGGCTTTAAACCAGTATGATTTGTTCCACATTTCTTTACCTCAAGCACCCAGACTTCTTCAACTTACGACCAAATTTCAGTCTGTTACTATCTATAATGTAGATGAAGAGAAAATACATACTGGATCTCATCCAAACTTAATGAGACGATATAGGTATGTTCATATGGCTCGCTCTGCTGGTACCATAGGTCTCTTGGTCAATACATTATCACTCGCCAACACCAAAACACTCATGAATAGCATTGCCAAAAAAATCAGAGATGCTGGCAAAAAGCATTACCTTTTCGTTGTTGGTAAGCCAAACGTCGCCAAGTTGGCAAACTTCGAGAACGTAGACTTGTGGTGTATCCTTGGATGTGATCACCAGGGAATCATAGTTGATCAGAACAACGAATACTTTAAACCTATTGTGACGCCATACGAATTGTTGTTGGCTCTAAGTGATGATTTAACCTGGACTGGACAGTGGGTAACAGATTTTAATGAGGTTCTAAAGGACCTTGGGGAAGGTTCCCAAGATCAAAAGGAAGAGGAAGGCACCGGGACCCCCGACGATAATGAAGCGGCGGGTGAAGACTCCGATGACGATGCCCCTCAATTTGATCCAGTTACTGGAAAATATGTTAGCACATCAAGGCCATTAAGAAAGTTGCAACATTTGCAAATCACTGCAGAGGAAGAAGGAGATGATGATAAGGAAGAGGAAGAATCTGAGAAGTCCTTGATCAAGAAATTTTCAAGTACTGTTGCAATTAAAGACACTGTTTCAACTTCAGCTATGTATTTACAGACCAGAACCTGGACTGGATTAGGTAGTGATTACAAAGACAATGAACAGGATGAGGAGGGTGCAATTTTGGAGGATGGTAGAGGAGGAATAGCGAGAGGGTATGACTTCGATATAGAAAATAAGAATTAGCACACCACATTAACAGTAAATAGAATTATAGATATAAATGTATATTAGAATAGTAAACGTCGCAGGTCTTTTCATTTTTGGAATTTTCACATAGGGATGAATGTAATTAGAATATACTATACCTGGGAGAGCCTCTTCATTACTGAATAATCAGTTAGACTTAAGCATACATTATTCAGCCTAAAAGCCTTCACTATTGAAATTTTTCACCACTGAAATTTTTCACTCAGGCCAACATTTTGTGGGGTAGCGCGAGACTGAAAAATATTCAGAAGAAGAGCATCATCTCATTACAAGAGGAGTTATCGTCATAGAATGTTATAGAATATGGCGAACATTGATGAGGTTTTTAGAAGAGTGTGTTCTTTAATCCCCGCTATAGTGATTGGCTTACCTTTATCAGGAAATTTCAAGGTGATTCTTCTACTTTTTTATGTCATTGGTCGAACCATAGAATTTTACCTTTTAAATTATAATATCCCAAAAGGTTGGAGTGAATTATCGAGACAAGATGTTGCGTTAATTACTGGCGGTTCAAGAGGCTTGGGGTTGGAAATTGTCAAGAAGTTGAAGCAAAAAGTAGGCAAAGTCATCATAGTAGACGTAGCACCTCCTCCAGCTTATATTATCGAAGATGATAGTATTCAATTTGTGCGGTGCAATATCGGCGATGAGGCATTACTTAAGTACACCTTAACTCGAGTAATTGAAAATTTGGCCATTGCCGAACAGCACATAAGTGTTTTGATCAACAATGCAGGAATAGACCATCGGAGTTCACTTCTAGATCTCCCTGATGAGGATATCAAGCAGGTGTTTAACGTCAACTCTTTTGCACAAATCTGGACCTTGAGAGCGGTGATTTCTAACCACATGAAGCAAAACAGCGACAAGCAACTCTTTATAGTCTCTGTTGCTTCAATTCTAGGAACTTTAGCCCCTAAAAATCTCACGTTGTACCTGGCCTCTAAAGCAATCAATATACAAGTACACGAAGGGCTAACTCAAGAAGTCAAGGAGTTGAGTCCTAAGGTGCGCCTCTTGTTGGTCACTCCTGGACAGTTGGACACTGCTATGTTTGACGATATCGAGGCTCTGAATGAGTTCTTTGCACCTTTAGTTAAACACGTAGAGCTTGCAGAAACCATAGTTGGGAGAATAAACAAAGGACACTCCGGAGTCTTGGCCAATCCTATGTATGCCAATCTCTTGCCTATAGTCAAGTGTCTTCCCATAGCTTTGCAAGACTTCTGCCGTTGGCTCTCACAAATGGATAATAAGATAGAACCTAAAGCAGAATTTCCCAAATAGAACAATCATACATAATACACTACATTTAAGCCTGAGAGAATGCCACTACAATTACCTCTGACAACCGTAACCCTTCATAGTATGTCTATTAACTATATGCTCTTTTTGTTGACCTTTTCAAGTTCCGCCTTGATAAGCTTAGTTAACTGCTCTTCTTTATAGTATCCCATACCGTCAAAAAGCTTCATAAACTCAAACTGAGCGTCAATTCGTTGACCTTCCGAGGTAGTGATCTGAACGTAGTAAACGGGCTCGAACTTGGAAGTCCAAGTGGCAATGGTGATCTTCTCTTTCTTGTCGTTGAAACCAACGTACTTCACATTTTTATATTGAGGGGTTGAGGTGTAGTACCATAATATTCCACTTATAGCAAAATATGCCAAAACCGCTACAACCGTGAGGTTGAAAGTCTCGTCGAATCCGTACTTCTTGTCGTAGAAGTACAACCCACCAGCTATTATAGCAGTCAGATAACCCAATGCTATTTTTGTGTCTATAAGAGTGAACGATTCATTGTAGCCCAACGCTGATAACGAAGTGTTGAGATTGTCATCTACTGTAGTTCTCAATTGAACGACAGAGCTATAATCGTTTTGTTAGTACATTGGAAAATCGAAGGACTAAAAAAAAAAGACCACGGCCGTTTAAAGCTCAAAACTGTCACGAATATTTCGCTAAAAGGACCTGATGTCTCCTTACTTACTTTAAATTGGTTCTCTTCAATGCCGACATTATTAGAGAATCGTATGCAGCAAAAGATACTGTCCAATGTGTGCTCTCTCCGTTGATCAACACGGTGGTGCTGTTAAATTTCAGGGCCCTGGCACTGTTTTGGTACCCGCACGCATCTGTCAAAACTGTTGCACTTTTCGTTTTGGGTGCAAATTAAAAAAGAAAAGAAAGTGCTACGACCCTTCCAAGCTACAAGGTGAATAAATATAGATTGGGTTTATTTCGTTTTATATCATTAAATAGATTTCATTATCATTGCATTTGCAGCTACCACGCCGAAGATAATAGGATCTTCTTTTTCTTCTTTTTCTTTTGCGAGCCGTCAGCATTTTGAGCTTCTTGTCTATCCATCTCTTCCTTCGCTCTTCTAATCATTTCTTCTGCATCCCAGTCATCCTCGCTATCTTCGAGTGGTGGGTTCAACACTTGGTCCACTTGAGGAATCTTGGTGCCCCAAATGGTAGTTTGATACTTGGGTGATCCAGGCACTTCATCACTAGCTCCTCCGGAGCTGTCGATGGTTGTACCACTCTCAGTAGTGCCATCGACTAAGGGTGGCACGGGGAGAGGATGCTCTGATGATAGAACTGGAAGATCGCGATAGTCTATAACCGAAAGGTTTCCAATGTTTCTAGTCATCGAGCTGAAACTCCCACCGTTACTGCTGTCTTCATAATAATCGGAGTAGGGTTGGTTGTGGCCACCGTAGTTGTTAACCAATACCCCATTATTGTTTTCTCTTTCATAGAACTCTCTATTTTTGATTTCTTCGTCATTAAGGGCTCTTCTTCTGTTTGTTTCTTCACGCTTAAACTTTCTATTTGAGTTCTTCGTTCGTTGGATTAAATCCCCTTTGAATGCTTCCCATGTCTCTTCCTGAATAAACTCGTTATTCGACCAATTACACTCCAAAAAGCCAATACTTGTTCCAAATGGTAAGTGAGACAAATACTTATACTTTGTAAATGCCAACTCTGCGTTGAATTCTTCATATCTGATATTCTCAACTTTAGCAATAATTGACGAAGGGAGGTTATAATAGTCATCGTTATAGGAATGTTTCAAAACTTTCATATCTAGCGGCGAGAGTACAAACGTGGATGATGCGTTAAACCCCGTTTGATAATAAAAAAACGTATTAGAGCCTGGTTGCTCTTCTTTCTGCTTACTACTGGAGCCATATGAATTCAGATGTTGTGGTTGCATTTTGATATGCAGAGGAGTATCATTTTCAAAGCTCTTCTTCCATTGTTCAATATCTTTATCGATATTTTCAATGGCTAATTTAAAGTACTTCCCATCGTCGCCATATAGTTCTCTTTCCTGTTCATACTGCACTAAAATCAATTGCTTTTCCATCTCATACATATCTATCAAATAATTTAAGTCTCCCATTAAGAATCTCAGGTAAACGAAAAAGTTCGGCAGGAAATCTGCCCCAGCCTCATCTTCTCCATGGACCCATGGGAACGTATCTATCATCCGGTGAAAGTCGTAGAAATTTTTAGGTAATGATAATAGTTTGTTTTGAGGCCTTGTCATCAACGTAAGCGCAACTTCGTCTTTGACCTTAGGGACTTCAAACCTTTCGTCGACATTAGAAATCAATACAGGTTTAATGTCCTTTTGCCTGATAATCGTGGAGCACAATGGGCAATCATTGTACTTAATTTCGCCAACTCCAGCACTTTTTTTTCCAGAAGTAGGCACTTCGCTGTCCAATAGAGATAACAAGCAAGTCAAGCACAAAATGTGGCCACACGCAGTTATCATCCTCGGAGCAACAGGGTCATCCGATAAGCAGATGGGGCAAGCATTACCCTTCGGGGTTATGATCCGTAGTATATCTGAAACTGTTACGGGGACATTTGGATCCAACTGTTGTGTCTTATAGTCCGATCTGCAGTCAACCACAAACTTGTAATGACAGTTGATATAAGACATACCGTGTAAGTTGACTTTGAACGGATTACGGCGATTCTTGCTGTTTCCATTACTACCACTGCTACGCCTACGTCCACCGCCTCTTTGGTTACCGTTGGTTCCCTTTCTTCTTTCTTGATACTCTTGCAGATCCTCATAGCTTTGGAAATCTAGTAAGTGATTTATAGAAATTTGGTTCTTTCTGCTATTTCCATGAAGTTTCTTCCCACTCTTGATCTGCTTATCAATGCGCTCTGAGAAATCTTCGTCCTTGTAGTAGTCTCTGTATCTATTATTGTTATGACTCTTAGCCTTTTTCCCTCCTGCACCGGTAGATACTGTGTTGGTGCTTGTGCTAGTAGTAGGCTGCACCGCAGTAGGTTGTATTGATTGTTGTTGTTCGTTATTTGGTTTACTCATTATGCATATTATTTACAAGAATGTTTGTCTATCAATTTCTTTACGTCTACTCTCGAGAACTGTTGCCTTCTTTCCACTAATACTCTGATTTTTCCTGCTTTTTTTTGGAGGTTCCAGCGATTCTGTGCTTTACGTATACCGTGTAGATCCTTCCACCAGTATTAGCAAGCTATAAACCCTGAATCAGAGACTTTAGCTAGACTTATGCCGTACAAAGGTCTCGATATTTTTTCCACAGAGTTTGCCAATGGTATGATGGGATCCGTACTGCATATAGACGGTGATGCGGTTCGGAGTACCACCCACATGGGGCAGAGGGACCACTAGGCACCCGAGAAACAGTTGGTATTACTCTTCTGGGCGAAGAATGGAGGGTGAGAGGGCGGTGTGTGGAGCTGGGTCGCACTGATTAGATCTCCCCAAGTAGTTCGGAAGTTTAGTGTATGACTTTACATGGCACACTTTTCGACACCTCAACTTGCGTTTGCATATTGCTCATCTTCACCCAGTATAAGTTCACTCAGTAGTTACTCCAAAACACCCACCAGATGCCATACAGGGAATTTTTTTCGCTGAATGGTTCGTTTTAGTCTAGTACCTCGCAGCTGCTCTGGTTGTTAGAATAAAGTTCAGCATCATTACATGAGGCACGGTGCCCACCTCTAGCTTGCAATTTTGCCATGGACATGGCTGCAAATGCTGCATATGAGAACACTGGTTGCTCACTAATAACTTACTAGCTTCACTACGAGCATACACTGAAATAGTGTAAATCGTAGCATGAAGTGAACATAATATACGCCCACAACCAGCTCATGCTATACCTCCCATACCAAATCGGAAAGAATGCCCCACTTAGCACCCAACCTGCTTACTCGTAGCGCCCAGGCACTGATGGGTGGTCTTGATTATGTTGTCCTGCATATACATTGCTCAGTGAAGCATGAGATGGAGGAAAAAGTTTCAGAAGGTATGGCTGCTTCAGGCAGTTAACATCACTATTAGTACACGCTATTCATACCCCTTAATATGCAATTATGATAAAATCTTCTATTCTACCGAGAATAAGGTCCCCCATAATAGCGCCTTTCAATTTGTGGACTTTTTCGGGCTCGCGATGGTACTCAGCAAAGAAAGTTCCAGATCAACCTACAATTGCAGATCAATCTGCTGGAGAAGAGCCTCCTAAAGTAGCAAAACCTACCACGCCCGACCCACTATTCGTTCAGAAACAAAGACTTGCACAACAAAGAGAGTACAAGAACCTACCAGAGTATCAAAAAACAAGGATAGCGATAAAGAAGAGATACGGTGAGTGGAATCCAACAAGAAAGATCTCAAGAGAGCAGATGGAAAATGTTAGATCGCTCAAAGAACAAATGCCCCAGATGAAAAATATAGAATTGGCTGGACACTTTGGGATATCTCCAGAGGCAATTAGGAGGATTTTGAAGTCTAAATGGGTACCGACCCAGGAGAGAATGGACCAAATGGAGCGAAGAGGCGAAACTAAGAAGGATGAGAGCAACCAAAAGAAACTAGCCCTTGCAAACGAAATCACACTCGCAAGGAAAAGAATGACATATGGGAAAAGTATAGATCTAGGCAAAGTTGCCATTGTAAGTCCGACCGACGCCAGGAGCAATAGAAGGAATGTGGTCGACTCCAAAGCAACAAGCCAGAGGAATCTAAGCAGAACCATCGAGACTTTCACCAAGAACGGAAAGGTACTATACGATAGTAAGTTCAACCACTCATTTCATAAGAACAGAAAGTTCAATAACGAAGGATCCAAGAAGAGAAATTTCAAAAGACGTCCTTACACTGAAAGTATAAGCGACATAATAGATTAATATGGAAGGCATAAAGGGGGCACATACACAAAAAAAAAAGAAAGCAGGGCACAAAAGGGGGAGCTGCAGCACATGTATATAGTCAATTCATTCAGCTGCCCCATAGACATAAATAGAACCAACACTTAATGTACATAATTATTCGAGTAGCCTTATTAACTTTCCTTAGTAGAAGTAGTTATTGTGGTCCTGCACATAACTTTCCACTTTCTCGCTCAGGAACAGAAAAGAGAGACCGAGGAGTTCTCCACAATTGAACATTGACGAGGAAGCCAGTAGCCAACAGCTCTTTTTCGATACATATTGTAGCAAATTATGGTCCCCATTCTCACTATACCAGAGTCTGCGTTCGATGCGACCTCTTACACGTCAAACCAGCGCAGGTCTCGCTTATTAGCATATATCATAAAGTTGACCAATGGGTCTGCGATCTTGCTCACCGTTTTATATCTAGTGGGAGTATTTGGGTTGAAACCGCTTCTCGAACTCACCGCTTCTCGGCGTCTTGAGGTTTTGGAGAAGTTCCGCCACAAGCTCCGAGATTGCTACCTAAACCTAGTGGGCAGGGTAAGCTATATCCCCATCGTCGCCATCAACAAGAACGATGGTAGTGGGAAGTTATATGCAGACGCTATATGCCAAACGTCAGAGTCGTACTTAAAGGACAAGAACGCAAGCTCGTCGTTGTTGGGAGAAGCAGGATATAGTGAAGGCTACAATGAGGAAGACGACCAGACGGATAAGTTGAAGCAGAACGTACTTGTAGGCAAACTCCAACACCTATCCAAGAGATTAAACGAGTGTACTGCATATCTGATCTCTGAGATCCCACACTATAAGACTGTCAGCTACTGCGTGAAGGATTTCCAGAGCAAATCCGATCTAGTTTACTTCAATACAAATGAGATCTTTACAGTGGATGCAGATGGGCCTAGTGGACCCCGTAGGAAGAATTTGTCAATTGAAACGAGAAATGAAATCAGAAGCATAAAGGGGATGTACATTAGTGGTAAGGCTTAGTGAGTGAGTGAGTGAGTGAGTGAGTGAGTGTAGTAATATACGTAAATATTGAACCAACACTGTAAACCAATATCAGAGCAAGCCTTTTAAATACGGCTCACAGCTAGATCAGTGCCACCAATGACACTCAACGTAGACCCACTATTTGTAGCATCGGACTCAATTATACCATCGCCAACAGACCAGAGAGCACTAGAAATTTGATATTCCTGCATATATGCACGAATATGATTTTTCAAAGTTTGGCAACATTTTTTTGGCGTTTGTTTGGCTGGTGGTGATAAGAATACTACATAGCTCCAGGAATACACGATGCCTCCTATTATTAAGGACGACGACGAGGGTCTATTGGACAGAGAAGGAATGGATTCGGAGCTTTCAGATGTTCTGAGCTTGCCGGATGATATTGAAGAGGTTGAAGACATTGAAGGAGAGCTTGAGGAAGGTGAATTTGAAGAAGAAGAGGACTTTGACGAAGAAGGAGGAGAAGTCGAAGAAGGAGTAGAAGGAGATGAAGGCGAAGAAGGAGAAGAAGACGAAGAGGAGGACGAGGAGGAAGAAGAAGACGAGGAAGAAGAGGAGGAAGAGGAAGAGGAAGAGGATATTCCTTCAGTTAGTGATGAAGAGGAGAACTACAAGCTCGAAGATCCCGACGAAATAGATGAAGATTTGGAATTGATCGATGACGAAGAAGAAGATGAAGCTTCTACCCCTGTGCCACCACCACCAGCCAAGACATTTACGAAACCCGCCAGTGCCGCTCGTGCTTCAGCTCCCGTGATTCCACAGAAGAGTGTAAGAGAGTCTAGGAAACGTAACTTGACGTATTATGAGGAGGATGAAGACGATGACGATGATGACGCTGAAGAAGACGAAGTCGAGGTACAGCCTAAAAGAGGGAAGAAAGTATCTGCACCTCGAATTGCTGCTAGACCTGCACCAGAAGAGTTGGACGAAGATTTGATTCTCACCGATGAAGAGACCGAATACAATCCACATGCACACCCAGATGTAACCAAGATGACAGAAAGGCAAAGAGCAAGGTACCAGGAAACCTATGAAGACAGTGCAGATGATTACATGACGTTGGATGCACTTGAAGCGCAAAAGAGGGGCCCCTCTACCAAGAAGAAGGAAACCGAACAAGAAGCAGCTTTGAGAAAGGCTGAAAACAACCGTAGGAGATTAGATTATAAAAACAAGCAATTGGAAGAAGAAAAGAGGGATACGTTAAATAAATTGCTCAAAAGAAGAGCCAATAAGACTAGAGAGGTTCAGAAAGGAGACGTAAATGATGATGGAAATGAGGATGAGAATTCGAAAACATTACTGAAGCCCAGGAGGCCCGAATTTCGCCATCCTGCGTTATTCAGATGGGTTAGTAGTGTGAACAATGAGGGAGTAAGTTCCGTGCTTGGAATTCCGTGAGATGGTTGAAGTGGTGTTTGATAGGTTAAATGCATTTTCGCTAAATAAATAGATAAGAAGTAATCATGTGTGATGTAAGTTAGTGTTGTAGGAAGAGGTTTGTGGAAACAGAAATCGATGCGGATATGGAATGATTCAATGAATTAGAACCTCCGTCAGTGTAGAAATGCAGATATAATAAGATCGCCTGAATTAAAAGGTCTGACCATGATAATACTGATATGGTATGATAGCTGAATTAGAGCGCCTAACAGTGTAAACAGCTGATTATACTAACCATGGAAGCATTGTTGTGCTGTCGAAGATTCTTGGAGGAGAGCCTCAATTCAGAGAAGTAAATAGTGTAGGTGAACTAGAATATATCCGACGATGCAGAACAGTCGAACGATTTTATGAAAGAGACGAGCCAATTGCAATGATGGATTTCATTCAGAGTAGCATGTTTTATATATGCGACAATGCAGAAAGACGAATGATTCTGTGTAAGAGGCACTATGGTTACAATATCGTGGGCTGGTAAAATGAAGATAGATAGAATCTCTTCCGTGGTACGAACAAGACCATACTGGAAGAAACTCGCTAAGAGTAAGGTGGCTACGCAGAGAAGAGTAACACTGTAGCAGTACCAGTGCATAGAAGACCAGTGCATAGAAGACCAATGCATAGCAGTGCATAACAATGCATAAAAGAGGTAGCAAAAGAAAGAAGTCCCTTCTTTTGATTTCATTTCTCTGTTTTGTTTGTTTTGCTTTCCCTTCTGAGTTTCGGTACCTCTGGCAATACAGCTGCCTGCCACCAAATCTACTCCATGTCAGTTCATTTGGCGTATGGATGTATCGAGACTTCACAGTTGGTGTTACATTTCCCCTTAGCAGGTCTTGCATACAATAGGTATTCAAATGTTTAGCGATGCCGCATATTTGCATATCAGCACAATAGTCACGGTAAAAGGCAATGGATAAAAGAAGGTTTGTGAATAAATGTCATAAGGCTGTACTGTAGTTAAGAAATTGGGGGGCTGGAACAGTGGTTCACATATCTATAGGGTGGGAAAAAGGGGTAATGTTCTGAAATTGACTGGCTACGAACCACGCACCAAACCGTTTTCTCGAGTCGCTAAATGCTCACAACTTTCAGCCTGTCAGTAACCAATTCACAATTTCATCTTCCAGGGATCTCCATCTACATACCACAAAGGCTAAATTTCTCAGCAAAAATGCCAACCTAAAAACAGCACAAGAACAGCACGAGAACCTCATCTGCAACTTCCATCTCTGGCTTAGACCTTGGCGCTGGGGGATCACTAGCCTTAGCCTGTAAATCCTGTATTCTATCTCTCTCAGTCCACCCCCTCTCCAACCTGTTTAATTGGCTCAAGATACGGAAGTCTTGTGGTGGGGCACAGTGGTGAATCCTGTCTAGGGAACAGCGTTTTCTATCTACACTCTGCGGGCAGGGCCCCGCAACCCTGTAATCAAGGGAAATAAAAAAGGAAAAAAAAAAAAAAAGAAAAATTTATATATGCCATTTTCGTCCTATGGAGTGGAGGGGAACCAGGGCACTGAATGGAGTAGTGATCCCTTTGCACTCTCTAAATCTTGCACCTCCCAAGACCACTCTCCACTGGCTGATACTATCGTCAAGCGACGCCCTCTCTATCACTTTCTCTATCTGTCTCAATCGTCAATCTGGGCATACTCCCACCCCACCGCTGCCTCCTGCCTCCTGTATACATTCCTAAAATCCCCATTAATTCCCTTCTCCATTCCAGCCACAGGAGCACGAAAAGGGGATCCCTCCCAGTCTGATGTGTGATTCCCCCGAATTTTTGTGTCATTTTTGCCATGTTATCGCTCTTCCAATTCCAGGGAATTCTTTTTTTTTTTTTTTTTTTTTTTCTCCCTTGTTATTTTTGCGCATTGGGCTCCAGGTCAAGCAAGATACTCCAGAAAAGAAATTCAAGCTCTAGGAAAATAAAATAAAGTTAAACAGAATAAGGAAAAAATTGATTAGAACTGAACGTGTAAGTGGAAAGCAGAACATAAGACCTGAAAAATTATCACGAGTCCCCAATCAACCCTGAAGTATCCAACTTCTGTAACCTACGAGTCCATTCTGCGAGTTCTCTATAGCATTTCATCACCTATTGCAGATTTAACGTGAAGGCTAACGATCTAATTTTCAACAGTTCAAGATCTTTCACTGTTTTTTTTGTTTTTTTTTCCCTAGGAAGATTTAAAAAAATTTACTGAAGAACAATAAACACTAGGAACGAAGTAATTCGCCAAACATATACAAGGCTGCATATATACATTACCCATTCACTCCTTAAATCCCTCAACAAGCTACCTCATTGACGGCATCTCCAAATAGTCACACATTTGAGAAGCATGAACATGATGAACATGAACAATATGCAGACTATGGTCCAACAGAATAACCTTGGGATTCCACAACAGCACCCAGCACAGCAACAGCAACAACAACAACAAGGGTCCTTCCCGCGCAATCCTCAGTTCAACGAGCACCAGCAGCACCAGCAGCAACAGCAACCTCAGCAACAGAGACTTCCCAATGGCAGCAATGGCATGACAAACCCACTGCAGTTGACCCATCAACAGCATATGATACAACAGCAGATACAATCACAGCAGCGCCAGCAACAGTTGCAACAACTGCAATTACAACAACTGCAACAGCAGGCACAACAGAAACAGCACCCTGGACAACAACAAATCAAGCAAGAGAATTCTAGACCCGGGATGCAGAGAGGAGTATCCATGCAACTGCAGCAACTGCTACAAACACAACAACAGGCACAACAGCAACAGGCACAGTTCAAGAATGGGACTGCTGGGACCAAGAATGGTGTCACTGTGAACGTGAACGCGAAACAATTTAATCCTAATGTGATGATGACGACGCCGACATCGATGGTTCCTGGTGGAGGAGGTCCGAATTCAAGGGGTAACTCTCAGGGCCACACTCCTCAAATGGGCAACCAACCTCAACCACAGCTTCAACCTGGTCAACAACAGATCTTCCAAATACAACCTCAAACGCAGCCAATTCCTTTGAATGGTGCTGGACCTGCGAATATTACGCCGATTATGCCCCAACAGCAACAACCAACACCCCAGAGTCAACCTAGAGCAGGTCCTGCTCAAAAGAGTATACCGATGTCAGTTCCTGCGGGAGATTCTCCTCATTTGAAGAACAACGGTAACCCTATGGTGCCAAATGGTATCAACGGAAATGTAAATGGACATCCTTCTTCAGCACCTACTCCTTCAGCGGGCGCATCAAGTAATGCAGCTGGTACACCAGGCAAGACAAATCAAATTCCCCCTCTTACTCCTCAGCAGCAACAGCAGCAGCAACTACAGCTACAACAGCAGCAATTACAGCAGCAGCAACAACAACAGCATGAACTTCAAAACGAGTTGAATGCCAAAATCTTCAAGAAGAATCTTGGAAATACTGGTATTGTACGTGTTTTAGACATGATTGACCAAATTTCCAATGAATCTTTGCAGATATTATCAACCATTGAGTACTGGCAAAGGCTTACTGCAGCATTCCTTACTCCTAATGCAATTCTTCGATTTACAAACTCGGTAGCCAACTCCTTTCCTCCCTTGAACAATCCAAATGTTGCAGATATCAATAAGACCGGGCACAACAGGCAATTTGAATTAAATCCAGTGACTGCTGCAAGGTTTTTTCTTGCTTGTGTTTTAGCCCAAGACTTAGAAAAATTTCATGTTAGTTTACCAGGAATCAAGTTTCAAATCTTAAACAATGGATCCATTTTTATTGCCAGTAAGTTAACTATCCAATCTACATATGCGGACGATTCTTCTGCTACTATCTCAGGATCAATGAAACTATTGATGAATAGAGATTTTAGAATTGAGTGGGTAGATATAAACTGTTTGCAATATCAGCCCAGCATAAAGATGTCGGGGATCGAGAAGAATTGGAACTCCTTCTTAGGAGGAAGAGACTCTAGTAAGTTTCCATTGAGTGGAGACAGCCAAAGAGAATTTTTCAAACATATATATGATAATTCGTTAGCATTTTCAAACGGATTTAATTCTGGATTGGATGAGTCTTCGATGAGAGTGTTAAACGTCGGTGATGTCATGACACATCTCAAGTCGTTGATGATATTTTCGATCTCGAACAACTTGAATTCCCCGGTGAAGGCAATGGAGCATTATATGACATCCAACTTTGGCCAACAGCGACAATTATTACTTCAACAACAGCAAAAGCAACAGATGCAACATCTTCAAATTCAGCAACAGCAGCATGAGCTTCAACAACAGCAACACCAGCAGCAACTACTTCAAGAACCGCAACCTGCTGCTCCCAACTGGATCAAAAACGGAGTTATTGGAGGCACCAGTTCCTCTCCATCTCCATCAACAACAGAACTTTCGGACGTTAAGGCTGCAGGCTCGGGCCCTAAAAAACGAAAGGTAAGTGTATCTGCCAATGGAGGAGCTACTTCTACCGTCAAGGCAAATGGTAACAAAGGACAAAGAAGAAAGTAGTTTTATAATTTAGAAAAAGAAAAAGAAAATAAAAGATCAACTAATCCTCTTAATTAATCAGTGCAAGAACTGTGTAGTATAAGGTCCAAATGCCCATTAGTGCTTGGTAATATTTTAGCTTTAGGTTTGGTGCGATATGAAAATCTCCGACAGAAAACTAACTCTACTTTATATACGTACTATTCCTTGTGAAGTGATGAAAAATGATGAAGGAAATCCTATAGAGAATGTTGTTCCCACACAGGTTGATACTTCTATGGAGATTTTAAGTCCAGAGAGCATATCAAGTGCTTCTATGCAACGACAGTTGCCATCTGGTTTACCTCAACAGAATTCAGACTCTGATCTCACCTATCAATTTGAATACGATTCGGAACTCCCATCAAACGTTCCTCTTGCGGAGCTAATTCGTCCTCGTACGTTAAAAGATTACATTGGACAATTACATTTGATCAACGACGATAATGGATCCATCAAAAATTACATACGGTTGGGGTTCTTACCTTCTATGATCTTGTATGGACCTCCAGGAGTAGGTAAAACCACAATTGCATACATTTTAGCAAGAGAAACTAAATATGTGTTTATGGAGCTTTCTGCAACATATAGTACTGTAGCTGATATGAAAAGGATTCTTACTGAAATATCTCTGGAGAATACTGAGAGGAAAGCCAATAATGAAGAACCTCTTCATGTTGTAGTATTCATTGATGAAATACACAGGTTCTCCAAGACACAACAAGACTTTTTACTCCCGTATATTGAGTCAGGACATTTTGTTTTCATTGGAGCTACGACGGTCAATCCTAAAGCTCGTATACGACGTGCCATTTTGTCAAGGTGCCAAATTTATAATTTGAAGCCTTTGAGCGAGGTTGAATTGGAAGCGGTGTTGAGAAGAGCTATATTTTACAATAATATTCGTAGGAGATTGGTGTTTGGAGTGAAATTCTTACGATTCAATGATGAAGTAATCAGGTTGATAGCTAAGGATAGCAGAGGGGACTCAAGAGCTGCAATTGGTATTGTCGAGTTGGTAAGCGGGAGTTTTATCGATGCGACTAAAAAGGAGTTAGTATATAATACAGGTGACCATGAACCTTTTGAGCTCACTAAAACTATGATTCAACGTACACTAAAGACTAATAAAGACATTGGGGGTAACAGTTTACAGTTGAAAGATTCCAAAAACATGAATTTGTATTTGAAACTCTTCGACACAATGAGAGGTGTTGAGCGATATCGAGATATAGAATTAATCCAATCCGTCCACGATAAAGTCGTTCAAGGGGGTGATAGATCATTTGATCCCCCGATTACTTCAACTCAGACTGATGTTACCAAATTTTCTAGCAAAATAAAATTCAAAGACAACGAGGGCAAGCATGACACAATCAAAAATTCCATTGACTTTTCTACTATTTATTCGACGTATACTAAGAAAGAGTTAGAGGAAAAAATACACAATTCCGATGACAGTGATTTCGAACAAGACTATTTACTTAGTGATACTGATTCTGATGCCGGAAGAGATGAAGAGGGTTTCTTTTCGTATATGCTGTACGAGGACCAAACAGTGTACCTCGCTAAATACTACTTAAATGCAATTCTTGAAAGAGGTGAGTCACCTCTTTTCATAGTTAAGCAACTAATACTATTCACTTGCCTTTATACTGATTCAAAGGCTGTTACCTTATCTGAAGCTGTTTCTATGATTAAGACGTTAAAGAACAGCTCTTCAGATGCAACGAAAATGCTAGCAAATTTTGTTGAAAGAACTACAAAAGCACGAAAGAGAACAATCACCTCTGAGCTTTGGGACCCTATAAAGAGACTCAGGAAAATGAAAGGGTTTTGCAAGCAACATAACGAAGTCCGAACTGACCCTTCACCAAATGATGAGACTGTGCCTGTTACCTTTGATGAGGAGTTAGTTACGAAATTATTGGAAGAGGACTTTTCCACTGCCGAGGAGCCGCCGGTGGAAGGTGATCAAAATATTAATTTCCAGTTCCCAGTAGAGCAGTATGATGTTGAAAAGCATAGTACCCTATTTGAGTGCAGTTGATTCGGGTTTGTGTACATCATAAAATATGGCTCCTCTTCCAGTTTGTATACTTGTGTGAGTTTAAAATATCTTTCGGAAAGTAACAAACTGATTTATATCTTTCTAATTACCTTGTCATTGACAATGCTTTCAGTACTTCGTCAAAATGATTATAATGTTCGTGGTCCAAGTAAACTAAATATTGCTGAGAATCTGGCTGAGCCGACAGTCTTCGTCATTGCATTTTCAAAAATTTGTGTATGGATTGTTGCATTTAATATTGCCTATTTGTTCCGTCTCCGTAACATTGTCATGTGGATGTACCGAATTTTGAACAATTTCACGTTAATTACCATTGAAATGGTAGTGGTACTAAATATTATCTTCATAAATGTCTTTTGGCAATTTTTTGGTAATGGCGATAATACTAGCACAAAGGTCACAAATTCGAGCTATACTTCAAAAAGAATCCTTAAGACTCGTGTTCTTCACGAGGTATTTTGGTCTCCAAAGAATGTAACTATATTCAGGTCTAGCCTGAACGAGTCGTCAATTTCCTTCTTTGAACCAAGAATTTTATTGGAAGCGATCCTGAGAACAATCATGAATGATACTCATCTGACCTCATGTGGTTCGTATCTTGCAGATCAAAGTCAGTTGCTTACAAATAGTAAGCCTACATTGGCCAGTAGGTTTGAAATGTTACAGTCTCCTCTTCCACTGCAACTGAATGAGAATCATTTGATTCAGACTCTGTTTAATGAACCATCTCAGAGTTTAGTCGAGGACACCGATCCATTGCCAGTATCTAGATCCAAATCTTACTTCTCTAAAAAATTCTTCAATCAAGCTAAAAGAGCAACAAATGACAATGAATCAATCACGTCAAGCATTCAAAACGAAAATGCCATTGAGATTATTTCTATTTCAAAAGATAATAAGAAGTATTTTTAATACTCAGTTACTTACATGTGTTATGGAGCAGTATTTCCTTATAAATATTTCAGATTTGCATTGGATAAAAATTTTATATATACGAGATGCAAACTAATATAGTTTAAAACAATAAATTTTACTTTAAAACTCAAAGAAGATACTCAAGATTGAATGTAATAAATGCTATAATACAAAGTTGTTTGTGATTGCTTGCTAATTAGATGGGGAATATCTCAATGAAGTGATTGATTGTAGTAGAGTATTTTTCAGAATATTGAACTTTGATTCACATTATTCTTCCGCTGTTCTCTTACCCTTCAACATACTTATACATCTGCTTCTTCCTCTTTTTCTTCGGTATTTTCAACGTCAGCTTCAGTTTCAGCCTCAACATCGGGAGTTTCGGCTTCGGCTTCGTCTTCGTGATCTTCTTCTTCACCTTCACCATCTCCCAATGCCGCAAATATGTTTGCGGCAGATTGAATAGAATCTGTTCTCTTTGAGTTATCTCTTGGAGATAAATGAGCAGAGTTTGATTCAGATGCAAGATTTTGTCTACTAGATTGAGCTCTAGAAACAGATGTGAAACCACGAGAATCCTTCTGTGGAGGTGTTCTTAAGTCTTTCTTATTATTCATTGAACCCCAAGTAGAACCAGCCCTAGATGAGTTAGATCTTGAGTCATTCATTTTATTCTTTCTTCTTCTTTCAGCGTTTGCCTTCTCGTCTTCAAATTTCTTTAATTCAGCCTCGTCGTGAATTTCTTGAATGGTCTTTGGTCCACTTTCACTCTTTGCAGACACCCAGTTGGCGTTTCTTAAATCGATCAAGTCCATCAACATGAACTTAATTCTTGATGCAAGTTTACAGGTCTCTAAGATAGTTTGAACGTTATCGAAAACGAAATTTAATGCAGCTTTAGTTTTTTCTTTGGCTTCCAATCTGGCACCAACAGTCTTGATCAATTGAGCCAAGTTTTCTAACCTATCCTCCGATGGATCTTCAGTGTTAGAAGATTGATCCCTTAAACAAAGTAAAATAACTTGATCGTTCAACATATTCAAGATATATAAGTGACCAATAAACTTGACTAAACCAAGACCTCTTCTCTTGGCAGCAGCCATTACATAGTATTCATCAGACATCATTTCTGGTTCTAATGGCGAACCATCTTCATTTGTAGGTAATTTATCAGTCCAACCCTTTTCGTATTCAACTTGACAAGTGGCCAACAATATTCTTCTAGCTAAGTCACCACCACTGACAATTTCACCATTCTTAATAATGCTAACATCTTTAATCTCATCTGACATTTCCTTACACATCTTGGCACAGAATTGAGCATACATGGAAGACCAATATGGTTCATCACAAGCCTTAGCAAATGTTAACGATATTATTTGTCTTACAGTCTTTGCGTCTTCTTCCCATTTGGATTGATTAGCAATCTTCATAATGTCGTCAGTGATTTGTTCAAACATTTCTAAAGTCAACTTGTTCAATAATGATTTCACCTTTCTTTCGATATCTTCAGTTTCTAAGATTTCAGATCCATCTGGAGCTAAATTAACTTCAGTCTTCTTTGCTCTTGATCTTGGCATCCATCTGTTTTCAGACTTTACCAATGGTTTAACTTCTTCAACAGGCTTAGAAGGTTCTTCCTTTCCATCCTTAGAGTCTCTACCTCTCTTAGATTGACCCTTTCTAGTAGACTTGTCCCTTGGACCTCCACTGCTTCCACCTCTTCTCTTAGATCCATTTCTGGAATTTTGTCTACCATCATTGAATTGTCCACCTCTTGATAATGGACCGTTGTTAAATCTATTACCACCCATTGAGTTATTGTTATTATTACCAAATTTACCCATTTGGTTTCCACCTCTTGATGATTGGTTTGAACCTCCTCTGTTCTTGTTTCCAGTGATACCCAAACTTTCCAATTTGTTCTTCCATTCGATGTCAACTGTAACATTAGTAACATCTCTGAATTGCATCAAGAAAACCGGATCGTATCTATAGTTATTGGATTCGAGTTTCCATTTGGAATCAGGACCTTGAATTCCTTCCGGATATACATGAGAAAATGGATCTTTGATTGGCAGAGCCTCAGAAACCATTGCAAAAAAATTGGAAAGAGTAAAACCATCATCTTCAACTAAGGTTTCAGTAGAAACGTCAGCTTCATTAGATTCTTCGGTGGTGTCTCCGTCAAGAGTGGTGTCAGCATCATCCTTGGTATCGTGAATGGAAGTTATAGCATTAGATTCAGATTGATCTTTGTTTTCAGACTCAGACTCAGTGGTTTCTATTTTAGATTCTTCTGGTTTTATTTCGTCCTGTACTTCCTTGGCCTCTTCTTTTGGTTCAGCTTGAGCTTCTTCAATCTTAGGCTCTTCAGGCTTGGTTTCTTGAATGACCTTTGGTTCTTCTACCTTGACCTCTTCGACAACCTTTGGTTCTTCTTTAGGTGGCTCAACCTTTGGTTCTTCGACCTTGACTTCAGCCTTAGTTTCAACCTTAGTTTCAGCCTTAGTTTCAGCCTTTGGCTCTACAACTGCAGCTTCAACACTTGGTTCTTCCTTGGCCTCTGGCTTCTTTTGAGCTTGAGCAGCCTTGGCTGCTCTTTCTTGAATCTTTCTTTTGAACTCTTCGGCAATAGATAATTTGGCAGAAGCTGCTGGAGCTGAAGAACCGGCACCTGCAGCAGGAACTGAGGTAGTAGCTGCAGCGGCAACAACAGGAGAAGAAGCAGAAATAGCAGGAGAAGCAACCTTGGCTGGAGCTTCAGCAACACTAGCATTAGTAGCCTTTGGAGTAGTGGTTGTTGTGCTAGTCGCACTGGAAACCGGAGTGGCAGCTGCTTGTGCTGGAGAAGAAACTGGGGTACTTGCCTGGCTCTGCTTCTTCTTGTCTTCTAAATCAATTTGCTTACCATCCTTGTCAGTGATCTTAATCTTACTTGATGTGAATGAAGGAGGGTGTTGCTGTTGAGTAGTTTGAGCATGAGCAGGTTGAGGCAGCAGGAGTTGAGCCTGTGCTTGAGTGTATGCTTGCACAGGAGGCATTCCTGGAACCATTTGAGCATTGTATCCGTACGGGTTCCCATAGTAAGCATATTGGTACATATTCTGCGGGTATTGGTTGTAGGCGTTGTACTGGCTCTGAGAGTTGTGGTTTAACTTCTGTTGGTTGCTGTACACAGAACCCTTTCTACCGGTATTATTATTGTTATAATGCTGTCTATTACTGTTTCCTCCTGGAGCGACACCGCCGTTGTTGTTATTATAGTTGTTTTGTCTACCATTACTGTTGTTGTACTGCTTGTTGTTGTATGGCTTTCCAGGATTGCTGTTGGTGTAGTAGTTGTTGTACTGGTGATGTGGAGCACCACCTTGTTGATGGTGGGGAGCCGATGATTGTTGGTGTCCAGTAGTGGAACCTGCTACAGCTGAACCAGCGACTTCACCTGAAGAAGTACTGGCGCCAGTGCTGGCAGCGGCTGGAGCACCTGGAGCATCAGTGGCAACGGAAGATCCAGAGGACCCAGTTCCTTGAGGAGTAGCGTCCTTTGGAGCGCTTCCTTCACCTGCTACGGCTGCAACTGCTGGTGCTGCTGCTCCGGTATTGGCCTTACCGGACGAAGAATCGGCAGCACTGTTGCTGCCGCTCTCTTGTTGTTTACCTTCAGGCATAATTGGGATTATGTGTCTGTCTAATGAACTAAAGAAAGAGAGACTAAAAAAACTCGATCTCCCTCGAAATATTTTCTTTTTTTTTTTTCTGTCCAAAGAAAATTTTTTAGTTAGGCAATTTCAACTGAAAAAAAATTAAAAAAAAAAAAATTAAATCGCTAGTGGTGCGTGTGCGTGATAATGACGAGTGGTGAGCGGCGGAGAACAGCAGCGGAGAGGTAGCGGAAAATAGAGTTCCTGGACCATTGGGAATGGGAGCATGTTTCAAGAAGAGCAGTGGATTTGGCTAAAGTTGATCCAGATTTTGTTCTGGAAGATGCGAATTGGGTCGGAGGGTGCAGTAAGGGAGATTTTGGTTCTGTTATTTTATGTATTTTTATACATTTTCAGCATATTAGTAGTATACAGTTGGTGGTAGGTCCTGTGCAGTGTGTGTTCCAATATTACTGTTTCTGGTGTGTGGTAGGCGCTCTCACTACGAACCACCACTACTTGGCTACTTTGTGTAAGAAATGGCGGCTTCAGTCGCGCGCGTCGAGTTAAGAAAAATGAGAAAAGAGAAGAAATATAAAATAATGGTGCTTCATTTAGGACGCATTTGGCAGCTTACTTGGTGCCTAAGTGGGAGAAAAAAGAGCAAGTCAGCGAATTTGGAAATGCGCTGCTGACACTTCGAGAGTGAAAAATTCACTGATTTATATCCGAAGTTTCTGATAAGACAAAATGTGGTTCTTTGGGGCAGATAGCAAACGCAGAAGCACCGCTAGGTAGCTTTGTTGTGAGAAATTTGCAGATGCGAAGAAGTTCTTTCGAAGCTGGCGCTTGGCAGGTGTCAACGATCCCGGATGATCACCCTCTCTCCCTTGACTACTGATAAGGCTGAAAGTGTGATTTTGTGTACTGCATGTAGACGGTTGCACTCTAGAATTGGTGCATGTCTTGGCTGAACGACATAGGATGCCAGCTCTCTCCTGTAGGTGACCCTCTTGCGGTAACCTGTCTAACTGCTGTATTCCTGCGACTTTTAGTGCTTCTTTCCAGGAGGAGGAATCCCGGAGCCTGGAAGTCGGCGGTTAAGGGCTACCATGGAGGCATCCTCTTGGTGACCTTCGTGTACTGCACACAATGACGGTTCCATTTCACCCACCTGCCAGATTCGCAGCCAACGGCGAGTGGGGTCCAGACAAGACTAGACTCTCTACGGCAACCAAGGTTCTCTATTAGCGGAGACTGTTCAGTCTAGACTTGGGGTTGATAGAGGATCGCACATTCTCCAGTTGTAAGGGTCTGTTTCAGGTAATAGACTTGCTCGTGATGGGCCGAACCCTGTACCATTGGCACTTTGTAGTTCTTGTAGGCATTCTTACCGGTACTTCCGTTAGTCCCAATTTCCATATTCTTCCATTCCCACTCATCAAGTAGATCCTTTATCGGCAATCTCAGTCTTTCTTAATAATAGTACAACCTCTTCTCTTGCTCCTACCCTCCTCGTGTCCACCCTTCAACTCACGGACCAAGCGCCATCCCATTTTGTGTCACTTTCTATATACAGTCCGTCGCACGACCTGGAGGGCGAATCTTAACAAACTCAAGACGAGCTCCACACACAGCTACTTCATCCCATTGAAACAATACAACCAGGCTAATCATGACTGTAGCCGTCCAAAAAGCTCATGTCCACGAAAGTGGAATCAAACCATACTTCCAGCAGCAAATTCAAGAAACGGAATTGAAAATCCAATCCACCACACAGAATCTTCGCAGATTGGAAGCGCAACGTAATAAATTGAATAATAAAGTCAGACAATTGAAGGATGAATTGAGATTGTTACAAGAACCTGGCTCATATGTCGGAGAAGTGGTCAAAGTCATGGGTTTAAAGAAAGTTCTCGTCAAAATCCACCCAGAAGGGAAGTATATTGTCAACATTTCCAAAGACATTGACATCAAGAAATTGACACCATCTTTAAGAGTTTGTCTTAAGGCCGATTCCTACGATTTACATAAAATTCTCCCTAACAAGGTAGACCCATTGGTGTCTTTGATGATGGTTGAGAAAGTTCCAGACTCTACGTACGACATGGTTGGTGGTTTGGACAAACAGATCAAGGAAATCAAGGAAGTCATTGAATTGCCTGTGAAGCACCCAGAGTTATTTGAAAGTTTGGGTATTGCCCAGCCTAAAGGTGTGATCTTATACGGACCCCCTGGTACCGGTAAGACCTTGTTGGCTAGATCAGTAGCTCATCACACTGAGTGTAAGTTTATCAGGGTATCTGGGTCTGAATTAGTGCAGAAGTATATCGGTGAGGGTTCCAGAATGGTCAGAGAATTGTTCATAATGGCCAGAGAGCATGCACCATCCATCATTTTCATGGATGAAATCGATTCCATTGGTTCATCCAGAGTGGAGGGCTCCAGCGGTGGTGACTCCGAAGTGCAGAGAACCATGTTGGAACTTTTGAACCAGTTGGATGGGTTTGAATCTTCCAAAGACATCAAGATTATTATGGCTACTAACAGATTGGATATCTTAGATCCAGCATTATTGAGACCAGGAAGAATTGATAGAAAGATTGAGTTCCCAGCTCCAACAGTTACTGCCAGAACTGATATCTTGAAGATTCATTCCAGATCTATGAATTTGACCAGAGGAATCAACTTGAGAAAAATCGCAGAAAAGATGAACGGGTGCTCTGGTGCCGATGTTAAGGGTGTCTGCACAGAAGCAGGAATGTATGCCTTAAGAGAAAGGAGAATACATATCACTCAAGAGGATTTTGAGTTGGCTGTAGCAAAGGTTATGTCAAAGAATGACGAAGGTGCTGTTTCGTTGGCTAAGTTGTTCAAGTAGGTGAACAGTTCTAGCTGCTTGGAAACAGGAAGAGAAGAAAGAGAAGAAGGAGAAGAAAGAATAGATGAAGGAGAAGAAGTAGAAGTAGATTCAATAAAGATAAATAAATACAACTATATTTCAATGGTATGTAGTAGTGCGTAAACCCACCTGGCTCTCCAGTACAGTATATTACTCAAATAACTAACACTACACGATCTCGTTCCAAACGCAGCTTATCTGGCTGTAAGTTGTCTCTCTCTAGCTTTACGTGAAAAGTAGCTTTATATCTGCCTTTCGAGCTCCGACGCTCTAGTCTCCCCCAGACCCATCCTTCGTTTCTTCACATGCCCCTCTTCTCATCCCACTTACTTCTTGCTCAGTTCACGATTTTCACGTGACATCTTTTCAGACACGCAAGCAAATTGAAAAGTTCCACCTAACAAAAAAAACTTAAGCTTAACGTGCTGCAATAGCAACAACTGAACAGCAAATACCCAGCCCAGCTTGTTGATAAGGTGGAGAAACTTGTAATACACATAGCACATACACTAACAAAGGCTTACAAGAAAAAAAATAGCTCGGAAATAGGCTAGCAGGACACTGAACGAACAGCGATGAAATATTTAACGTTGCTCTTGTTGCAGGTTATACTTGTGGTTGCATCTAGTGGGCTTGTAGAGAAGCTCCAGAGTGTAGATCGATTACTTTCAACGGAAGGACCTACGATAAATGTTTTCGAACGATATGAGGATCTCGTGAGAGAAATGGAGAATGCTAGAAAGGAAGGAGACGAAGGTGAGGACAGCACTGTTGTGCTGCAGTTGTCTAAGCTCTACTTCAAAAAGGCATTGGTGGCTCTTTCGCTCAACAAGCAAAATTCTGCCATATATGACCTCCGCACATGCTTGAGCTTGGATCCTATGATGAAGCCAGCCAGAAAGAGGCTCGTGGATTTGTACATGGAAAAGGGGGACTTCGAATCGGTGGAGTTGATGTTGAGTGAGGACCATCTAAAGGATGATCCTTCATTCACGGAGACCTCCAGTAAAATTCACCAGTACAAGGAATCTCTTGCAAATGCTAAACATTGGTTAGCTAGTGATGAAGCTCAGAACTGCTTGGATGAGTTGGAAAACAATGTAATACCCATTTCTCCCAACAACCTTGAAGTTTACAAGCTTCACGTTGAATGTGTCAGGGCCAAGGGAGATCAATTATCCGACGACGATTTCAGACAGATCATTCAAGACTACTCTCAAATGATCAAATCACAACCAATGAAGGTTGGGCTTGACGCCTATGATGAAGTTGCGTCCTATTTACTCTTTAGTCAGAACGAATTCGAAAAATCGTGGGCTATAGTGAAAAACTGCTTAAGGATTGATAACGATTTCAAGAAGTGTGGGAACAAGTCCAAATTCTATTTCAAATTCCAAGAATTTTTCAAGATATTGGAGAGATATTCGATTATAAATGGGTACTATTATATGGAAAATGCAGACGCTTCACTGGGCCTGGTGGAAGACAGCTTATTGGTCAACGACGAGGAATTCAAGTGGGTATATCATTTTTTGTTCAAGGACAACTTGAAGGTTAGCAATAGAGAAAAGAGAAGTTTACCATACTCAATTACAAATAACTACGAGTATTTGAGGGAAATGTTTAATAATTTTGTCAAGGAAGAGAAATTGGAGCAATCCGCCGATAAACTTAATTTCATGGATCAACTTGCAAAATTAGGATGTGAAGCGTCAGTTGTTCAAGGAGCTACTGGCAGCTATTGCGAAGATGTTAAAGACAACGATTCTAATCCTTTCTTACCACTTTATTTGAAAAAGATCGATAAATTGATTAGAAAGAAAAATTTTGCTGAAGCTGATGCGTTAATGCAAAAGTTTAATAAGAATTTACAGCAATCCAGGCAATTCCAGGATCGCTATAGCCACATCGAAAATCACAACAGAATGGAGCAACAGCGTCAACAGAGAGAACATCAACGTCAGCAGCATGAACAGCAGCAAAGATTCCACCAACAGCAGCAGCAACAACAGCAGCAGCAGCAGCAGTTTGGAGATGTTGATTATTATAAGGTATTGGATATTTCGAAGGATGCAGACGAAAAGACTATTAAAAAGGCTCATCGTACACAAACATTAAAGTATCATCCAGATAAATACAAGGGAACTGACTTTACTGCTGAGGAAATCGAAGCCAAGATGCAAGAAATCAATATGGCATATGAGGTCTTAGGTAATAAGGAAACCAGAGAGCAATACGACAATCCAAATCGTGGAGGCGGCGGTGGAGGCTTTGGTGGTGGTAATCCGTTCGGTGGTGGAGGTTTTGGAGGTTTTGATAGCAGCTTCTTCAACCAGTTTGGCGGAGGAGGAGGCTTCCAGTTCGGTGGGAACGGAGGTCCAAAAGTAAAGTTCCAAAGAGGCCGGTAATAATGAAGAAAGAAACCGAAGAGAAGATTAGATGTGGGTACAGTCTGGCCATAATTTATTAGATAGAAAGCAAATGTCGACAAAACGAATAAATGTAATATTGTAATCAATGCGTTTAGTAGAAGAATCTATGAACAATAGTACAAGCTCAGTCGGTGAAAAAAAAAAAAGACAATGGAAAAGTTGTAGAACCAGTTCAGGTTATTTTGGCTGTGGAAGTTGCAAATTGTGAAATAATCATGTTAATTAAATGCGAGTGAATAGTACTTAAGAAATTCACCCTTCGTCCTTCGAAACGAAATATAATAAATATAACCATATGTGACCTTTAATACAACACCCTCTGCAGCGCAACACTCTCATATCTATCCGAATATGGTGTGTTCACCCAGAGAAAGTAGGGAATGCTGGGCTGCCGGTCTACAGACCCACATTAAATGCGGGCATTAGCGAGAAGAACAAAACTCGGTAGCACCTGCACTAACTCTCCAATTGCAGCACAATTTTCTCTATCATTGGCATGCTACCATCGCCTAATTTTTGTAGAAACCATTTCTGCAAGCGTCCGGTGTGCCTTCTTTAGGTCACGTCCTTCAGTTTGTCCTATGGTACCATACCACACCGTGGGATCTCATCTTGCACTACGTCCATGCTCTACTGCAGCCCGTATGCAACATTATTTTTCCTTTCGGGCACCCGGTCCTGCATGCACTTTCCGGTTTGGGGTTATCTCTACACTAAACGGTCAAGGGTTAACGCACAAAAACAGGAGCGCCACACCAAAAGGGAAAAGTATAAAAGGAAGCACGGCTCCCACACAGTAAAGAGCCATCCACTCCTGGTAGTCTTGAACCTCTCTTTTTCTTTCAACAATTGAAGTCAAATTGCTAAATTGCTGTAACAATGCTCAAGTCATTTTCTTTGGTAGCTTCTTTGGCTATAATATCAGCCGTCAATGCTCTCCCACTTAATCCGTTCAACTACTTCCAGAATCCCTTTGTGATTGGTGATAGCGACCGTGAGGTGAATATTGATTCTTGGTACTACGACCTCCCAGTGATCGAAACTGAGGCACTTCAAGCTCTTATTAATAAGGAAGGTCTTGAAGCCAGAGCTGAAAAGCTTTACAACATTTCTAAGAGCTCAACTAAGCTTCTTGGCCACCCAACTAGAGTCATAGGATCCGAGGGCCATTGGGGTACCATCCACTACATTACCGCAGAATTGAGAAAGTTGGGCGGTTACTATAAGGTTGAAACGCAAACGTTGACAGCAATAGACGGTAAGGTCAACTCGTACTCGTTATTGCTCGATGGTCTCCAACCGGCTTCAGTGTATCCATTGTCTTTGACCCCAGCCACCAAGGATTACAGACCCGTCCACGGAGACTTGATCTTGGTCGACAACTTCGGTTGTAGCTTGGAGGACTTCCCATCCAATACTGTCGGCAACATTGTTTTAGTCAAGAGAGGAGAATGTGCGTTCGGCGATAAGTCCATCAACGCTGGGTTGTCTGGAGCACTCGGTGCCATCATCTACGATCCTAATGAAGACAGCCCATTGCACGGTACTTTAGGCGATGATCCTACCGGTAACGAAGTTGCTACTGTATCAATCTCAAAGTCCGATGCCGAACCAATCATTGCTAAGTTGGCAGGTGGAGACCAGGTCGAAACCACCTTGTATGTTGACGCCTACGTCAAGAACATTTCCACATTGAACGTCATTGCCGAAACCACGTTTGGTGACCATGACAATGTTGTTTCCTTAGGTGCTCACTCAGACTCTGTATTTGAAGGTCCAGGTATTAACGACGATGGTTCTGGTACTATTTCCTTATTGGAAGTCGCCAAGTACTTGTCTCACTTCCAGGTCAACAATGCAGTTAGATTTGCATGGTGGGCTGCTGAAGAAGAAGGATTAATTGGGTCTACTTGGTACGCTGAGCTGTTGCTGCCAGCTGAAAACCAAAAGTTGAGATTCTTCTTGGACTACGATATGATGGCTTCTCCAAATTACGAATACGAAGTGTACGATGCCAACAACGTTGACCATCCTAATGGATCTGGTGATATTAAGGATCTTTTCATCGATTGGTACACTGAACACGGTTACAACTATACTTTAGTGCCATTTGACGGTAGATCAGACTACGTTGGTTTCATTGATGTAGGTATTCCAGCAGGAGGAATTGCCACTGGTGCTGAAGGTATCAAAGACAAGAAGAGTCAAGCGAAGTTTGGAGGTAAAGTTGGACACCAATTCGATGATTGTTACCATCAACTTTGCGACGATTTACTGAACCCAGACTACGAAGCATGGGTTGTTAACACCAAGTTAATCGCCCACTCTGTTGCCAAATTTGCCAATTCTTTCGAAGGTTTCCCAGTCAGAGAAGCCCCATCAAAGGAAGGAACCGCCGGTGTTGAATCAGCAAAGGGTAAGGTCAGCGATGGCTTCAAGTATCGTGGATCAAAGTTAATCATCTAAGATAAAAAGAAAAAAGAGAAGCAAATAGAAGCAAAATTAACAAAAATAAAATATGGAATTGAGCAATAGAACAGCTGGTATGCCAGTAAGCACAACCATAGAACATTAAAAGAATACCTAGATTAATACAAGAAACGTTATATGAACACCATCAAATGTAGTAAGAAGTAGTCGGCAAAAATAGTCTTGTGGCCCGAGAAATAGCATATCCGATCCGAGACTGCATATAAACATTCAACTTGACTAAAGTAAGATCGTAGGCGAAGGGTAGATGGTAATATACATATACCAGTATTAAAATGCCCCACTCCAATCCCCCACATACGCTTTCATTCCAGAAATAGGGTGGCTATTCATCCCCCACAGGCCAAAGTATAGTCATTATGGTGGACACGAGGACTACAGCGGAGCCAGGACCACTAGAGTTGCTCAGTTGTGGGGGAAATTATATCCCCCACACGGATCCCCCACGTATGAACGATCTCTAACGAATGGTCGGAACTCAAGGCCATTTCCACCAAAAAAAAGCCTAAATTGTACGTAAACAGTAACAATTTCCATACAGGGCACGTGAATCTGACCGGATATTGAATATAGATAACCTTTATGCCCAGTTGAAATATTTTTACTATAAATTGACCCCCAATCCTTCATTACTAGGCTCTTTTTATAAGAAGAGATATGCTGACAAGAAGATTGCCTAACTATTTATCTCCTAAATCAATATTACGAAACATGACTACATCATCTAAGCCAAAGGTATTAAGAATCGGAAAAGTTGATTTTGCCCAAAAGAAATGGGACGAACTTTCCCAAATCGCTGAAGTTGTTCAGTGTGAATCTAAGAACAGAGAAGAATTCTTCCAAGATTTGAAAACCAAATACAGTGACATTACCTCTATTACCAGAACGTTCCCAAGTATAAGTGAAACAGGTAGATTCGACGAGGAATTGGCATCGCACTTACCCAAGTCTGTGAAGACATTGAGTCATTGTGGTGCCGGTTACGATCAAATTGACGTTCAGCCATTTTCTGACAGAGGAATTCAAGTTTCCAATGTCACCGCTCCAGTTGAAGCTCCAACTGCCGATACTGCTATGTTCTTGGTTCTTGCTGCTTCAAGAAATTTTCTTCAAGGTCGTGACCCTACTGTTAAGGGAGAGTGGCCAGCTAAGGGTAAGAGTGCCGGTGCACCATTGGGACACGATCCAGAAGGAAAGACCGTTGGTATCTTAGGAATGGGGGGTATCGGACGTGCAATTCGTGACAGATTAAAGCCATTTGGTTACGAAAGAATGATCTACCACAACCGTTCAAGATTATCCAAGGAATTGGAGAAGGATACCGAATACGTTACCTTGGATGAATTAATAAGCGAAAGTGATATCATTTGTATTTCCATCCCATTGAACCCAAAAACTACCGGTCTTATCAACAAGTCAACTATAGAGAAGATGAAAGACGGTGTGGTAATTGTCAACACAGCCAGAGGAGCCATTATAAACGAAGCTGACATAACTCAAGCTTTGAAGGACGGCAAGATTGGTGCCTTTGGAAGTGACGTCTTCACCAAGGAACCTGAAGTTGCACAAGAACTTTTGAGCTTACCAAACGTAGTAGCTTTACCACATATGGGTACTCACACCTACGAGGCTATTTTCAACATGGAAAGCTGGGTTGTTGCCAATGTCGAATCATATTTCAAGACCGGTGAAGTCAAGACAATTGTTCCAGAACAATGGTCGTTAGACTTAAAGGGAGAGCCTCTTGTTTAAGGGGTATGGTAAGTAGCAGTATAACCCCCACGAAAAAGTCGAAGGGTGTTTGTTAAAAAAAGGATATATACGTGTAGCAAAATTAATATTATGCATCAAGACTTAGAATTTGTAGTGGATGCTCGCACAGATAGATAATCTGAACGGGGGCCGCAATCTCTGACAAAGCGCCTGCTTTAACCAGAGAGAACAGTGAAGCTGGACAAAGTCCTAAAGCGAGCACAGTAAGTCTCCACAGCGACTCTCAGAGCAAGCCTCCTTAGTAGGCCCTGAAATCAGCCCTAAAATTGGTACCTAGAGTGAAATAGGGTGTATCTTCCTACAGTGGGCCCTAAACTGAATCCAAGTTGGCATGCGGGAGATGAAGCAACAGCTCAGTATCTCTACCGTACATTGGGCCAATCAGAATAGTGTTGCACAACTGAACAATTTGCAGCCAGTGCCAAATTCCCCGTAATTTTTTTTTTTATCTATTTTAGTCTTTGTTTATATTTCAGTTTTGACACATTAGGCATCTTCAGATCTTCAGCCTTATCCAATTGCGTAGCATGCTAACGTAAAAAGGACGCCGCTTGGGGCTTTCCCGCTGTCGGTCTTTCCATCTTGCCCTTCACCTTTATGGCAAAGGTGCGTAGAGGAAAAAAAAAAACGAGTGCAATCAGATTAGTGGCCGATTGTCGGCCGAACTGCATGCAAGTGAAAAATGGGTACAGAGTCAGGATATGATGGTCTAAGAAAATGGGACCTTGACTATTACTATTAAGCGATTCGCCTGGTTGCCTAATGGCAATGCGATGACGGAGCACTAGAGCTGTGGAGCAGAAAAAAAAAGAAACACCCACAGGAGTGGTTTGAATAAGCAGGGAATGGTGACTGCTCGTGCGGGAATATACACCAGCGATGGGCAGCCCCGTAGGAGGAGAAGTAAGCCCCCGGATTTTTGCTTGTTTGGGCGTTTTTGACTCACTGAAAGACAATTGTGCGGAAGATTTTCCCAGCGAGAACACCAGTATCGCTCAGATATGCTGCCTAGCAAAATGACAAGAAATGACATAAGCCAGCCGAGAACAAAGAAGAGAATGCAACCAACAGCAACAAGAAAAAAAAATAAAGGGATTCTAAGTAGCAAACGACAAAATCAGCAACATAGATATCTCAAAGCGATAAACGAACGTAGCGGAGCATAATCCTAAACTACGTGGAATTAAAAATGATCGCTTGGACTGTCAGCATAGAACAGAAGAGTGGCATATTACTATAGCCTTTAGCACGAGTTAGTGACTTAAGAAAGTAGAGAGTCATTGCGCGCGCACAATGTGAAAAAATACCGGTACCGTACCCGAAGAATCACCCACCCACTGTTCCAATAGTAGCCATCCCAAGAGCAACCCGTCAAAATTACCGTGAGTACTACAGCATAAACCTAAATTCTCTTTTATATCCGAACTTTACTGGCTCAACCTGCCAAAGCCTAACTGACCCATGACCCATCTCATCCCAAAATCCCTCTGCATACTTAATCTCATCTAATCTAGACCTTTTCTTGCTTTGTTACTATCTCTCTTGGAAAATCTTTTTCTTCTCTGTCTCAATTTTAGCGTACTTACGTCTACCATTCCTTCATCTTGCGCTCTTCCCGCTCACCACCACTTCCTTTACAGGGCATCCGCTGAAAATTATACTTTTCTGCTCTTGCTCACTCGCTTAAATTGGTGAAGGGCTCTGTAATTTTTCACATTCACCTTAGTTTGGGATTCTCCACGAGAAGTGAAAAAAAAAAAAATAATTAAAAAGTCAAAGGTTCTTCAAGATACTCCTTTACTTCTGAAAATACACTAGGAAGTTATATATTTCTTAAGCTGCTAATAGAATGGAGCACAAACAGCCTACCTTCATACCTACCACGGACGCAATCGAAATAGATTACGAGTCGTTGCCGGATGATGCTTCTTTGGCGGCCCATTTGGTTGCTGGTGCATTTGCTGGGATTATGGAGCACACGGTGATGTTCCCTATCGACTCGTTAAAGACCAGAATGCAGATGTCGTCCGGACCTTCTAATTCCACGTCTTTGATTTCGAAATCGATAATCCAATCCATAAACAAGATTTCGTCTGCCGAGGGTGCCTACTCTCTCTGGAGAGGTGTCTCATCTGTGGTGTTGGGAGCGGGGCCAGCTCACGCCGTGTACTTCCTGGTCTTCGAAGCTTCCAAGACCTTGTTGGTTAATAGGTTCACCAACCTGAAGAACTCAAATAAAATAGTCACCGACGAAAACCACCCATTAATTGCCAGTGGTGCAGGGATAGCTGCCACCACGGCATCGGACGCTTTGATGACCCCGTTCGATATGTTAAAGCAAAGAATGCAAGCATCCACTTCTATAGCAGCATCTGCTGCTGCCCAAAGGTCTGTGACATCCTCAATAAATAATGCAGGAGCAGCCGCTACTAGTGTTGCTTCCCACCCACCACCACCAGTCGGTGCTCATGCTCCTGCTAATTCAGTCAAGTTATTCAGATTAGCAGGTGAAATTTACAAGAAAGAAGGATTTTCTGCATTCTACATTTCATATCCTACTACATTGTTCACAAACATCCCGTTTGCTGCGCTTAACTTTGGCTTCTACGAGTACTCATCTTCAGTTTTGAACCCTACAAACGCCTACAACCCATATTTGCACTGTGTTTCAGGTGGTATTGCCGGTGGTATAGCAGCTGCCTTAACCAATCCATTGGACTGTATCAAGACTGCATTGCAGACAAGAGGGATCTCCACTAACGTTAACATGAGAACTGTTACTGGGTTCACTTCTGCTGCTAGTGCATTATTTAAAGAAGGAGGTATCAGGGCATTCACGAGAGGTTTGAAACCAAGAATTATCTTCAACGTACCTAGTACAGCAATCTCATGGACCGCATATGAAATGGCCAAGGAACTCTTATTGAAATAAGCCAAAGATGAAGAAAAATGAAAGAAAAATTGAAGACTATGAGCTAAGCATAGTCTGAGTGTGGTATGGTGTAAAGGGGATCCTGCAATCAAGCACCAATCCAAGAAATATACAAAATATACAAAAACAAAAAAAATTAGTGAATGAATGGAAAAGAAAGAAAGAAAAATGAAGTAGCGGATTACTTTACATTATGAATGAGTAGCTGCTCAAAAGCAATTTTCTAGGGTAATGAATTGATGTTTATTTTGCCCATTTTGTTATAATTAGTACTTAAACTTGTACATACGTTTATATTATATATAATTATATATATGTCATATACATATATTTCATATACTGATACTTGGTGGTTGTTGTTTATGTAAGTGGGAAGATGAGGTGTGAGATGCCCTCCGTAGGTGCGCAACGAACTGTGGAGCAAGTCCGACCGGAGCCGATTCATTGGCACTGATAAAACCTGTAGGGTGATGACTTAGTAATTGCTTTTTCACGGTAATAGCTTAGTCGTACGGGGTTCACAATTACACCACATAGAGAAGGAAGAAAGGGGACTACAACCTACTGTAGTATCATCGAGTTGATCCTCGCAATATGAGCCAAATCTCTAGGGTGTCTAGATAATTTCTGTGCTACAAACGAGAATATCACACAAGAGCCCAAGAATCCAAGCAAGTTGAAGAACGCTCTTCTGGAGTATGCACGTTCTTCCTCCTCCGTTCTAAAAGATGCAAATATCCTTCGTATGCTTGCGAAAATCATCACCATTCTACTGGAACTGAGATAAAGATACAGATTACATTGAGCTGATGATTAAGTTCATACTCAAAATTCTGAGGACATTCGCGCATGGAACAAAATAAAGAAAAAAAAGAAGGTAACCTCTCTCATAGCGATGATCGGTATCGGGTGCTTGAATACAAGTTCGCATATTGCACTGAAAAGCCTCCCCACTAACTGGAAGACCAACCGTCTGCAATGCCTCCCATACAGAACAAGGTAGAAACCTTGCTCTGTTGATTTCTGATGGCAAAGCCCAGCGTTTACACGCTAAGGAAACTCTCAAGAGTAAAAACACTTTACAGTATTTACAGTCCATAAGAATAAATTCTTACGTTAGACGGAGTGAACCACCGAATTTCCCACCCGCATGGTATAGCACACCTAGGGTGCACTTCTGTTGTAGGCGGGTAAATGCGAAACGCTACGAGAATGGTACGAACCACTTGGCCAAAGGCCAGATTCTAAGATGTTGCTGGAAAAAAGGTGTTCCATACAGGGAAGAAAATAGTAAGGAAATGGGTTCCGGAAGAGCATAATCGCGGTGCTTTCCAGCCAAGAAGCGTTAAGCAGAACTTGCGAAAGGCTCAACCTTACGGAAAGAGAGAGTCAAGATAGGGTCCTGCAAAGCGTACTGCAGAGCGGACAGCATTATAAAAAGGTTATATGGAACAATGAGCCAAGAATGGATTATGGCCTACTCGTTGTTCACTCGTGTTTTCCCACCGTTTGTTCGCTTCACCGGTAAGCTGGAATTTTTCAATTTTTCACGTTCATATTCTTCGGGACATGCTCTCCTCATTCGTGTCAATAGAGACCGAAGCTAAAATACGAGATTTAAGGCTGCATGTGTGACTGGCTTAGAACTTTAAACAGAATGCCTATCCAGATAGAACGAGATCAGTAGAGCTCTTATTGGTCATACCTGAGCGTACTCGCCGTATAGTTCGGAACCAGAGCACTGCTCGGTATCTTTCCATTCCCATCCCACTCTTCTCACATTTTCTTTTCATACTACGTAACCGCAGCAGAGCCTCATCTTGGTGTTTACATTTTCTGGGTAATATTTTCGTTTTTGTTTTTCTTTGGAGTATCACGGCTCGTGTGTTAGTTGAGTTTTTCATCACTAGACCACATCTTC
Organism: Dujonia railenensis; assembly: GCA_935541525.1. Lineage (NCBI taxonomy): Eukaryota > Fungi > Ascomycota > Pichiomycetes > Serinales > Debaryomycetaceae > Dujonia > Dujonia railenensis. Next base: position 1,047,925 of record CAKXYY010000001.1, on the reverse strand, counting down.
TTTTCCCTTGTGGTTACACTTTCCAAACAAGTAGTAGGTAGAATTGCACGCTATGGCCACTCAATTCGACTACTTGACCCCACCTCCTAAGAGGGAGAACAGGGGTTCTTCTAAAATATGGATTAGAGTATTTTCCAACGTTGCATCCTTCCTTTTCGTTTACTGTATCATGGTAGGATCTCTCTTTTATGAGTTGGGGCAGAGAATCGCTGGAATTGCAACGGACAAGACTAAAGACAATACAATGCCCAACTTCACACCAAGACAACCTTACAAAAATATAAAGAAGATGAAGATTTCGAATGACTTGAGATTTTATGCCCAGGAGATAGACCTCGACTTAGAAGTTTTCAAAATCACTACCGAGGATGGCTTCATATTGACGTTGCACCATTTGTTTGACCCCAAGGAAACTCAAGAGCAGAAAGATGCCAGAACTCCTATCTTATTACAGCATGGATTACTCTCTTGTTCGGGTGCGTTTTTAACCGCTGGCCACAATTCGTTGGCCTGTTACTTCCAGGAAGAGGGATACGATGTTTGGTTAGGAAACAATCGTTCATGGTTCGAAGCGGTCCACTCGGAATACGAAGGAAATTTGAAACACAATGAAAAATATTGGGACTGGGATGTAAGGGACTTTGCTTATTACGATTTACCGTGCATCATTGACAATGTCTTGTCTCATAAGCCAAATCATACCCAGTTGATCTTGGGTGGCCATTCTCAAGGATGTACTCAAACTGTGTTGTTATTGAAAAATGGGAATTTTCCAGAACATCTGCATAAGCTTAAAGCAGTATTTTTCCTTTGTCCTGCCATCTTCCCGGGTTCATTGTTTCATCACAGAACCTTTATTAAATTCATTCATGCCATGGGTCCTACAACTTACAAGTTCTTCTTCGGGAAGACCGCTTTCTTGCCAATATTGGGCTGGGCAAGACGTAACTTATACCACACTACACTTTTTGGATGGACATCGTATTTGATGTTTAAGTATCTATTTGGTTGGAATAGTAGTAAGTGGGGTAGTGATAAGAAAATTTGGCATATCCACTTCGTTTTCAATGTCAGTTATGTTTCAACCAAATTGATGAACTGGTGGTTGAGTGAATGGGTGCCGGAGGGTTTCTCGAATCAATTACTTCCCAAGAAGGCATACATGAGCGAAGAGCATTGTGCGTTCACTCCAGTCAATTCTGCCGCGGATGCCATGGAGGCAGAACAAGCGTCTGTTGTAGCACTCGAAGAAGCAGAAGCAGAATTACCAGTAAATGGAGAATTAATAGATGACTCGAAGACATTTTTCCCTTATAAGAGAGAATGGTTCGGACTTGACGAGAAGATAAACACTGTACCGATGTTAATTTTCACTGGAAAGTTGGATTATCTTGTTGATGGAGATAGATTGGCCAGTCATATGCGTCACTACGAAAGTGCTTACCAAGAAGGACTGAACTTGAAAATAGTTGAATTAGATGACTATAGTCATTTGGATGTGGTTTGGAGTGAAGATGCCATTGGAAGAGTTGGATATGTAGTTCATGATATGATAAAGGGACTTGGAAGTAAAGAAGTCACCGAGAATGAAAAAGTCATTGTTCCGGAAGTGGCGCAACCATCAACAACGGCTAATCCTACGGATTCTTTAAGCATACCCAAAGAAAATGGAATCAGTAAGAAACTCAAGGAAAGACAGGTTGCCTCAGACATCTCAGAGAAAAAAGAGTCTTCTACATTGCCTTCACGTTTCGAAGTAACTGTGTAATATTGTGGAGATTCAGGGTGACAAAGACCTTCTCTACACTTAATTTTTTGTATAATGAACAGGAGTGGTTCATTTTTATTTTATATATATATATATACTATGGGACTCTAGACAATTTAATTCACAATACTATCTTCTGATGCTCCATTTCTCAAATCAGAGTTGTCGAGAGCTTCCAATATGTAAGACCAGAAAATACCATAATCGATATCCACTGTGACGTACGTACCTGTATCATTTCTTTTACTTAGGACAGTCTGGCCCTCATGTTCACCGTCTATAACAACATCAACATCACCTCTAACATATTTCAAACCAAAGTCGCCAGCTTCATCATCGTGGTGGTTCCCCAATTTGTTTAGCAATGCCATAAGCACAAAAATTGTTAATGGGTCGTGAATAGGTGGACCTTCACCAAATCCATCTCGGTTAAGATTATAGGCTATACCGTAGAACAGAATTATATCGTAGAAAACTTTTCTAGCATTGGAATTTTTTCTGGCATTATTCTTTATATAGATTTGGTCATGAATGGACTTTTTAGCTATAGCCCTATTAGTTACATTTAGTGGGACAAGAACTGTTTTATCCTTTAACACTGGATCACCTAGTACCAATTGTGCAGCATGTGGATCGCAGTGTACGTTGAACTCGGCGAATTTTGTAATATTACCGAGTTCGATTCCTCCGCCCATTATGGCTAAGAAGTTTACTTCAGATCTGAGACCAGGGTAAGTCTGAAAAAGTTTAGCCACATTGGTCAAGGCACCAGTACTGACGATATTCAACCTTCCCTTGTATTGTAACACTGCTTCTTTTATTGCTTCCAAATAAGTTTGGTCTTTGGACTCTTCAATTGTTGGATGCTTGGGCAATGTCGCACCTTCAATTCCTGTAGGACCATGGATAGAGGTTGCATAACGTGGAGGTATTTCGAACGGCTTCGACGAGCCAGAATATACCTTGATATCGTCTTGCTTAAACCCCAAAACGTCCAATATAGCCAAAGTATTATGAGTGGTGTACGGCAAAGGAGCATTTCCGTATACTGTGGAGATTCCAACCAAGTTGAACTTCTGGTGTAATGCTGCGAGAAGAATTGCAAATGTGTCATCATTTCCAGTGTCACAGTCAAGCCAAATGGGAATGGACTCGGTGAGCGTCATATTTATGCGAGTGTGTTCGAAGATGTATTAGTTTACAGAAAGAAAGCAAAAGAGTGCCTGAAGGAAAATAAATACCAATATATATATAAACACCATAGTGGAGATGAAACTGATGATGCCATGAGGCATCAGTGGTCGGAAAAATATTCCGGCACGCAAATAACGAAAGCTCGAGGCTTCCAGAAAAATGCAACCGTTTTTGAATTTGGAATGCGGAGAGAACAGCCCAAAATTCCCCAGAATGAAAATACATGACAGACGTATAGAGAGAGTCACTATTCTGGGAATTTCATTGCATAGAGAGAGAGAGAGAATCGCTATTTTAGGAATTTGATTACCTTATCACTAAAGAGGAAATTTGATAGAAGCTTGGTAGTCTTTTAGGTAGATTTATATATTCTATGTGTATCACTTGTTAGGAAAACTGATTCTTGAAAAAAAAAAATTTTTCTTAGATATCAGCACCTTCTTCTTCCATCGGTACGACAAACGCACCAGCCAATGCTAAGGCAGGCTCTTCGATGTTATGGTGACCATAACTCAATACACCGACTCCACCTGCATCCAACAAAAAATCGGGATTCTTGTTAATCTCCCTGCCAAGCCAACGTGCAGCGAAGCATCTTAAAATGTGTCCATGTGCAACAACAATAGTATCACAAGAAACGTTTTGTTCCAAAGCCTTTAAATGGTTCACCTTAATTCTGGCAATCACTTCATCCACTCTTTTAGTAACCTCTTTATAGTCTTCACCACCTTCACAACCATCTCTCCAGATATTCCAAACGTCTCCTTTATCTAAATGGGTGTCCAAACCTCTTGATTTTCTCAATTCCAAAATTTGCTGAGTCTTCAACCCTTCATAGTCACCATACTCCCATTCTCTAATGTCATTGTCCTCGAAAATTTCAATCTTGGCCCTCTGCTCCTCAGTGAGAGCTTCCAAAAGTAATTGAACTGTTTGTTTAGCTCTGGATCTTGGGGATACTACGACATGTTTCAAATTAGCAGGATCAATCAATTGGAATGGAGATGCACCAATAAGATGTTTCCCAGTGTTTCTCATTTGTTTTACCCCAAAGTCAGTCAAGCTTAAATCTGTTACAGAAGTGTGTTGGCCCGATTTGGACCATTCGGTTTGACCATGACGAACGAATATAACTCTTGGGCAATGCGCTTTCATAATTGACCGATATTTGTTAAATAGCTGTTGCAGAAAGGGGGGAGTAGGCGAGGTTGTAGAGAGTTTATATACAACGTTGAATAAGGTTTACATGGTACGGAATGGTGTTAGCCCATGCAGGACTTATGGAATTAAAGAAGCTTTACTAAAAATTAGAAAAAATTGGAAAAAAAAAAATAATAATAGTAAGATGAAACTAGCCTATTGGTAATACCATATTGTAAAACCAAGTATACCCCATTTCCCTACCAATATCACAGCAGATAAGAAAAATCACACTTAAGATGTCATCTAGGGAGGAATTATTGAAAAAAATCGTAGATCTTTTGAAGACTTTGCCACAAGAACGTCTTAAGCACTACGCTTCATTCAAAGATGTCCAGATAAAAAGATTTTCAAGTTCTGAGATGTCATCAGTGTCAGAGAATGACCTTAAATTGCAATACATATCTTTAAGAGATTTAGTCAATGACAAATACAAGAACTACTACACACTTGACGATAAATTATTACGTCCGAAGGGAAACCCTGAGTACTACAATCGTATCATGGCTGATATTCGCGGAGAGAAGAAGGAGACGATTTTCTCAGCATTCAGAACAGTCGTTTTTGGTAAATAGAAGATAAAGATGAGATGGTGTGAGATTAAATGAGAAGCAGGGGACACAGGGACATCGGGAGACAGAGGGCGAGCGAAAGAAATAGTGAAATGGAGCACCACAAAGTTTCCGTAGTATGGTCTATGGACTGGGCTACTGGCACTCCCCTATTAAGTAATGCATGTATATAATAAGAATATAAACGAACAGAACAACGACCTGAAGATTATCACTTTGTAGACTGTCTGTTCGATCTCAAACTAGCGTAATAATAAAGCTGAAAAATCGCTTAGCGAAAAAAAATAATTTCTGCAGGCTCTCACCACAGCACTGGAAAGCTGAAAAATCAAAGGTGAGCAACGGAGTGACGATAGACTAACTACCCAGCAATTACCACGACAGAGGATTGATTGAACGTTCACAGCTCTGTATACAGTCCCAGCACTCAGATATCAACAGATATTAAGCAAGCACTGCTGCTACACACTACGGCTTTACATTAGATACCACCTTTCTAAACACCCACACACTCCATCTCGTAAACGTGCCGGTCTTACATCGGATTACTAGAAAAAAGAAACTAAAAAATAAACTGACAGACAGAAGAAAAAAAAAAAAAAGCCAACGCAACATCATTTCTCATCTCCACAATAAAAACAGACAGAAAAACAACCAGTTCGAATAATAGCAACGTAGTCGTAGGCAAACCAGGAGCTTCTTTATTCGTCAATAGTGTAGCAGTGGATTTCCGGATTACTAGGAATGTCGTTCATTAATAATGTAAAGCGGTCGAAGCCGTTGCAGGGTCTTATCGTGATAGCCTTGTTTATTGCAGCCTATTTCTTGATCTTCTCAGGACTGGCCAGCGATTCGTACACCCCTGAGGAAATCAATTCTATGCTTCAGAACAAAAATGATGCCGTAGAGGTGGCCAAAGTGGAACTTTTACCGCAGGCGATCAAGGCACCATATTTAGAGAAATCGAACTATAAGTCCAAGAACTGGGACTTGAAGGGTAACACCATTGTGAAGAACAATGACTACATCAGACTCACAGGAGATATCCAGAGACAGACTGGGAACATCTTTTCCAAATTCCCTATAAAGGCGGAGTCATTTGAAATGGAGTTGACCTTCCACATCCACGGTAAGACGAACAACGGGTTTGTTGGTGACGGAATGGCCATCTGGTTTCTTGACAAGCCATCTGATATTGGTGATGTGTTCGGAGCACAGAACAACTTCAATGGTTTGGGAATCATGATTGATACTTATAAAAATGGTAAGAGAGGACTGTTCCCTTACGTGAATATCATGATGGGTAATGGCCAGTTGCACTACGATAAAGATACCGATGGGTTCGAGACCAGAATTGCCGGGTGCAAGGCACACGAATTGCTCAATCCCAAGTCTCAGAAGTCGAGGGCCAGAATAGTTTACGTTCAGGATGGGTACTTCTCGTTAGACTTCGATTATAACGGAAATGGTGAAGAATGGCATAATTGTGTTACCTTAACAAAGATCATGTTACCTCCAGTTAAATACTTAGGATTATCAGCAGAGACTGGTGGATTATCAGCAGCCCATGATGTCTTAGAAAACAAAATGTATGAGCTATTCAATCCGGATGGAACCCCTGTGAAATCGATTCAAGAATTGGAAAAGCTTGTTGCGAAGCAAGCCACCCCTGGTGAAGATGAACAATTCCTTGACGAGCAAGTGGAAGAGGACCCAGTAGCAGAGAAGAGGGGAGGTGGTAGACACAGATTTATCCCAAGGAAAAGACTCGACCCCAAGAAAAGAAGAAAGACCGTTTCCAGACTTCTTTCTGCAGAAAAGAGACTTAAAGAAAGAGAACGTCAATTGAGATTAGAAAAGTACGGTGATGCTGAAACTACGTTTTTCACTCATATGTTGGGCAAAATATGGAAGGTTACCATCTATTTCATCTACTTCGTCCTTGTAGTGCTTGCATTGTGGTTTGTTAGGATAGTGTACCGTGTTCAAAGGCAGAAAGGCAAGCCAAAGACCACCGGCTTATTAGATTAGGGAGTTGGTAGTGGTTAAAATTTTACAAAAAAAAATTACAACAACAATAATTATAGTTCCATGACAAAAAAATACCAAAATATTATAAATTAATTCATTAAAATGTATATAATAAAACGATAATCATATACTAACTATTTTTTGACATGCGGTTCCTATTACCTTCTTCTATTTATTTTATTTCCTCGATTGGTACCTTCCTGTTTATAGTCAACGAATAGGTTATTCTGGAAGCATCGAATATACTGGTCAATACTTCTGGTCTTATTCCGAAGAAAGTTGAGTTTGTATTTGGATTCTTCTTCTTAACCAACCCTTCCAACTCTTTCTCAGCTTGAATGATAGTCGAGAATGGGTTCAAAGTCCTTGAAGACTTTACCTTCTCGAAGAAATTGGACTTAAGCAATTTTATTCTTTGAGAATCAAATGAGTAGGCGTCAGTCAAAACAGTAACTTTGGCGTCTTTGTATTTTGGGTTAGTGTTGGCCAAGAACTTGGCTCTTGTGAGAGCCCATTCAAGCAACATTTCATCAAAGTCTACTTTGGCAAACACCTTTCTAACGTGTAAGCCGGAGATTTGTACTACGAAGTTGGATTCATCTGATTGTTCTTCCAAAGGAGTAACGGTCGCAATTGCTATAGGCGAATCTCTGTAAATGATTACAGAGGTGTTCTCTCCATTATCATAGGCAGCCTTATCGTCGCTGAGTTTCTTGAAGATCGGCAAGTTTGCAAACTTGATCAAGTCAAACCCGAAAATGGCAGTAGAATAGGTAGAAATCTCTAAGTTGTCAGTGATTGTCTTGAAATCATCAGAAACTAAATGGCTGAATAGTCCAACACACGCTAAACCAAAGAGTACCCCCGGTAAAGTGATCATTGCTCTAGAAATTGTGCTTGGCAGGTAAAGGAATTCCCAAAAGCTTGATGATTCAGCGATTACCTTAGCAAATTGCAAGTATCCGTAAATCGAAGTGGCAGCAGCAACAAATGCAAGCGAGTATGGATGCCAAACCAAGTACTTGTTGAATTTGGCTTGACTTTGTCTATAATAGTCTCCATGTAAAGTCAATCCAGCAGTTGCCAATTCTGGGGTGAGTGGAACTTGTTCAAGTGTTGATTTGGAGTCCTTGCTCAACGGTTCATTTAAATTGAGCGGAGTTTGCGGAGCCATATTGGAGGTCAGTGATATAATACAACAACCGCGGCAGAATAATAAAGAATACCTGAAGACTAATGCTCTGCTGATTCCTTCTAAAGAATCTTCATCTTCTGTATTGGCAGGTCTTCCTTTGGTTCATATATTGGTTCAATTGAGCCGCACCACCTGCAGACAACCTTTCCACTATATTTTTTTTTTATTAGGTAGAAATTTTTCACCGCACGTGGGCTCTTTCCTAATAAAGAATGCTTGATCGAAGCCTATGGAGAGCTACGAAGGAAGAGAGATGAGATGAGGTGAGTGGGGATACATGTCAGAAGTGTGAACAGTTAACATATTTTTTAGAATAGATTGATGTTAGGGCGGAGTAGGCCGAAATGAGTGAAAGAGAAGATGGATGAAGATGTTGGGTGCAGTTGGATGCTTGTTGCTACTCCACAACTGCATCAGTAGAAACTGTCAGTACAAGTGTCTAAGAAAAGTTACTAGTTAGTAATGTGTGTCTTAGGCTGCTGCTCTTGCTCTTAGTCTTTTGTTCTTGCGTTTGGTGACTTTATAGATTTTCAGTTTGTAAGAGGTATATACTCCAATAAAGTGTACTACCTGATTCAGGTGTTTTGCGAATTATGTCACCAGGGAGCATTTTTGTCTGCAATTTCGTATAGTTCATCTTCACTTACACAGTATTGTGTTCCCTACCCTCTGTAGTGTTCTCGGTCTTGCCCAGTATATATTCTAAGAACATATTTTTGTCCACGATTATAGGAAAAATCACTTTCTGTCTGGTTTTTATGTTTCCTGTATCATATATTCCGAAAGAGCTTCTATTTCGTATAGTTTATCCTCTCTTACACAGTATTGCGTTTCCCCTACTATACCCTCTGTAGTGTTCTCGGTCTTGCACAGTATTTTGGAACATCTTTAATGCACGTTTGTGACACAAAATTACAGTGGCTGCAATCTTTTAGCGCTATCTGCAACAGACTGTGGCAGATCTACCTTAATGTTAAGTATCGACTGATTCTGTAGCTAGCCACTGGTACAATGATCCCATTTGAAGACCGAATTGTGTGTATACCTCAGCTTATATCACAAGGGTGGGATTGGAAGGGCTGACTTCTCTACTTGGATTAAGATATACATTAGGTTTGAACCCGTTTGTGCGTATTTGGCTTCCTTGACATATTAACTGCGACACCTCCTATCAACAAAATAGCCATCCTATCACTAATTCGAATTAGTAAGCCCGCCGACTGTCAATTCAACCATAAAAGTCTAAAAGTGCTAATGTACGCTTTACCGCTACAAGCTAAATTAAATCCGAGAAGCGTATCATTTGATTCAATGGAAACCAGTAACAATCTCCGCTGATCGCATCATTTTGAAATTGAGCGAGAAACTGTGGCTAACACTCTTTGGTTGATCTGATTAGCTTAAATAAGTCCTTATATCCCTTTAATAATGTATAGAAAGATAAATTTAGCTTCGGTTAGTACTACCTTATTTCAATCCAGCATTCCAGCTTCAAAACATAACAGTGACAAGAAATGACTGTCGATCTTGAATCCCCAGTGAAAATACCTTCAAACCAAGTACAATCTGTTGCTATTATCGGTGGTGGTGCCTCAGGATCAATTGCGTTAGACTCTCTAGTTCAGGAAGATCACATTAAGTCGATTACACTCTTTGAAAGGAGACTGACTTTTGGTGGGATTTGGAATTTAGATGAAGGTGAAGAACACACCAGAACTCCATCTGAGATTATTAAGCCAGGGTACACAAATACTAAGACGGACCCTCAGTTGGCAAATCCTTTCCATGCTGGTGGTGAAGACGTGAAAGGTAAGAGGTTTTTATTGTTACCAAAGAATAGACAAGAAAGATTTGTCAGTACTCCATCTTATGGTGGAGTCAAAACTAATATTATTGAGAATATAATGACATTTAGTGATTTGAATCACTGGGATGTGCCTGGAGAGACTGATCCTAATAATACCAGATACGTCGACGGCCTTATCGTTAGAAAATATATTGAAACATATATTGAAAGACACACTTCTGATGATAAGGTTAGTGTTATTAAGAATACTACAGTGGAAGACATTGAGCGGGTTACTAAACCAAGTTCCACAGGCGAGGAAACTGATGAACAATTCCCATTCCGCTACAAGTTGACCTTAAGACAGTCAGTAAATGAAGAAAGTGACATATGGTGGCAGGAATCATACGATGCTGTGATTGTTGCAACTGGTCATTATTTCGTACCATTTATCCCAGAAGTTAAAGGTTTACTGGAATTGCAAAAATTGGCACCTTCCGTAATTCACCATGCAAAGTACTACAGAACTCCAAAAGCATACAAGGATAAAAAAATCATAGTTGTTGGATCCAGGGCATCAGGAGCAGACATTACAAAATACGCTGCCGATCATGCTACTGAAGTTTACCAATCTATTCGTAACATTGAGAATACCAGAGTCTTAAGTAAGAAGCCTAATATATTCAAGAAAGGCGAAATTAGTGAAATTGAAATCATTGATTCCAATCCCTCGAAGCCAAGCTTCAAGGTAATATTCAATGACGGGTCGGAACTTGTAGATCCTGATCACATTATATATGCAACAGGATACCAATTTTCATTCCCATTTTTGAATAGACATATTCAAAATCACGCTGGAAGAGAAGTCACCAAAGATGGGAGAGTTATTCAAAACCTTTATCAGCATACTTTTCTTTTGGATGATCCATTGATTACATTCATCGGTATGCCAGTAGACGGGGTGTCCTTTAGAGTATTCGAGTACCAGGCGGTATTAGTATCGAGATACTTGGCAGGAAAAGTGGCACTCCCAGCAAAAAAAGAGCAGTTGAAATGGTGTGAAGATAGGTTGAAAGATAAGGGTGTTACTAGGGCGTACCATACAATTGGATTTGTGGATGCTCCAGACTTTCTTTCTGGTTTAACCAAATTGGGTTACGTAGATACTACCAAGACTCCAGTAGGAAGACCATTTCCAGTCCTTACAGAAGCGGATCTTGAAGATTACAAATCATGGGCTCAAAGATTAGCTGAAAATTGGGATAAGAGATAATTTTTATAAATATTTATGAAGCTAATAGAACATAATATAGAAACTGTTAAATATGCACGTAGAGAACTTCGAGTATTTTTCACTGGCTTTTAAATTTGCACCCAATTTAATTTCAATTTAGTAACTAACATTTTCTTCCACTTCCAATGTGCTAGTGCCTAATTTCTCTTCACAGCTAAAAAATTATTCCAAGGAATTCCTTACCACATCAATGGTGACTCAGGTATGTTCAGTTGTTACTGACTCGCTTAGATCTGCTTATTCTTTGGGGGACTCATCAGAGGCAAATCAAACCTGTTTTGTGTAACAACTATACAGATATCAACTAGAGACTGGAAAATTGTACTTCCTGATTTATTAGTCACAGGAAAAGTACTATTATTTTGCTTCTTTTGTAAGTTCTAGCATTACAATGGAAGAAGAAATTAATATACCGATTAATATATCGATTCCTCATTACCCTCCGTTTAAACTTAGGTCCTCTCTCATAGACAAGGACCCAGTGATATGGGTACATTTGCTTGAGGCATACATTAGATTGTTTAAATTCTTGTTGAGTAAAGATGAGGATGCAACTAAGATATTGTCCATAAAATCGCAACAACAACTACAGTTGTTTTTGAAGGTATTCTTGTACGAGACTGCTCATGAAGCAACGCAAATCTTTTCTTTGGGAGCCATAAATCCTGATATTAAAGAGAATACTTATCAGTTGAAGGTTTTTGTATTCCAGTTTTTAAGAAATTATAGTCTAGTAAAACTTCAGTTAACCGGTGAAGCAATTTGGCATTTCATATCTATTTATGTATTTAGTAATCCCATATTTGTAAGAGGACTAGTTGATGGGTCCTATAAATCCAAATTCAATGACAACAAGAAGTCTGGAAGTATCAGTTGCATTAGTTTATTGCAAAAGTATCTACAAGACTCAATTTTGAACGGGAATTTTACTAACGCTGATTTGTCGACATTATCATTTTTATTAGGTCAACATGGAAGCGGTACATCTAAAACATTTAGCTTATCAGGACCAGGAACAACTTCGACTGTGGTTAATAAAAAAGGATCTAATTCTCTTTCGTTTGCGGAAGAGTTTGCTAATCCAAAATGGATTGAGATTCTTGAAAAGCTGTACGCTAATGGAATGGCAGTTGGTTCAGAGACTAGTAAAAAATTAATGATAACATCGTTAGTATCATTATCTGTTGCAAAGATTGCTAAATTGGCGTTGGAGTTAGGTATTAAAAACTCGAAAACATTGATCATTAGCCCGCTCTTCAGTAGTATAATAATATCTGAACCATTTAAAGAATTAGTTCCTGGCTTGGAAGAGAGATCACAATTCTTGAGAAAGATAAGACTTAAAACTTATGATGACACCGAAGTCAATCTTATAGAGAATAATCTCCCTAGTGATGATCAAATTCTTTTCTTACAAGAAATCTTTCCTACCCTCACGAAAAGTAAGGCCACTACAATATTGTTGGAGAATAATGGGAACGTGGAGACTGTGACAAGCATTCTTTTAGAGAACCCCAATTTAGTAGAAACAATTGAAGAATACAAAGCACCTCAAGCAAGCAGATCAGGTAAAAAGGAAAAAGCCAAGATCTCACAATCATTGATTGATAGATTTTCTAACGTCGGATTCGAGAAGGATGCAATAATGAGTAGGCAGAGGAAGGATAAATCAGTAGACCTCACTGAAGCGCAAGCCAAGGAAAAGACTTTAACTAATGTACTCAGAATGATGTACGATAGTGACGAAGATGAACCAGATGATACTTATGATGATCTGTTAGCAACAGTGGGTACCGCGGCAACCAGTGATGAATCGAAATCGTCATCTAAGAGAGGTGGTGCTTCAAGTAATAGGTTAGCAGTATATGTTGACGATAATGACGAAGAAAAGCTTGATGGAGTAGATGGGTTGGGTAATTCAATTATCTCGAAAGTCAATCCTGCTACTTCACCTCCTCCAACCATATCAAGAATCTCCCAACAAGAAAGAATCTTATTTGCCGAGTATAAGGTTTGTGGAGCCCCACTTTTTGCCAAAGAAGCTAGAAACGAAGAGTCTAAAATGTCTTCTTCTAGAAACATAGTGAAACGAGAGACAGGCTGGTCTGATGAAAAGATTGAAAACTGGTTTAAAATGGTTTCAAGGTCTCCCAATACTTTCAAAGCATTAGAAGAGGATTACTACTATAATGGTAACCCAAATAAAAGAAACAATATTCCAATAACTGCCAATTCTGTCAAGAAGAAGTTCACCCCAAAACCAAAGGTGCCAGTAAAAAATGCTCGTGCAAAGAACGAGAAGAATAAGGCTTCAAAGGCAAACCATAATAGAAAGTCTGGGCATAATAGCAAGACTAGAAATGAATTGGCTGGAATGCAGTAATTGTATTTTAATAGACACCTTTAGAACCAATGTTTCACTGTAGTTTACACTTCTTTTCCGAGATTCTTGCTTCAGCATGTCTACCCACTATCCCTCAGGATTACACAACCCTGTTAACTATACTTCTATCCTTTATAACTCTTTTCAACTCTTTCCCTGTCTACTCTTGGACTCGTACTTCTTTGAAATTAATTTGCAGCCTACTGAAAAATAAGCGAGTGAAAAAAAAAAAAAAAAAAAAAAAAAAAAAAAAATCGAGCCGTACACGCTGCATGAAAAACAGAAGAGCATCTCATCTCTTCACAGTGAGGAAGACTTGCTTAGCTCTTCGCCAGATAAGAGATACCTTGTAGCAATTAGACTATAATATGAAAGTGTTGGCGGCTTCGGAAGATACTGGTTCTGTAAAAGAAGTTATTTGTGCAAGAGGAACGGATACTTCTAAAAAAGATGGTGTACAACCCAAATCAGTAAGAAACATCTGTAATGAAGAAGGGACCTCCATTAAATCAAGAGTGTTACAAATGGAAGTTTCCGGCGATTACCTTATTGCATGCCGTTTAGGTGGAACCTTGTGTATATACGATATCACCACTGAAAATTACGACTTGGTTCACACATATGAATTTGACGAAATAGCCAAGGATGACAAGCCAATATCTTTATTGGAGGATAAGGTAAGTGAAGTTATAATAGTTGGATTTGAATCAGGGAAAGTTTTCTTTGTTACATTGAATGATGGTAAATTTGATTTTAAGCCCATTAAAGTAGACATACCTCTCAAAAAGAAAGAGATTACTTGCTTAACAATTCATCCTACTCAACCAGGAGTCTTTGCTTGTGGAGGTAAGGAGAATGATGCACACATATTCAAATTGTATGAGGGGAAGATACCATTGAAGACCTTTAAAAATGCTGACAAGTTCTTCTCTAATGAGATACTATTCAGTGCTAAAAATGTAAAGAACAACCATTTGGATTTAAGAAGTCCAATCTGGATCAGCAAGATCCAGTTCATCGAGCTGGAACAGCAACCAAAGGGCAGGTTCCAATTCATAACTGTCACCAGATATGGTCAATTGAGGATTTATGATACCGCTCATGGTAGAAGACCTACTAAGGACTATCCATTGTGTGACAGACCAATATTAGCATTGAACTACACCACGCCAGAGCAAAACGAAATCATCGTTTCGGATACTCATAGTTTGGTAGCTAAGTTCTCGTTGACCGAAGTAGACCAGAGGGCATTCAAATCCAACTCTGCTTCTGCTGGTAGAATTATCAAGCCAGTAGCTAAACTCTTGGGTAAATATACTGGAGGAAACACTGGTGCTGTGTTTGATCTTGACGTGGTGGATGATTTAGTGGCCACAGGAGGTTTAGATAGATATGTTAGGGTGTATGAGCTCGACTCTAGAGAAGTAGTCGCTAAGGTGTACATAGGAACTCAGATAAACTCAGTGATCATCCTTGAGACTGAAGAGGAAGAGAGCGAGGGAACTGAATATACCGATGAGAGTGGTAAGAAGAGGAAGGTTGTTGAGGAAGAAGAACAGGATGATGAACAAGACGAGGAAGACTTGTGGAAACAATTGGGAGAAGTAGACGAGGATAAGAGCGTAGTTAAGAAGAAGAGAAAGGTTGCAGGTATAAATTAGCATTACATTTAAATAGATCTTACGCAGTACATCAAATATAGCTTATCATTGAATATTGTAAAAGGTTGTAGTCTTTCTACTGACTATTTTTAGTGGTCATCCTATTGATAGACCTGTTACTACTATTTATTACACTCATACATTTCCATTCGTTCAAATAATTACGCTTCCAAAGTCTCACTTTTCCATCGTCTCCGGCAGAACTTAATATAGTACCTGTCAAGTTCCAACTGACTTGCCATACTTCCAGCTCATGGTCGCTCAATGCCGCAATAGTTTCAATTTTCAAATCCCCGTTGTTTGATTCTTCTGCTTTGAATATTCTAACATAACCATCCTTACAACCAGTGGCTATCAAGTGATAGTTTCTACCCATAGATGGTGCCCAACTAACAGACCTAATTAACCCATTGTGTTCTGGAAGATTGCATATTTTCACAAATTTAGTTTCACTTGAAGATGAATCACCACCTTCTTGATTCAATCCGTCTAAGTCATCCTCGATGACTCTACTGGTATTTCCGTTTCCCACACCTAGGCCCTTGTCTCCGTGTATTGTATTGTTACCAGCACCTATAGCGTTTATGTGGGAATCTCCTCCACCTCCTACGATCGCATTCCCTGAATCACCTGGAGGAGCATTGCTCGAGTTACTCTGCCTTGCACCATAAATAAAACCCTGGTCCAACGCTATTACTATGAACTTCTCTGTTCTACTAAATTTGGAGGGACACCACTCAATAGCAAAACTGCTTTGCAAGTTTTTAGCTGGAAGTTGCAGCAGCAAGACGGGAATCTCAACTGAGAGCCCCCAACTTGTTAAGTCTGCGGGCTCTAAGCTCTCATATATTCTGAATATACCATCCAGTCCAATGCACCCTAACTTCAATCCCAAGTGGTTAGGAGCAAATTCTACATCATATATGGGTCCGTATGATTCAATGGCCAACGTGGCCAATTTAATCCATCGTCTTCCAGACCCGTGCAATTCATCTGGTTGCTCCTGCCAAATCTTGACAGTTCTATCGTAGGAGCATGAAGCCAAGATCTTGGAAGAGCAAAATTCGGGGTGTGCCCATGATACCTTAACTACCAGGGAATCGTGGGCCTTCCACAGATCGTTCAATACCCAAGTTGATGTCGAGGAATCCAAGTCAAACACTTTCAAGTGCTGATCAGACGATGCAGTGGCTATATGTTTGCCGTAGAAGTCGTACTTAATGTCATGTATAAGGTCCTCATGTCCCGTTATAAAAGGCTTCATGTTCATGCTGCTGTTCATATTCATCGCGAAAGGCTCAAATACCGACCAACCAGGAACAATGGTTAAGCTAAGAAGTGTTCTCTTCCTGGAGAGTTCTTATCGCTTGAGCTTGTGTTGCCTAAAGCCAAAAAGACATGTGCGAGTTATATACAGGATCTTCACATCATCTCTCGCTTCATTGAGTTGAAAGGAATCGGTGAAATGTTTATTCCTCCAGGGTACACTGGAGTCTTATTCTTTAGCCGTAATGTCGATCGTTGAACTCCTGAGCACTGTGGACAAGCTTGCCAAGGCAGTGACGCAAAAAAATAAGGAGTTGGACACCCTAAAACTGGAGTACAATGCAAAGATTATGCAGATGAACCTGTATCTAAGCACTTTGCAAGATATAGTGTTAGCAGAGAACCACAACCACCAGCAGGAAGTAACTGACGATGATTTCATAACTGCAACAAATGGAGGCTTGAACTGTCCTAAGTGTAGTACTAGAGTGCGCATGGACGACTTTATAATAGTACCAAGAGGTAAGATAAGGCTACTAGCTGAGAAGTCGGAGCCACTTCGCCTGTCATTTGAGAAATTGAACTTAGAGGGTACTAGCGCTACTACAAATACTAATTATGCTACTACTACCAATACTACCCCCAAATATTCCCCTTCGAAAGACTCTTCTGCGTCCCCGCATACTGATAAGAAACACCAGGAAAGAAGACTGTCTAAGGTAATCTGTTCGTACTGCCAAAAACCTGGCCACACAAGAGCAAAATGCTTCGCTCGACTAAACGCACCCATGAAGAATGCTTGAACCATTTTAGTTAGGTACGTACTATCTATTTAACCTACATTTTAATGCATATTTATCACATTTTTAAACCTATTTTATACTTTATTTTTGATTTTATATATTTTATATAATTTTATTGATGTAAATTACTATAGTACATATTATAGTTCCTTCAACTTTACTTTGAAGTTTGAGCTTGAACCATGGCTTCTAAAAAATTGTGTTAGTATAAGGCTAAAAAAAATTTCCAATAAGGAAAAAAAAATTAACAAAGGTGAAAACGAAAGCTCCAAGGCTATCGCAATATAATGTAACATACCCCTTCTAGATGCATCTTGTAATAAGGTGCAGTCCACCGAGTTGGCATTCATGTGGACGTAACGAACAGTAGATCCTCTGATAAATAAATTCTTGACTGATTTCAAATGTGGATACTTGGATTCATTGGCACACGATATGTTGTCCAACTTTAAATTAAGAAATTGATCTACTGATTTTAAGGTACCCTTTATTTCTATATCATTCTTTAATTCAACTGTAACCTCTTGATCTACAAGAGTCTTGAAAAAGCTGAAAAACAACATTCTGCTTCACTATGTAGTATGTAGATTAGTGTGCTTTGCTAAGAAGTACATCAATTGGGTTTTTTCTTCCACTCAGTTATTCCTGTTGCTAATATTTTCGTTGACTTGATTATGTAAGCACGTGATTTTTTTGGTTCCTTTCGCATCATTTTTGCAGCTTTCTGGTTTTGAAGGTGAGGAAGTTTGGATCGTTTGAGTCAATTGACATACTTATACTTGCATTCTTCAAGTTCTCGTTGAAATCGTAGGCATTCTTCGTCTTCGTCGTCGTCGTCATCTTCTTCCTCTTCTCCTTCTCCCTTTCCTTCTTTTTGTTTTTCGTATTCATCCTCAAATTCTTCTTTAATTGGGAAATCCAGTTTAAATGCATCGTCAATATAGTACTCATTAAAGGGTTTTCTCTTTGTGCTGCTTGCTTTTTTTGATACGTGTTTGTCATTGTGTTTAGTTCTTTTGCGGTTCGAATCAATTGTAGTTAGCTTAGGTTCTTCTAAGTATTCCTTAGTTATTTCGTCATTCTCGAGAAAATTCAAATCTCTTGGAACGTGATTTCCCAAAGAGTAGTTGAGATCCTCATTCTCATCCAACGATAAGTTATTCGTATATTTCAGCTTTGATCTAGATGGTAGTACCTGAAGTGAGTAATTTCCCTTGAGAGTGTTGAGGTAATCTTCTATTGGAGGCAAAATCGATGACGATATCGGAAAATTTATGTCACTAATATTTTCGTCTTCGGAATCGTAGTAGTATTGTTTTAGACCGCTGTCTCCCCTTCTGTATGAATGTGAGATGCCCATAGGCGGTTCCATTTCACTCTTATCTACTCTGGGCTCGCTATACTCCCCAGATTTTGATTTGAACATACTCAAATACTCATAATCCACTTTTGCTTTCGCTTCTTTTCTCTTTGAATCTACTTGGTAATTGGATGGTGACCTGCCTCTCACAATTAAAGGAGGGGTGGAAGAATGTGCAAGCACCACACTTTGATCATCCTCGATAAATCCGAGTAACTGAACTCCCAAAACGAAATGCCTATTAACTGTAGAATATTTTCTGCAATTAATTGCTGTTGAGAATTGAATCCTTTCATAACGAGCGGCAATGGAGATGGGACCAGGTGGATAAGTATCTAACATCGAACCAGGAAAATCATCCTCAGACACATCAAGGAAAAACATTCTATTCAAATTTTCAATTTTTTCATTATTTCTGATATTTGCCGTCTTTTTGATGATATCATGGCTTGGCAAAGATCCAGGTAGTGCCGGATAGATTGGGGGCAGAATTTGAGGGCCTTTATCTCTTTTCGCTGTATGCTGAACCAAGCTCACAGTGGCATTATCTTCACAACATCTGGATATGATGCGTAGTGCAAAGAAATTAATATTAATTCTGTTACCTGAACCATCTAAGATGTGAAACCTGTCGTGAATCGTTTGTTCTCGAGTTAAGTTAGAAAATCCGAACGCTGTAACTAGAGTGAAATAATTTCTCTTGTATCCAATCCATTCTCCTTGTGGATTAAGCTCAAAGCCTCTGTCGATTCTTGACTTGATCTTTGGAATTATTGAGGTATCACTGGAATTAAATAAGTCAGTCTCAATCTTTGTGCTCATAAAAGGTGGACCCACTTTGAATTGCAAACCACTCCTAGGTGCTATCCTATCTTTCTCTCCTCCATTCTCCTTTTGATCACCTTGGCTAGCCGAGCTTCCTATTGCAAATGATTTTGAGCAGCGAGATGCACCGCCACTTTCTTGGCTCGTATAGCCATCATCCTCGCCACTTCTATCACTACAATTGGCGTAACCCAATCTGTTAAACCTCTCTAATGCACGGGGAAATTCATCACTAACCAATTCATCGTATCCTTCTTTCTTAGCGCTTCTGCGATTCTTCATTTTCAACAAATGGAGAACAAATCAGTACAAGAAAAGAACGCAAGCTAAGTAAAATATTATGATTCAGAGATCAGAGTTAATTTAATTATTTGAATGCAACCACTTGCTCAATCTAATTAACTTTAAGACGTTTGTGACCTTTCTTTCCATTTGCACTATCTTCTCTCTGTATATTTTTTTTTTTTGCAGTCATTCTGCAAGCTCCGAAATGGTTGCAACATTTGTGCATTTTGTCATGTGACCTACTGAGACAGAGATGTACTATGGTACCATATTATGGACTGGGTATGGGGGACAAGAAGACAGTAGAACTTTTACTTTCAAAAGCTTACCATAGTACCATTTGCACTGTACACCCTCAAGGTCATCACGAATCATCTAATCACCACACTCATCTTCGCTAACGCTTAATTACTACGCTATACACCAGTCCCATAGATTTCGTCACTATGGAACCTCGCTTCATCGGTTCATGCACGACTCATCTCTTTCTTTGGCTGCAGTTCAATTTTCAAATTTATTCCTACCACTAAAGCACACAACATCACTAATTCACCAAGCTTAGCATAAGGATATATTAGTATAGAGTATGGGTAAGAAGGCTATTGACGCACGTATTCCCTCGCTCATCCGTAATGGTGTTCAGGAAAAGGAAAGAAGTTTCTTCTTCATCGTTGGTGATAAAGCAAAGAATCAGTTGCCGAACTTGCATTATTTGATGATGTCTGCAGATTTAAAGATGAACAAGTCCGTGTTATGGGCTTATAAGAAGAAATTGTTGGGATTCACTTCCCATAGACAAAAGAGAGAAACTAAGATCAAAAAGGATATTAAAAGAGGAATCAGAGAAGTCAACGATCAAGACCCATTTGAAGCGTTCATTTCCAATCAGCACATTCGTTATGTCTACTATAAGGAAACAGAAAAGATCTTAGGTAACACGTATGGTATGTGTATTTTGCAAGATTTCGAAGCCTTAACACCTAATCTCTTGGCAAGAACCATTGAAACTGTTGAAGGTGGTGGATTGGTTGTCATCTTGTTGAAGTCTATGACTTCCTTGAAGCAGTTGTACACTATGTCTATGGATATTCATTCCAGATACAGAACTGAGGCTCACGATGATGTCGTCGCGAGATTCAACGAAAGATTCTTATTATCATTGGGATCGTGTGAAAACTGCTTAGTTGTTGACGACGAGTTGAACGTCTTACCTATCTCAGGTGGAAAGCACGTTAAGCCATTGCCTCCTAAGGATGATGACTACATGGACCCAAAGCAGAGAGAATTAAAAGAATTGAAACAGTCCCTTGAAGATGTGCAGCCGGCAGGGGCATTGGTAAATTTAGCTAAAACTGTAAACCAGGCACAGGCCATTTTGAGTTTCATTGACTCCATATCTGAAAAGACGTTAAGGCAAACTGTCACGTTGACAGCAGGAAGAGGTCGTGGTAAATCTGCTGCCTTGGGTATCTCCATAGCTGCTGCTGTGTCTCATGGATATTCCAATATTTTTGTTACTTCTCCCTCACCAGAAAATTTAAAGACCTTGTTTGAATTTATCTTCAAAGGTTTCGATGCTCTTGGCTACACTGAACATTTGGACTATGACATTATTCAATCTACCAATCCTTCTTTCAATAAAGCCATTGTTAGAGTTGACATTAAGAGAAGTGACCATAGACAGACTATTCAGTATATCTCTCCTAATGATAACCATGTCTTAGGGCAAGCTGAATTGGTCATTATCGACGAAGCGGCTGCAATCCCATTACCAGTGGTTAAAAAGTTAATGGGTCCTTACTTGATATTTATGGCTTCCACCATCAATGGTTACGAAGGTACTGGTAGGTCATTATCATTAAAGTTGATTCAACAGTTGAGAGATCAGCTGAATAACAGCTCCAAGAATAGTAACGACACCATGGTCGTTTCAAGAGACAGTAAAAAATCAGATTCAGATTCTTCAATTGAATCGGCTGGTCGTACTTTGACTGAAGTCAAGTTAGATGAACCCATCAGATATGCTCCAGGAGATCCTGTTGAAAAATGGTTGAATAAATTATTATGCTTGGACGTTTCGTTGTCTAAAAATTCTAGATTTGCAACCAAGGGTACTCCACATCCATCTGAATGTAACTTGTTCTATGTTAACAGAGACACATTGTTCTCTTACCATCCAGTGTCAGAAACTTTCTTACAGAAAATGATGGCATTATACGTCGCCAGTCATTATAAGAATTCTCCAAACGATTTGCAATTAATGAGTGATGCACCAGCTCATCAGCTATTTGTTTTGTTGCCACCTATTGATGAAAAGGATAATAAAATCCCAGATCCATTGTGTGTAGTCCAATTAGCATTAGAGGGTGAAATTTCTAAGGAAAGTGTGCGTCATTCATTGTCTAGAGGGCAGAGAGCAGGAGGTGATTTGATTCCATGGTTAATCTCACAACAATTCCAAGATGAGGAGTTTGCATCATTATCAGGAGCAAGAATCGTCAGAATTGCTACAAATCCAGAATATTCCAGTATGGGTTATGGTTCTAGAGCAATTGAATTATTAAAGGACTATTATGAAGGAAAGTTTACTGATATTAGTGAATCAGGTAGTACCCCAGTTCAAAGTATTACCAGAGTTACTGAGGCAGAATTGGCCAATGGTTCATTGAAGAAGGACGAAATTAAATTGAGAGATGCCAAAACATTACCACCTTTGTTGTTGAAACTTTCAGAAAAGCCACCATACTATTTACATTACTTGGGAGTATCGTACGGTTTGACTCCTCAATTGCATAAATTCTGGAAGAGATCAGGATTCACTCCTGTTTATCTTAGACAAACTGCCAATGAATTAACTGGTGAACATACTTCTGTAATGATAAATGTGTTAAATGGTAGAGAAACAGGCTGGTTAAAGGAATTTTCAAAGGATTTCCATAAGAGATTCTTACAATTATTATCATATGAATTTAAGAAGTTCTCCGCAATTCAAGCTTTAAATATCATTGAAGCTACCAAGCAAGACGAAAATTCTAGAAAGCAATTGACAAGAGAACAATTGGATGACATCTTATCACCTTTCGATTTGAAGAGATTGGACTCGTATGCTAATAATTTATTAGACTATCATGTTATCGTTGACATGCTACCATTAATATCTCAATTGTACTTCGGTAAGAAAGTTAACAATGATGTAAACTTGTCTTCGGTTCAAGCAGCCATCTTATTGGCTATTGGGTTGCAACATAAGGACATGGACCAGATATCAAAGGAATTGAACTTGCCTTCCAATCAATCAATGGCTATGTTTGCCAAAATTGTGAGGAAATTTTCTACGTACTTTAAGAACTTGTTGAGTAAAGCAATTGACGACAGTATGCCTAAATTGCAAGACGACAACATTCGTGAAATGGATGGTGAAGATGTTGAACATATTGATTATGACAAGATTGAAAAGAAAATGCATGATGACTTAGAGGAGGCAGGTGACGAAGCAATGAAGGAGTTAAGAACGAAACAAAGAGAATTGATCAATTCATTAAACTTGAATAAGTATGAAATAGCTGAGGACGCTGAGTGGGATGAAGTTGACGGCTCGAGCTTGAAGAAAGTTGCTGGTAAAGGAGGTGTTGTAAGCGTCAAAAACAAGAATTCTAAGAGGAAACAAGAAAATGCTACTGATATATACCAGGAGGAGATGAAGAGTGCCAGAAAGAGTCTTAAAAAATCAAAGAAGTGAACGTCATTGCATATTTGACTCAAGATAGAAATAAATAAAGTATTTAGTACATCAAAGTAAAAAGTTCCAGATAACACGCTGCCTGCCCGCTGAATGATTTGTATTATCTTGTAGCATGTAGGTATTAAATTGTGTTCATACAAAAGAATATCCTACTATTGGTCCGGAAAGTATTAACAAAATCTATTTCGTCTATGTCGTGGATCTACACATTAGAAAAATCTATACATGTCTCAACCATATCTCTATTAATTTATAATTTGGTCTAATGACCATTGGATTAGATCTTTGAGCTTCGAATCATTTTCATTTTTGAATGGTTGGATATTCAAATCGTCAAGTGCATATTTAGTTAAAGTATCGTTAACGTCTTCGTTATTAAATAAATATTTATGGTTCTTCTCAAATTCTGGCCAGACTATGTTCAGAAAATAGTTTGGTGGGTCTACCCAGAATCCAGCTATTGTATTATAGCCTTGTCTGGATTCCCTTCTATTCTTCAAGGTTTCATAAGATGCGTAGAAAAAGAGGTTAATATCAAACAATTTGATAATATCAGGGTCGTGAAATAGCATGAACCCTTCTACAAATACAATTTGCTCTTCCAGATACTGCAGCACTTCCTGCTCAAAGGTAGCCAACTCATCTTCCGTCAACTTCAATTCTACTTCGCCCTCGTACGTGGGTCTTTCTTCAATAGTACCGTTACTTTTCAAGTCCTTTATGCACTTGATAAATTTTTCAAAATTAACTGCCTCTGGACAGTCCCAATTCTCTGTTTTCTTCACTGGGTCTATTGGGATTTGATCATCTGGCAAATAGAAATCGTCAAGATGTATCAACAAGGAGTTTTTGAAAAGTTTGTGCAACGCACTGGCGACTGTAGTCTTGCCCGAAGAGGATGGACCTGATATAGCCACTAGCTTCATTTCAGTATTTTTATTAATATCCTACAGCTAAGCACAACTAATCGGCATCAACACTTGTTCCTTTTCGTAAATTAAACTTTTCTCATTTCTCATACGCACTTTCAGATAAGAAAAACAAGCAGTAGAAACTTAGACATATGAAGGAATGTTTTGTGTAATTAGACTCTCAGCTAAGCCTGATGTTTAGTTGATACATAAGCCTTACACACAGGTTTACCAAGGTATGTGACGTGAGGCTCAAATCTTCGGGAGATGTCCCCTTGGAAGAAGATAAGTGTCAGCCTGTTAGAGAAGGGAATGTTGATGTGGGTGGTGATAATTCGTTACACACTTGTGATTTAACTGAAATAGGAAAGTATGAGAAAATATGAAATGTGAGGTGGAATAGAATAATCAAGAAGCACGTAACTATATGTAGGTAGATCTCAGCACTGCAGCAATCAAGCAAGCATTTGATAGCTTAGCAGGTACGTTATGTCGAATAGTTAGAGCATATGATCAAGCCCAAATGTTCCATATCAGGCTCATCTCTGTGATGTGGTTCTTTGTTCCAAACCATTGTAACTGCTGCCCCCACAGCACTGGTACTAAAATATTTTGCCTTGAGTTGCGCCGTTATGCGCTAAGTCCGTTTTCGTTGGGTATATATTTTTTAAATTGTCGCCCATATAGGGCATTGCATAATGCCCAATATGAAAAGTTTTTCTTAAAGAATAGTCTTCGTGATACATTAGGAATGGAGAAATAGAAATGGGATCGGTCCTCTCGTAAAAAATATATTACTCTACCTTTTAGGGTAAATCGCGTGCAGAACTATTTCCCAATGCGGAAGTCTCAAAAATGTTGCAACCTTGGAAAAACATACACTGCCTATAAAACAGGCAACAAAGAAATCTACATCTGGCAATTTTATATGTATGCTACACATTGTAAAGCATTCTAATAATAAAAGAGAAAGAAAATAAACCATTGAGCAGAGTGGCAACTGTTTACTGATTTATTTATATAAGAAGAACCTCTCCCCTCTTTTACTTTGCAAATTAGTTATCGTCAATTTCAGCCTTTCAAATATTTTACTAGTTTGGGTTAATAAAAAGAAAAGTTTCATCTAACGTAAGGGGTCTATAATAAATATTTTTTTAAAGTTTTGAAGAAGTCATAATATTTATTTATTATTGCTAGAAACATTTACAAGAGGAGTTCCTTTGAAATACTGCAATACCACTTTGGTCAGTTCAAGGTTTTATCATACTTGACGCAAGTTTTTAAAACAAACGGCTTTTTATGCCATTTTTGATCAAGTCTGGGCATATAATTAGAATTTAAACCCCCAAATAACCAAAAGTTATTTTATCCCCACTCCTATTTCAAATTAGAAATTATAATTTGAATAAGGCAGCAAGAACCCGGCCTGTTTTCTCCCCTTTTTGCTTCTCCTAGCATTGTGATTTATTGTTGGAACCTTGACCTAAAACGGTACTGTCGAGCAATTTAGGAAGATATTTTTAAAACTTATATTACTAGGACCTATTCTTTTTAGTTCTATTTTATTTGAAATAGGTTTTCCTTTTTCTTATCTCTTTCGGCAAATTGATAAACCTGTCTCCTCATATAGGTGACATCGAGGAAAGCATAAACTACCCAACCATCTTAGTTGTTTCATGCTACCTTCGCAAAGAAGACTTCAAATATATAGAAGTTCAAAAGTATAATACCTACAATATTCACTATATTGCAGATAAGAATAAACTCGCTGAAAAGGATACAAAATAGAGAAACAGCAAGTTGATATCTGTATTCAGTCTCATGAACCCTCAGTCCAATGACCTGCCGGTTTCTGGACAATTCTCTTTCAAGAGAAAGTATGAGGATGATGATAAGCCTGGAGGGAACGGCTCGAATACTCTGGATTCAGAAGATAATCATTCACAAGAGAAAGTATTAACTTCCAGTCCCGATCCTGTGATAGACCATACAAAAAAGCCATCTCCCACAAATCAAAGATTGATGTCTGACCTTAAAACTGTAAAGATAGATAGATCTCAATATAGACATTATGGTCATCAATCTCTGATGACTTCACAATCTTTAGAACAGATTATTAGTGAAGGTAAGAGAAAAGAAGAAGAAGAAGCTGAAGCGAAAAAGAAGTTGATTAAAGATGAAGATAAGAAGTCAGAAGAAAAAGAAAAGGTGAAGGATACAGAGACGAAAGGTGATAAAGAAATATTCCCAGAACTTAAACTTGAAAAAGAGAAGTCCAAAGATATTGAGCCAATATCTACCATTGTTTCCGATACACCAGCAACAGCATCTAC
The DNA here is from genome assembly GCA_935541525.1 of Dujonia railenensis. Taxonomy (NCBI): domain Eukaryota; kingdom Fungi; phylum Ascomycota; class Pichiomycetes; order Serinales; family Debaryomycetaceae; genus Dujonia; species Dujonia railenensis. Next base: position 1,021,316 of record CAKXYY010000001.1, on the reverse strand, counting down.
TGCAGTCTCTGCAGTCCCATCTTCCAACTCCTCTGGAGTTCAACTTCTGATCGCTGATTTGTTGAATATAAATTCTAATCAGCCATTGCCATACAGCATTGATACCATTCATGAGATCATTAAGTTAAAAACTGAACAAGAAATCACCAAGCAAATAGAGATTAAGAATGAGTTAGCTCACTCAACTTTGGAATTATTAAAGTATGCGCAAAACTTGAAAATATCCCCAGAGCTTATACCCATATTGTTTGTTGGAAATAACGCAGTCAATGAAGTGAAAGCAAACCTTCAAAGACTACAGGTTGATCCTCAGGCTATGATGAAGCAAATAGAAGATCAGGCTCGTAAAAGTGCTGGATCATCAGGCATATCTTCAAGGAGAGAAAAGAGGCATGAGAAGACATCATCTCTTCCCTCGATCTCCGACATGGGAAAGCCCTCCACATACAAGATCGGCCAACCTGGGGCCACTACGCGAGTCCCCTCGACTACTCATTCCAGCTTAGTTTCTCCTTTGAGGTCTCCCAATAGACTGCCAGATTTGACCCACAAAAAGTACAAGTCAGATGCAAGTGAAACTTCACCTTATTTGAGCAACACTAAGCCTGTCTTACTTCCTCTTCCAGGGTCCAATTATCAGAATTCACTGCATCCACAACAGCAATTGCAACTGCACCCTCAGCTTCTGCCTATGCAATATCCACTATACTATAACAGCCCACCTGGTCCAGGTGTAGATTCAAAATATCTTGGATCGCCATACTCGCAAAAGCAATCTCAAAGTGCAACTAAACTGCAACAGTCTCTGCCACCACAGAGAAATTTATACCCACAGCAGCAACAGGCACTGCAACAGCACCTTCAACATGCCCATCAACAGCCGCAATATTATTATTCTCAGAAACAACCACCCCAATATCAATACTATATGGCAACTACTCCTCCACAGGGACCTCAGTATATAATGCGTCAAGTTCCTATGGGCGGACAGTATCCACCGGCAATGGCTGCGCAGGTAGCACCAGATGCGGTTGGCCCTGGTGGTGCTGTTACTTCGGGATCTGTTACTCACTCCGGTCCAAGCGCCGCACCAAATACTGAATCTGAAAAGAACAAGGTTCCAGGCGGTGGAAGTATTCTCCGTTTCGACAAGGCAGAGCCAGAAGATCAACCCCCAACCAAAAAGGCCAAGCTGATTCCAAAAACTTCCGGTATAAACTTTATGATATCCACACCTGAAAATCCTCCAGCAAAAAAGTACAACAACTCGCGCTCATAGATAGAATAAATAGATGAATGATACTACGTCCGACAAGCGGGAAACAATAAGTGTAGTTATACTGAGTGGCCTCTCTCTTAGATAATCAAGTGCAGGATTCTGCAGCACATCTTCTTAAGCTGTAGTGTGAGCATAATGTGGCAATGGTTCCAAAGCGCAACCATCCCCCGGACGTGGGGAGCATCTCGTTATCTAACCTCAATGTGTCAGTTATTCCCGCTGTCTTCTTCGGAAATTTGAAGGGTCCCTGCATGTAATCTAAAAACGTCCATTACCGGTCCGGTTCCTTACTTAGGTGCGGCACAAGCGAAGTCTATATAACTAAGCAATATGTCACTAGGGCTAAATGACAGGGAAAAAAGAAAGATGCAACCAAAAAAAAAAAAAAAAGAAAGGAAGACCTACCACATTTTTTAGGGCTGAATTGGTATATAAGCTACTTTCTATGACCGTTTCAATTGTTCGCATACTTTAGCTAAAAAAACACTATTTGAGAAGCCCAAGTATAGTCTTATCGGAATCTCAAACAATTTTTCCGTAGGAACAAAAGTCCGATGAGCCAAGTAGCAAGAAAATCAGAGGCATCGGCGGACCATGATAAAGTAGAAATGGCAGAAGTGAATAACGATGAAGTAGTACAGGATGTGTTGACACCCCCTTATTCAATTGTAAAGAGAAGTGAGCAAATATTCCTTATAATACTTCTATCACTATGTGGATTCTGGTCAACTATTGCTAACACTATATATTTCCCAGCATTGCCTATATTATCCGACTACTTTAGTGTCTCGGAGTCAGTTATGACTTTATCCCTTGTAGCATATTTGATATTCCAAGGTCTTGTGCCCACTGTGTCACTGAATCTTGCGGACACCTTTGGAAGAAGACCAATGATGTTGATATGTCTTATAATATTTATTGCATCGTGTATCGCATTGTCGAGAGTCAATGTATTTTGGGCACTTACCGTGCTAAGATGCGTACAGGCATCTGGAATTGCGCCGACGATATCTATCAACTCTGGTATTGCGGGAGACGTCACCACAAGAGCTGACAGAGGAGGTTTTGTAGGAATTGTAAGTGGAGCCCAACTATTGGGGAACGGGTTCGGAGGGTTAATCGGTTCCGGAATAATGAGTCTGTTTGACTGGAGAGCCATTTTCATCTTTTTGGCAATTGGATCTGCGGTAACTTTCATAATTGCAGCTTTGTTACTTCCCGAAACAAACAGGCTGTTTGTGGGTAATGGTTCCATCAAACCAAAGAGATTTTACCACAAGTCGCTATTTCTTTACATGCCATTTCTTCAAGATCGATTTGATAACGACTTATCTACTTTAAAGCCAAAGCAGACGTTAGATATCTTGTCACCGCTTAGAATATTGCTGAACCCTAAAGTTTTAGTCACGTTATTGGCTTGTGGTCTACCATTTGCTAGCTGGACCATGGCATTAACATCCATATCCACCATTTTAGAGGCTAAATATAACTACTCGGTTATCCATGTAGGTTACATATACGTACCTCAAGGTGTGGCTTTATTGGTTTCTTCGTTCTCAACAGGGCAATTTTTAAATTGGTACTATAAGAGAAGCTTACAGAAGTATGAGGATAAGCATGCAGGCGTACCAGAAGAAGACAGACCTCCATTCAATATTTATAGGGCGAGGTTAGATTTAATGTTCCCTGCGTCAATGTTAATGGCTAGTGGGTTGATTATATTTGGCTGGTGCTTACAATTTAGGCAAAACATTTCGTCTATTATAATTTCATCTATGATGATTTCCATGCCCACTTCATGCTTCATCTCAAGTGGAACAACTATGCTAGTTGATCTTTACCCTTCTAGAGGTTCCACTCTGACAAGTTGCATGAACTTGATGAGGTGCCTTTTGGCTGCACTTTTCTCGGGTGTATTATCCAAGATGACGGATGCTATGGGGGTAGGTGGCTGCTACACTTTAATGGCTGGGTTGTGTTTAGGATCGTATGGGTTATTGTTACTTGTGGTACTTACTGAGAAAAAAGTATCCAAGGCAGAGTGAGAATGTGAACATTTAGGTATGGGTAATTTGGTAACCAGGGCGCAATATATATGCATTGTTCACGAAAGGTGTGAGTTATAGATATTATGCATCTTTATAGAATATGATAAACTATTTATTTAAACCAGAAACGCTGATGTAAGAGGGTAAATCACTTGATAGCTGAGTAGACTTCAGAATTATGGTTGGACATTCTCCACCAACGGTTCCGCCGCATACTTCCGCCGCACATTCAGCAGAAACATCGCCTCGGCGATATAACCGAGAAGTTCGGTCCATGAATCAACTGTATGATGCTTGCTGCTGCTTGCCATCTGTAGTAGTTGTCGTTATTATCTTTATATTTTGTATATAAATAAAGACAAAACCTTTCTTTTTCTGCACTAAGAATATGTTGAGATAGCTGTATCATAGAAAACTCATCATTAGTTAATTATGGACAGTAACTCACAAGACTCTTCACTTACTAATAACAATGAGAGCATCAAAGAAATGGAAAGGCGTACATCGAACAAAAGTGAAGATAATGAGCCCCATGGCGAGTCACAGCCCAATCTAAACCCAGAAAAGGCCCCAGAGCCTCTTTACAGTATCTTGACCAAGAGGGAGAAGTATTATTTGAGTTTACTTTTAGCTCTGTCTGGGGTGTGGTCTACTTTATCCACTTCGATCTATTTCCCCGCATTGTCTATATTGTCAAAGGACTTCGTCGTTTCTAGTGCAATAACTAATATTTCTGTTGTGGCATACTTATTGTTTCAGGGAATCGCTCCAACTCTAGTTGCACCCATTGCTGACGCATTCGGAAGGAGGCCGATGACGATTGCATGTCTACTTTGCTACTGTGCGGTCTGTATTGGTTTGGCTAGAACTAATGTATATTGGCTTTTGGTTGTCTTAAGATTGTTTCAAGCAGGAGCAATTGCTCCTATAGTTTCTGTTTCAACAGGTGTAGTCGGAGATATATGCCCAAGAGCTGAGAGAGGTAGTTTCATTGGTATTGTAACTGGAATACAGTTGGTTGGTCAAGGTTTTGGTGCTCTTATAGGTGCAGGAGTTGTGTCAAGGTTTGGATGGAGAGGCATCTTTTACTTGTTGGCCATAGGTAGTGGTCTTGTTCTCGTTTTGGTGCTACTTCTCCTTCCAGAAACCAATAGGCTGATTGTAGGGAATATGTCTATCCCTCCAACTTCCTTCTTCAACAAACTGCCAGTAACACATTTTCCAAATATTTCCAAAAGATTGACCAATGACATAACTACAATGACTGAAAGTAATGTGAAACTTTCCAGTATCATATCACCTCTTAAAATATTTTTCCAATTTAAGGTGTTTTTTATATTGTTGCCCAGTGGGATTCTTTTTGCGAGTTGGACAATGGCGTTAACTACATTTTCGACTGCCCTTGCTGATGACTATGGATATACAATTGTCCATGTCGGATTGTGTTATCTTGCACCAGGAATTGGAGCACTCATCGGAGCCTTGATAAGTGGTAGGATATTAAATTATATCTATAAACTGAGAAAAGATAAGTACGAGAAAGAAATTGAAAGTTTGCCAAAGGAAGAAGTGAAACCTTTCAATATTTACAAAACAAGGTTAAATGTATGCTTGATACCATCCTTGATCTCATGCGCTTCATATGTTGTATTTGGTTGGTGCATTCGATACAAAGTCAACATAGCACCGGCACTCATTGCCAGTTTCATATTCTCATTCTGTGTTGTGACTGTGATGTCAGCAATAATGACATTGTTGGTAGACTTGTTTCCTAATCAAAGTTCTGCAGGTATAAGTTGCGTGAACCTCATGAGGTGCTTGTTAGGAGCTGCTGGAGTCGGTGCTTTACAGAGTATGGTTGATGCTATGGGCGAAGGAGGATGCTACACATTAATGGCAGGTTTCAGCTTAATTGGTACCATTATATTGTATTTTATTGTAGAGCATGAAAGCAAAAGAATAATGAAGAACGATGATAACGAAAATAATCATGATTCATAGAGATATAGAAACTTATAGCATTTTAATTTATTGATGATATTATCAATTTGGCAATTCTCATACTCGTCACTTTATATGGGGGAGAGTGATATTCTTACTGCTCAACCACTACTCAATCTAGAAACTATCCACTCTTGAAAGTTATGGTTGCACCCATGAACTAAATTTGACTTCTCTTACCTATGCCATTAAAGTCAGAGCTTATGTAAGCATGCATTTCGCTTACTACGTTCAAATGGAACAGTGAAGAAATTGCAAGCTGATCCATTCTTGTAAATCAATTGTATCTCGGTTATTCTTCTAGGTGGTAGCTGGAAGTACATTGCTTATGAAAAGGGAACTATTTCACTTAATTTCAACTTGAACCATTATATTTACAGAAGAGTAATGAATTAACAAATAAGGATTGTGTCATATCTCCAAAGTAAGTCCTATTCTACAATACTTGTTGCTCAATTTCTTTGCCTATCATTAGTTTTTAATACAAGCTAGTTAAATCATAAATATATGTATAGCTATTTACGTTTTAATTATGACCGAAGGAGGGATCCGCTTTCATCTATTGAGATGCACATTGAACACCTGGTTGACCACCACCTTCTTCATCGTCAGAATCGTAAGCATCACGTCTATTATTGGCCTTGTGCTTGATTGGGTCGACATCGACTAAATCACAGTCATCAACTTCAGCTCCCTTTGGAACTGTAACCTTAGCTCTTGCTGGTAACACGTCTTCCAACAATTTCAATTTTTCTTCCGAGGCGAAGCCCTTGGATGGGAATTTAACGGTAAACTTGATGAATAAGTTACCTCTACCACCTTGTCTGTAGATTGGCATACCTTGGTTCTCTACAACCTTGACGCTATCTGGAGAAATAACTTCACCTGGGAAGATGGTGAACTTGATGTAATCACCTGAAACGTGCTTGAAGGCAACTTCACCACCAGCCAAAGAAGTTAATAAATCAATTTCTGCCTCGTAGTATAAGTCGTTGGCCTTTCTGGTGAACTTTTCATGTGGCTTTTCGTCAACGACGAAAACAACATCCCCTGGAACAATACCTGGTTCTTGGTCACCTTCTCCTGCAAAGACGATTCTTTGGCCATCCTTCATACCTGGATCAATGTTGACTTGTAAAATCTTACGTTCAGATTGAGTCTTCTTACCCTTACAGTCTTGACAACGATCCTTTGGATCACAGATATCTCCAGAACCTTGACAAACGTCACAAGTGGTTTGGAATCTCTGTATCATTGGACCCATTTGTCTGGTAACAAATTTGAAACCACTACCGTTACAAGTGGTACATTTCTTGATCTTACCTTCCTTACCACCACGACCTTCACATGTCTTACAGAGAATGGTCTTATTTAATGCTAACTTGGCAGTTCTACCCTTGTAGAGTTCTTCCAAAGTACAAGAAATGGAATGCTTGATATCCTTACCTCTTTGAGGTCCACGAGGTTGTTGACCTCCCATACCACCAAATCCGCCACCGAAAAATTGTGAGAAAATATCATCTGCTCCCATACCACCTGGACCACCAGCTCCTGATAATCCTTCTTCACCATACTGATCGTAGATGTCTCTCTTTTGGTCATCGGAAAGAACTTCATACGCGCTGGAAAGCTCCTTGAATTTTTCCGCGGCTTCTGGTGAAGGATTCTTATCTGGGTGGTACTTTAATGCAGCTTTTCTGTACGCCTTCTTCAACTCGGTGTCTGAAGCAGAAGGAGAAACTCCCAAAAGATCATAAAATTTAGTATCTTTAACCATTTTTTCTGATATATATATCTACCTTTAACTCAAACAAAAACACAATAAACTAATCCTAAAAATTACCAGTTTTAATTCAAATTCGATCTGTAACTATCCACACGAGATTTCAGTTAGTCAGTTCTATAATATACAATAAATAGAGTGAGTTGTAAGATACAGAAAAGAAAGAGTGGAACTCGAGAAGATTATAAATTTTTTTTTTTTGATTTCTAAGTGAAATCGTGAAAAACTTCCATCGTGTTCCACGAAAATTTTCTTGCTCCCTGCAAATTTTAAGACTCCTGCAGATAGCTGGCAGATAGCTGATAGATAATTGATAGAAAAAAAGAAAAAATATTGTTTGAGATTAGAGCACGCACAGCGATAAATGTGATTCGTAGCTAGAGGTGTTTGCTGAGCGCATGCAATCAGCACACTGGTTGAGCTAGTTGCATTTCTCAGATATGTTCAGCGTTGTACACTGCTTCTTGGAACAAATGGTATATATATTTGACTATCTATAGCACATTACTTACTTAGGAATTCGTCATACAATTCTTTACCAATGGAGATATGTTCGGCCCTATGAGTGTTGGTTGCATAGTGTGGGTTGCATATGATTTTCTATGACATCGTTATGGAGGATCCTAATTGAATTACTTTTTTTTTTTTACTTTTCTTTGTTGCATGTATAATGTGATGTTATATATGAGATCTCTATCTCTCTCTGTGTCTTGTTCTTCGTTGTGCCGTACTCTCTCTGCCTGTAGTGTTCTCTTGTCCAGTTCTACAAATGTACTGCACGTGAGAGAGGTTGTTTCTTCATACCCTGCAATTATCCTGCATGCTCAACAACTTCAGCAGTTAACTTACCATTCTTAAAGGTATGCTTGAATTGTTCAGGAATTGCAAGTTCAACAAAGTCATCGCCCTCAGGAACATTGACATTTAATGCAGTAGTGCTGCTGGTAAAAATTTGAGCCTGTTCTGCGGATTCGGCCGACAAGTATATGCTACCTTCGTCAGACTTGTCTACACTAATCATGTATACGACACCCGTAACTTGCAAACCGAATTTGAACGATTTAATGATGTCAATACCTGAAATCAACGAATCTATAACTATACCAACCTTCTTGGTATCAGTAACAGAGATAGCGTTGGCCTTTCCTCTGATTTGAATGGTCACATCAGAGCAGTTTCCAATGAAAATAGATTGACTCATCTCCACTTGGATCACAATTGGTCTTCCATTCTCGACATCAGCAGCGGTATAGTTTTCGATGATCCATTTGGTTCCATCAATAAGTTCCTTCTTTGCTGGCTTTTTGGTTGGAACAGCCGAACTAGACGACGATAAGCTAGCGGGTTTCTTTGGTGGTGTTGGCTTCTTGGTAATTGGAGGCTTTTCTCTCAATGAAGGGTTCTTGTGTGTCATTTGTGATTTGTCCACCTTCTTCAATCCTGAAGTGATTCCCTCACCCTTGTTGAGATCAGCAAATACTGCATTGATTCCTCCACTAGCAGGCTTCTCTTCGTACAAATTTGTTGGAGGTGGAGGTGGTGGTGGTGGTGGTGGAGGAGCTCCACCGGCAGCAGCAGCAGCAGCAGCAGCAGCAGCAGGAGCTGGAACAGGAGCAGCAGCCGCCGAAGAACCTGCAGCGGCCTCTTTGAAGCTCTTTCCTTTTTCATTCCATGTTACACCCTTGTAGTGGTATTCCTTCACGTATACCTTCAATTCGTCGAAAATAGCATAGAAACTCTTGACCCACTCAGCTTGTTTGGGGTCCTTTTCCTTGTACTCCTTTAAAATCTTGTTACCCCAGAACAGGGCCATGTCCTTAAATTCCGGCACAGTCGAAACTGGTGTAGGCGAAAGTATCCATCCTACAACCGGAGCACCATCAGCTATAGTGCTTAATTGGTTGTAGTACTCAGACTTTCTATTGCTGTCCTTTAATTCGTTCAACTTCCCTATCTTCTCGTTGATTGGCGTCAACGCCTCAGCGAACTCAGGGTCTGAAAAGTCCGGTTTCTTGGACTTAATGGCTACCTTGAGGAACTCAGCCTCAGCCGCCAATGCACTTTGGAGGAGGTTGGCACCCTCTCCAACAATTGGGTCAATTGAGTTGGAAATCGTAACAAATGGCGCCACGGTGCTGTTGAGGAATGCCTCGAATGCGACTACGGAAGGAGGAACAACCTCAGCTTCAACGTCCTTACTGGTATCAGCAAGATCCTTACTTGATGATCCGGCAGATGCTACGGCATTGGTAGTTGCTCCTGCAATTGCAGAAGCTCCTGGTACAGAGATTCCCTTGTCCCCTGCTGCTCCCGATTCTTCGCCTACCTCATTCTTGAAGATCGTTATATCCTCTAACCGAGACGTAGCGGCTTCCAAACGCTTAAGAATCGTCACGATGTTGTATCCTTGAAAATTGATCTGGCTGTTGTCCTCACTCATGATGCTGACTTCACTATCTGTTCTGTTTGCTTCTGCTTGAACTCTACTACAAAAAACGAACCTGCTGTCCCTTTTTCTTGTCGCACTCGCCTCCTCCCCTATACCTCCCGCTATATGAAACTCTCACTGTGTAGCCATAGCGTGTTTTGGTAACGGCACGCTGGAATTTTCCAAGAACTACCGAAAATTTCGTTAGTGGCTCTAGAGGCTAGAGGGTGTGCGGGCCAGGTAGAGGTCAGCAGAGGGAAAGAACATATACCAGTGCAGTTTTTCGTGTATTTGGCTCGTGTATTGTATTTAGCTATAGTTTTGGTATAATCTCGGTCACCAGTTATGCCATCCAGTACGCAGAACCCGCAAAAGATTTACTCGCTAAGAGAGAATGAATCCCCAGCCAGTCCGGAACCGTTCTACCAGAATTACAAGGAGGGCGTGCCAATTGCGTTGGACTTAGGTTCGTCCAGCTTTAAAATCGGTCTCACCAACTCAACGTCTCCGAATAATGTGTTTCCTACACTCATATCGAGGTTCAGGGATAGAAAGGCCAATAAGCTGTTGACTATAATCGGGAACGACATCTACAGAGACCTGTCGATCAAGAGCTCGACCAAATCTCCGTTTGACGGCCCCTTGATTACCAACTGGGATTATGTCGAAGACATCTTGGACTACTCCTTTGAGCACTTATCGGTGACATCCTCTAATGGGAAGGTAAATAACCCGATAATCATGACTGAACCACCGTGTGTGCCGTTCTCCCAGAGGAAGAACTACTACGAGTTGTTCTTTGAAACGTACCAAGTGCCCAAAATCACCTTTGGTATCGACTCGTTGTTTTCCCACTACGCAAACACAGACAATTATAACCCAAAGACCGCCAACAGCTTGGTGATAGGAACGGGCCACGAATCCACCCATATCATACCCGTTGTTGATGGTAGAGGACTACTCCTGCAAGCCAAGCGAATCGACTGGGGAGGGTCCCAGCTGCTGCAATATTGCCTGAAGTTGTTGAGCATGAAGTACCCTTACTTCCCCTCGAAGTTGAATCTGAATCACGCAACTAACATTGTGCAAGACCATTGCTACGTTTCCAATGATTTCCAGGAGGAATTGAAGAATTATCTTGATATGGAGAATCTCGAGAAGAATGACGTTGTGTTGCAGGCCACTAACGAATTGAACAGCGGGGCTGCTTCTTCTAACGCTGCCAACGCAGAAAGTAAGAAAAAGCTGGAAGAAGAGTTGAAGAGACAGGCTGAGAAAAGAAGAGAACAGGGGAAGAGGTTGCAATTACAGGCCCAACAGAAGAGATTAGAAAAATTGATTCAAAAAGAGCAAGAATGGGAGTACTACTCAAACTTGAAGTTGGAGTTTGAATCGATGAATAAGCAGCAAATTCAGGCAAGATGTGTTCAAGAAGAATTTGAGAGTGTGGAAGACTTCAATAAGTATGTAGCCAACTTAGATAAATCGTTGAAGAAGGCAAGAAACGAAGATGTTGGTGATGGTGAAGAAGGTGGTGATGGCCACAGTGGACAGTGGACACTTGTTGACATACCAGACGATCAATTGAACGAAGAGCAAATCAAGGAGAAGAGAAAACAAAGATTGATGAAGGCCAATTTCGATGCAAGGGAGCGTGCTAAGCAAGCCAAGGCTGAAGAAGAAGAGTTGTTGAGAAAGTTTGAAGAAGAGCAAGCTGAATGGAGAGCTAGAGACTTGGAGGACTGGTGTGCAGTTAAGAAACTGGAATTAGCAGATATTATTACAAAGATTACTGAAAAGGCTAAATTGTTGGAATCTTTCAAAGACAGAAAGTCCATGGCTGCACAACAGAGAATGAGGAATATTGCCACGTTGGCAAATGACGAAAATGGATCCACATCAGCAACGTCTAGAAAGAGAAGACGTAATGCTAATTCCACGATTGACAATGATCCAAATGATACCTTTGGTACTAATGATGATGATTGGAATGCTTATAGAGATATCACTAACGCTTCTTTGGAAGAACAGCTTGAAGAAGACAACCAAGCTGTGTTAAAAATAGAAGCTGAACTATTGTTGTACGACCCAACTTTCCACCATGAGGATACATTCAATGCCTCTCAAAAGTTTGATTGGGAGAATCTGACATTGCATAAATTTATCCACGGCCCAAGGGAGAACATTTTAGTTAAATTGCAAACTGAATCTTCTCAAAAGAACGATGGAAAGTTGTTAGAGCCCGAAGAATTAGAGAATCATCCAGAAGTTGTTCAACGAAATCACCAAATGCATTTCAATATTGAGAGAATAAGGATTCCCGAGATATTGTTTCAACCAAATATAGCAGGTTTAGATCAAGCTGGTATCGTTGAAATTCTGGAAAACTTGTTATACCATAGATTGGATGGTAACTTCCAGCCCGGTGGACAATCTTATAACTTAATTCAAGACGTGTTTCTTGCAGGAGGTTTAGTTAAATGGCCAAATTTCGAATCAAGAATAATTAACGAATTCACAAGCTTCTTACCTGTTGGAGCTCCATTGAAGGTGCGTAGAGCAAAGGACCCAATTGTTGACGCTTGGAAGGGTATGCAGAAATGGTCTCAAACTGAAGAGTGTGAGAACAGCTATGTCACTCAAGCGGAATATGACGAAATGGGGCCCGAATATATTAAAGAGCACGGTTTAGGAAATGTGTGTTTAAAATGAGTATTTTACTTTAGTTGAAGGCTTATTATAAACAGAGTAATTGCATGAATTCGGCTTAAGCTTTTCTTTTCTTAGTTATTTTATTTCTTATATTCTAAATATACAGATAGAAAGTTTATTTCTTTGCGTTTGGATTTATACCCTTTCTCTTCATACTTCTCTTTATAGCTTGGTCCATGATTGGTTTATCTTCATCATCTTCAAATGTAGCGAAATCTCCGTTAATAATACCTTCTTCTTCAGCTTCGGATCTAGCTAAAGATTCCTTTTCTCTGGCACCGGCCTTAGATTCGTCATGAATAGATGAGGAAATCTTCTTGAACTTGGCGACGTAGAATCCATCAACGTTATAAGTATGAGGATAGTAACGTCTAGTCAAGCTGATCTTAGGGTTAAAGTGCTTACCACGGTAAGATGTGAAACCTTCCTTACCAATTTGTAAGCCAGTGTCAACCAATTTGACATTTGGTCTTTTTCTTAATGCATAATCAACAACGGCTTCGTTTTCGTCAACAGCAATGGAACAAGTGGAGTAAACGATGATACCACCAGTGGCAGAGTTGGCATCAACAGAATCAATTGCTGACAATAATAATTGCTTTTGTAAATGGGGAATTTGTATGAAATCCTTCTCAGTTCTACTCACCTTAACGGATTCATCTTTGGCAATAACACCAGTACCAGAACATGGGGCATCTAACAACACTCTGTCAAAACCACCAATGACCTTGGGGAATTCTCTAGCATCGTAGTTACAAACGATGGTATTCTTACAACCAAGTCTATGAATGTTTGCAATTAATGACTTGGTTCTGGCCTTGTTGGCATCATTAGCAAAGACACAACCGGTATTTTTCATTAATGCAGAGATATAAGTGGTCTTACCACCTGGAGCAGCGGCCATGTCAAGAACTCTTTCGTTTTCTTGAGGGTCTAATGCCATACATGGTAAGAAAGATGAAGCAGCTTGTAAGATATACTGACCAGCCAAATATTCAGGTGTAGCACCGATTGGAACTTGAGAGTCGAAGATTTGTAATCCAACCTTCGTCCATGAACCGATAGGTTGCAAGTTGACACCACGGTTAACTAAAGTTTGGGCTAAATCTCTTCTTCTTGTCTTTAAAGTGTTAGTTCTTATGGTAATTGGTCTTGCGATTTCATTTGCTTCGAAGAACTCCATGGCTTCAGCTGGTGCAAACAAATTGAATAACTTTTCTGCTAAAAACTCGGAATATCCGAAGTATTCACATATATCCTTTAACAATCTGTTGGTGTAGTCGGCTCTTGACTTACCATCTTCAGCTAATTCCTTGAAGTTTTCTAATACTTTGATGATTTCAATCATACGGGTTCTCACCATGGTAACATCCTTTGGTCCTACTTCCGCAGCTTCTTCTTCTTCTTCGGTTGGTAATACTTTAGCTCTTGGTTGGACTGCACCTTCTAACAATTCTTGTTCAGCCTCCTCAGCTTCCAACTCATCTTCTTCATCCAACTGCTTGGAGAAGGCTTCCATATTTTCTGCATTCAAGTTTTCAAGATCTGATTCGTCCTCATCATCATCTGAGAACATTGGCTTGACACGAGCTTCTTCATCTGAATCATAAAATTCTTCATCGTCTTCTTCTAATTCAATGTCATCTTCGTTTACGTCTTGTTCTCCGTCTGAATCGTCAAATAATGACTTCTTTGCTGCCGATAATTCCTCTAAATCAACTTCTGGTAAACCCTCTGGATGTTCTTCAATATCGTCGGCCTGCTTCTTTTGGAATTTCTTGTGCTGTTTCTTTGGAGGTGCTTGAGATCCTACAGAAGCGATATCTCTCTTTCTTTTGGTTTCTCTTTCTTGGATTCTTTGCTCTCTTCTATCTTTCTTAGCTTGAAATTCGTCAAGACTTGGTGGAACACCTTGCTTATTCTTAGCTCTTCTACCCATGTTGACTACTTTGGAATTGTTTAGTCGCTTCCTTTGTCCTTATAGCGATCCGAAGTAAACTCTCAATAGTCTATAAAGTATGAGATGAGATGGGATGAGATTTGGTGCGTGCGGATTTTTTTTTTTTTTTTTTTTTTTTTTTTGGTTCGAATTTTTCACTTTGATCAAGCACGACTAAATCCATCTCGGTAGGCATTGGAGATGGCTAAGAGTTGGAGAGGGTAGCTACTTGAGTCCATATACGGAACTGTGTTATATATACCAGTATTCTATTGTCACTTACATAATGCTGGAAACTCCAGACCCATCACCGAATGTCACTCCAGCCTTCAAGGCTGAAAATGAGGTGTTTGCTCCAAAATCATCCACTATCATTTCCCCAAATCAGTTCGCGTTTGTTAGGCTTCCATCTGAAGGTATGAAGATAGTTGAACTTAAGCCAGGCGGAATCATTAACTTAGGTAAATTTGGTGCATTTGCTGTAGACGGTGTGCTTGGATATCCGTTTGGTCAAACATTCGAGATTCTCGACGATAATCAAGTCACTCCAATTGAGAGTATTACCTATGAGGCAGATATAAGTGAAGATGTGGAATTGAGCGAAGGAGGAGCTGAAGCTGCGGGACCAGAGTTGACCAAGGACGAGTTGACCAAACTTTTCACCAATTCTTCTGAAAACAATCAGAACATTATAAATATCGGTTCAAGCATTCAAAAATTGAGTTCTGAAGAAATTGATCTGTTGAAGAAGTCTGGTGCATCTTCTGACTTTGGACAGAAGATCATAGAACAAATCATTGCTGGCCATGCTGGTTTCGATAAGAAGACCATATTCTCTCAACAAAAATATTTGAAACGTAAGCAGCAGAAATTCTTGAGGAGATTTACCATGGAATACTTGGGTTCATCACAATTATTGAAATATTACATAGAGAAGGACTCTCAAAGGGTGCTCGACATGAGCGAGGAAACCTTGGGGTTGTTGTTGAACTACGCCAATGTGAGACAAGGTGGTAGATATTTATTGGTAGATGAAACTGGTGGTGTGGTCCTATATGCAATGATGGAAAGAATGAAGGGCCAGGGTACGATTGTAGTTGCCCATGACAACGAGCATCCAAATCATATAGCATTAAGGTATTCTAATTACCAGCCATCTATGGTCGAAGACATGGTTAAGCCAATAAATTGGTTGCAGTTTATGGAGCCTGAAAACGAAAGAATAGATTGGGTCACGGCTACAGAAGATGAGTTGAATGATATGAAATTTGCCAAGAGGCAACAGTACGAACGTCGTAGCAAAAGAGCTCAGGAAGTGAACTCGGTCATTGATCAAGTAACTACTGGTAATTTTGACGCGGTAATAGTTGTTAGCACATTGAATTTACCCTCCTTGGTACCTCATTTGATAGGAACTGTTGGTGGATCTCGTCCAATTGTCTTGTATCATCAGTATAAAGAGTCCCTTTTAGATACTCAGCACAGCCTCTCAAATGATAAGAGAGTTTTAGCTCCAAGTATATTTGAAACTAGGGTAAGACCACATCAAACTATTCCTGGCAGAATGCATCCGGTTATGTCCATGAGAGGGTTCGGAGGGTACATTTTATGGGCCACCAGAGTATTCCCCAAGGAAGGTGGTGTTACAGCAGTAGGAAGAGGAGTTTCAAAGAAGAAGAAGGATGAAGAAGCAAAAGTAGAAGAAAAGGACGTTGTGATGGAAGAAGCGAAGGACGATAAAGCATAAACCAAATAAATATAAGGATAGAAAATACAACATTAGTGCAAAGAATTATTATGTATTAACTCTCTAAATCACCCCAGTACCGCCACTAGATAGGTTAAGCATCAGCGTCTGCTGCTGCTGCTGCTATTGTCTTGTATTATTCTCTTCTATTATTCTCTTCTATAAATATTTATATACCCATTGTTATCTCTTCTATTAACAATTTATAACCCAGTATACTTTTTCATACCAAGTCTATAACCCAATATACTTCTGGGACCTCACTACAATACTTCATCACATAGCCGTTCCAAAATATCTAAGTTCGAGCCCCTCTTCCAACCAATGGAGCACCGGACGTTACCCGAATAATCTTTCAATATGCCAGACCCCCATTCCTCTTCGCAAAACTGCTTCCTTATGAATTCTGCCTGTTCTCTATAGCCTAATTCAAATACGAATCCACTAGCGCCAAATGGTCGAACCAAGTTTTGTACAAGTAGATCATAAAACTCCATTTCTCCTACGAGTGCCAGCTTTGGTTCGAACTTACGAACAGATTTCTCTATTCCGTTTAATGTTACCGGTAACTTGTAGTCACTGAGAGGGATATATGGGGGGTTCGATAAAATAAGGTCAAACAGGCTGCATATGTGCATCAACTGTGCTGGTTCGGACAAATCAGCTTTCACGATGTTAACGTCTAGTTTGTGAGCATCTCGGTTCAACATAGACAACTGGTATGCATCTGTAGAAATATCGAATGCCGCAACTTTTGCTGAATCCTTCAATTCATGTTTGGCGAGTAGTGCTATGCATCCTGTGCCAGTACAAGCATCTACAATTGATAAATTTTGAGCAGATTCCTTGAGAACACTGCAAAGCCGAAGTACCCATTCTTCAGTCTCCGGTCTCGGTATAAGTACCTTTTCCTTGCATATTATATCCAACGATCCAAAGGGCTGAGACCCGAGTATATATTGGAGTGGGTACAAGTTATGTCTGGATCGCGCAGCTTTCCTCCATTCTGACTGAGGGAGTTCTTCCTGGACCCATTTCAACTCTTGCTTTGCCAAAGAGATGTTGGGATTTGCTCTGAGGAAGTATGGGAGCAATGGAGATATCGAGTAAGCATCTTTGATCAATCTAGGCGATATCCTGGCCATATTACAGCAAGTACTGGTACCAAGGGCAACATTGCAAAAGAAAATGAAAAATTATCTTGATGCGCCTGAGGTGAAAAATTTATAGAGTGAAAAATCTGGGGAAACTTGAGGAGTGGAAGAAATTACATGAACAGTCTACAGAACTTCTATTAGTTAAAGATATATTATTCTTAGTTATATATTTTTATTTCATGCTATATGTACAGGTTGTTATTATTTATTCTACTCTTTTCCTTCCTTCGTTTTACATTCCCTTTCTGGCGTAGTACATGTAAGCTCTTTCATGCACAGCTTCTGGGAACGGAGAGATCACTTCTGAATGACCAGGTCTCGAGACTGGGTTTCTCAAGTAAATGGCATGGCAGGTTTCAAAACTTATTTCAAGATGGTGTGGTAAAATGGCAAAACATCCAATGAATGGTCTGGGAGCCCATGGAGTGAAGTATGGCTTAGTAGGATCTTGACGTCCGAACAAACCCTGTTGCCAAGGTAATTCAACAACCGCCTTGGATTCATCTTCCAAGATTTCATCTTTATTTAACTTAGCGTGAGTCCTCATCTTGGAGGCAAACTCTGGGTCGTATGGCACAGACTGAGATGTTTCGCTTAACATTTGGCTGTTGTACGATTGACGAAGGAATTCATTTTGGCTCTTCAACAACTCTGAGAGGATTTGCTTTACAGAAGTGGCCAATTTGTGCTCATCGGCAGAAACTTCATTGGATTTCTTAGAAATGAACTCGGTGATTTCCTTTCCACTGGACTCTGTCAACAATTTGTGGTTGGCGTCCTTGAGTATTTGATATACTTGAAGACACTTGACGGCGTTCTTTTCACCACAGATTGTGGAAAGAAGTTCCGCAGTCACTTCGTCGCCCTCCTTTACTTGAGCAGACAGCTTTAAGATCTTGCTCAAAATAGACTCTCTCGATGTCTTATTCTGTTCCAGGATCATCTTTTTCTGTAAAGTTTCATTGAACTTTTTTATAGACTCCTTATCGTTCTTGGTAGACAAGGTGTTCAAAGATTGAGGCTTGTTCTTCTTCACATTCCAGACAGCTTCTGGGTTTTCCTTAGCCAGCTTGACGTACTTGTTCCAAGTGGCAATTTGTAAGTTATCGATTCTAACTGCTTTGGTCAAACTAGGCTTGTTCTTACCCATGGCCTGTAACACTCTCTCTGGCTCAACATTGAACACATCACCAGCTCTCAATGGAAATGAAGGGTGCTTCACTACAACACCATTGACCTTCACGTCCCCAGCAAGGATAAACTGTCTTGCCTGTCTTACTGAAGAAGCAAACATCGCTCTGAAAAGTGCAAACTCCAATCTCTTCTCCAAGGCCGCATATGTCTGTAAAGTCACAGGGGTAGGGGCAACTTGAACACCCTTCAACGAGGCATCTAATTGCGCCACAGACTCTAAGTGTGGATCAAACAAGTGTTTCCACCTGCTTTCAGTCAAATGTTCTCCATGGTAGGCTCTAGTGTCGGCCTTAGATGCCCATTTTTGTTGGTACAATGATTTCCCTTGGAAGTTTGTTCTAGGTTTTTTATACAAGTTGAACAAGTTAAATCTGCTCATCGAAGAGCGAACCTTCCCTCTAGTGAGAGAGGTCAATACTTCGGCCCTTCTTGGCATGTTTCTAGGTATATACAACGGTTTATAGGGGGTATAGATGAGCGATCCAGAGGCAGCCAAGTTGGTCTCTTTTTTTTTAAGGTCGTTGGTTTTTTTTTTTTTCATGAAAAATTATTGAAAAATTACACAAACTTGTATGCAGGCTCAACATGGATCTTCAAGAGCATACCGAAGAGAATCAATACAAGACTGGCAGTGAGTGTTTACTCGAGCAAAAAAGTATTTTTGAAGGAGAATTGCGTTGGATCATCGAGTAAAATGGTCAAAAGGAGAAGACATCCAAGGGAATGGGACACGGAAGACGAAATCAAGTTGTTTAACCTTGTTTGTGACTACAAACCTGCAGGAACTCAGAAGGACGCCCAAGCTAAGATAATAGTGAAATTAATTAATGAGGAGTTACCGAGTAATAAAGAGCCATTTTCAGTTGAAGATGTATGGCAAAAGCTTGCCAAATTGTATGACTTGCTGAAATTGGATGCTCTTGAGGACTTCAAGGATGAGACCGAAGAAAGTGATAAGCTGAAGGAAGAGGTTAAGGTGGAGGGTGAAGGCTCAAGTGAAGAGAACAAAGAGGAGGTGAGTGAAGATAAGAAGCAGGGAGACATAGAGAGTGAGGAAGGTGTTGACAATGAGGAGGATAAAGAAGATGAGGATGAGGATGAAGACGAGGAAGAAGACGCTGGCGAGGAGGAAGAAGATTTGAAAAAGGAGGACGATGGTGAGGTGGTGGGAGCTCAAGATGACGATCAGAATGAAGCTGGTGAAGGCGCCAGCGCAGACGGGGAAGCTGAAGTTGAAAATGACAAAGAAGCCGAAGAAGACGATGAGGAGGAAGATGATGACGATGATGAAAATACCACACCCTCTCCCAAGAGTAAGCGTAAAGAAAAGGATGTAAAAAAGCATCCTGAAGTAGAGCCGGAGTCAAAGCCTTCATCAAGGACCAGCACCAGAAGGAGCAGGAGCAAGAGGGTCCAGGACGTAGAAGTCAAGAAAGACGATGATGATGCGAAGAGCAGCAACGAGGAGGAAAACAACGAAGACCATAAACGCAATGACGACCATGATGATAGCCAAGGTGAGGACGACAGTGAAAGCAGCGAAGAAGATGAAGAAGACGACGACGACGAGAAAGCTGAAGAGGAGGACGAAAGCACGCCAAGGACTAGAAGAGGGAATTCCAGAAAGCAAATTTTAATTCCTAAGAAAAGGACCAGATCCAGCGCGAAGTTAGACAGTGTTGAAGCGGTCCAAACTCCAAATAAACGTAAGCAAAAGACTGCAACACCCCCACCAACGAAGAGAAGAACTAGGTCGGAAGTTGTGATAGATCATGAAGAACTGCTTCCAGTTTCTACACCAACAAACACGAGCTCCAATAATACAGTTGCTCAAACTCAAACTCGTACGAGACGCTCAACAAGGTCGGCAGGTCCAACCCCCGCTAAAACTTCCTCGCCTGTGCCAACTCCACCCACACAAATTAGAAGAAGCTCGAGAAAGAAGTAGATAATTGAATAGATACTAGTACATACATGGTTTTAATTATAAACTTATATTAATGCTAATTTGATTAAATAGAAATGAAAAAGGGTACATCAATAACAAGAAATGGGGTGAAGTGATAATGATTAAATATGCACTCTCATTTATGTTTCTCTATTGATGTATTGCACTGTATTGAATTGTTATTGTTATTGTTATTGTACTGTTATATTCTTAACAGATGAATGCCCAGAATTTTTCCCAAAGGTTTGTTGGTATTGGTTCTGGTGTCCAGCAGTCGTCGTCAACGCCTCTAACACCAGATACAATATCACAGTCTTCGATTGGAATGAGAAGGGATCCCCAAGTGAAGGCTTTCTTAGTAAACCCATTGAACCAGAAATGGAAACAAATCCAAGTAAAGACAAACAAGATAACCGAAATATAAGCAGTAAAGAATGAAGAGGCCGTGATGTCAAAGAAACAAGAGTAACCTTGAATGAATACAAGGATGAAAATAGCCCAGGTAGCGTAGTGTGCGCTTCCTGGCATAAAGTGAGCCTTGAATGGCAAACTGTCTCTTGCAATACCATTGAACTTGAGAATTTTCATAAATCTCAAATGACAGTAAGAGATCCAACCCCAGGTAATCAAACCAGCAACGGCAGTAATATTTAACAACCAATCGAAGACAGTGCTACCACCTTCTGAAACAACCAAGAAACCAAGGGCACCAAACGCGGCGGTGAACAAAACTGAAACCCATGGTACACCATGCTTATTGGTGAGAGCAAAGATCTTTGGAATCAATTTAGCTTCAGCCAAGGCATATAAAATTCTTGAACCAGAGTAAACGTTGGAGTTACCAGCAGAAACAATGGTCATTAAGATGACAGCGTTGAAAATGTCTGGTAAGACTGGAGTACCAGCGTTAACGATAGCGATGATAAATGGGGAAGACATAGCATAAGATTCATCATCACCGCTCAACTTTGGATCATTAAATGGAACCAATAAACCCATGAAAAACAAAGACAAGATGTAGAAAAGGATAATTCTGTAGAAAACCTTCTTGATAGCCTTTGGTAACGCTTGTGGAGAAGAAGCTTCACCAGCGGTTAATGCAACCAATTCACAGCCTTGGAAGGTGAATGCAGCTGTAATCAATGAAGATAACCAAGCCAAGAATCTACCAGTGTTTTTGTTTGAAACAAGAATACCATCACCCCATGGACCTGGGTTTCTCCAGTATCTGAAACCAATTGGACCAGTCTTACCGGTACCACATACGGTACAAAGGGCATAGATTAACCATCCAGTAATGGCAATGATTTTAATAGAAGCAATCCAAAATTCGATTTCCCCGTAGAACTTGACTGGAACCAAGTTGATGGCGGTCAATAAAACCAAAAAGATACCAATCCAGGCGGCAAGAGGGACAGCGTCAGTCCAGTATTCGATAACTTGACCAACAATAGAGATTTCCAATGCAAAGGTAATGGCCCAAGAGAACCAATAGTTGATACCGTTGGCAGCACCCAAAGCTGGAGAACACCATCTACCAATGAATTGATTGAAAGAACCGGTGACTGGAACGTAGGTGGCCATTTCACCCAAAGATTGGGTAATCGAATAGGCCAAGGAGGTCATGAAAATATATGAGATTAAGGCAGGAACTGGACCAGCTTCAGATAAAGTGGTACCCATACCGATGAATAACCCGGTACCGATGGTACCACCAAGGGCAATCATGGCAATGTGTCTGGTTTTTAAAGTACGTTTGACTTCGAAATCTTCAACGGCTCCCAAGAGAACATTGTTGGATTCGGTGTCTGAGAGGTATCCGACATTCTTTTCGGTACCTATAGTAGTTGCAGCGTGAATACCAGTTCTGTATTCATGTTGAAATCCGGCGTCCTTTTCGACGTCCGTGGCGGCGACCATTTTGGTGTAACTAGCAGAAATGGTGAATAGTAGAGGCTAAGCTGGAGAACCAGAAGAAAGACAAACAAAATTTATCGACAATTATTATTTTTTCCAAATGTTATGAAGTTTCGTGTTTCCCGTTCACACTGTCCTAATTTTAAAGTTTGAGACGGATGGAACAATAGACAGCAAATGTGTGGGGGATATAGACTAGGTATACCTTGGTAGAAAACAGGAAAGTTCGAGGATGCACACGCAACTGCAAGACTTCCAATTGAGTTTAGTTTGACTAGAATCGAATCAATGCAAAGAACTTTTTCCTATTTTGGGTGGGATGTGGGGCCCTATATATATATATATCATCTATATGCAACTACTGAGCTCCACTATCTAAACTTTTCTTTCTTTTTGGAAAAATTTTTATAGATAGGAAATAGGCCAATAATACCTGCAGCATCATTCCTTTGCCGCTTATATTTTTTCTTTTTTCCCTCTTGATTACAGTTTTTTCTTCACTAAATTAGCGTTTATTTTTCTTTTTTGTTGACGTTGTTGCTTAGGCAGAAAGCAGGTTGCCGCATAGAATCGAAAGGCGTTTACCAAGTCATCGCAGTCGAGAAAAGACCTCAACCACAAGCTATTGTTTTACTAGGGTAGATTGTGGGTGGAGACGGTCAAAATGTTACCCATAAATCGACTTCCTGGAGAAGTGGAGATCATTTCCTATCATGCATTATGGCACTCCAGGTTGCAATGATTAGCTTCGTTCCTGGTTAGCTATCTTTTCTTGCCCATTTCAATGCTAAGTACAAGTCATCCCGAGTGTGCGGCATCTGGGGGTAAATTTCAGCTAAAAAATAAAAAATTTCATGAGTGCTAAGGGAAAGAGCGAAGCTCTCCTGCATGCTGCTGCAGTGAGTGAATAAAAGTTGGCAGGGCATATGGAAAATTGAGAAGGGCTTAAAAAATACGCCGAATCGTCTGAGTCAGATTTTTGTCTAATTAAAGACGTGGGTGGTGTGTGAGGAGGGATTCTTGCAAGAGGGCTGCTTCGATTCTGTAAGTCCGCAATGGCTGGTGAGGTCCTTCTCTCTCTCTCTTCGATCTGCTTTTTATCCCCGCTTGGTATGAATAGATCCCCACCATACTTAAACTCAATTTCGGTATCTGCCGTAACCTTCTTCATCTAGGGGATGTCAGTCCTTGTGGTGCGGCTCAAATCTTACTTTTGTGCAGATTTTTTTGATTTTTTTTTTTTTTTGTCTTCTTTTTTTCTGGGATGCTGCAACCGTCACGGCGTTCCAGCTGAGTTCTTCAAATTTTAAGCTTAATCCAAATCGGTCACTTCGGAGCTAGATGGCACTTTAGCCGCTCCCTTTTAGTCCCCTAGGATCCACCTATTTGATAATCGAGCTTATCTGCTACGTCTGTCCTTGTATGAGACTTATGCTGATCTATCCCAAAAATAGTTTCCACATCTACATGCACGCTCTTCCGCAAGCTGCAGTTCACTCTTCTAATATGCAAGACTAATAAATCTTGGAACCTTGGCCGATCTACTACAAACAATAAAAGCAGAAGGGAACTACTGGAACGCTTATTCCGCTACGCATTACTCGCTTGTGCTTGTGCTCTTCTTCTTCTTGTTCGTCTTCTTCTTCTTCTTCTCCACCGTTGCAATGTCTCTGATTCCGCTACCCTATTTGTGGGGGTTCCGTTCATTCTCCCCACTTGAATTATGTCCTGACTCTTAGAAAACTATTCAAAAGCGGATTTCTCGCGGTGTATTTCCTTAATGGTATGTGCATTAGCTAATCGACTATCAAGGTGTCGCTTCAAACTTCACCACTCGGTTAGCACTTCCAGCTCCAACTACGAGGTAATCTGAATGATTCATTAATTATTAGTATTATTATTGCTACTATTAGTCTATACATTTTCAGCTTTTTTTGAACTTTTTCGTATTTGTCAATTTTTTTTAATTTATTTTTTTGTTTTTAGCACCTTCGAATTGCAAAGTGTCAAGCTACTCGTACTTGTTTGGGAAGCTTAAGATCGACTTTGCAGCGCTCTTACGTAACCCCAAACTTTTGATTGAGCGTCTTGAACTCATGGGTTGTGGAGCTGGTGAGCCCAGCAAGCGATTAAGCCAAAAATTGGCAGCAAGTAGAGCAACTGTAACGAAGAATACCATAACCCCAATAATCCCGAAAAACCAACCTAACTCAGATCCTCCTTCACCAGGAACATGAACATTCATACCAAATAAACCAGTTATAACGTTCAAGGGAATCAAGATCGTACCTAATAAAGTAACTTTCCCTAACATTTCTGTAACTTTATTATTCGAGTGGAAACTTTCAACTTGTAATTGTGCCAAATAGTTTGAATGTGATCTACTGAAAATCTTTTCGTATGCAAGCAAATTCTGGAACATAGTAACCACATGATCTTGAATATCACCTAAATACAATGCAATATCGGCCCTTGGCTGTGTAATTGGGTGGTTAGGAGGGATCGGATAAGATCCAGCTACTCCCTGTGGTAACGGTTGAGGTCCCTGGAATTGGAATTGATGTAAATTTCTGAAACTCTGAGCATCCATACCAGCTAAGTTTGTCGTAGACTGAGACATTCCGCTATGTTGCGGTTGATGTTGTTGCTGCTGTAATTGCTGGTATTGGTTGTGGTGATGCAAAGCTTCATCTTGACATCTTTTGGCGAACATCTTAATAACATCAGCTTTACCAGAAAGCAATCTCATTAAAGTCATAACTTTCCTTCTAGATTCACCGATTCTCTGTAACATATTTGAAAAATCCATTTCTCTGGCGACAAACACAGAGTCTTCAATGGCATCTGCTTCATACTCAATTCCTGTAATTACTGGAGCAAAACCATCAGTAATGTCATCAATTAACGCATAACATAACCAGTCTGCACTCACATCGACATAGTCTCTTAATTGACGAACTCTTCTTCTCACATTTGCAGGGTGTTGCACTGGGGAGAAATGGAATGAAAGTATACCTTCTCTGAAAACAACTATATAAACATTAATGGGTTCCAAGTAATCCTCGGATTCCTTATCAGGTTCAAAAGTGTGGAAACAGACAAAATAATAATTTCTAAACAATTCAACCTTTTCTCTTGTTTCTTGCATCCTAATATCTTCTGCAGTCAATGGATGGATTCCGAAAGCTTTGGCGATCATTTTCATTTCTTCATCAGTAGGGCACCCACAATCTAACCACCAAGTACTTTCACCGTTCTTAAATAACTCACGAACAGTTTGACCAGGTGCAACCAAAGATGGAATATCAGGAGAATGTACGGTTTCATCAGATTCACTCAGGAAAAAGGAAAATCTGTCGGGTAAACTAGACGAAGCATCGTTTATTCTAGTACCTCCAAATTTGACAGCCTCAGAGGCAATTGAATCGTAATCGTCTTCAGCTACACCGACAGAAGCAGGTCCTATACTAGGAGATATATGAGCTTTTTCCTCCAGCGAATCTTCATTTACAGTGGACGAATCTGAGGTCAACTTCTCTGGCACATTGACAGTCACCCTCACATCTTGTTCTACTTCATCACCGTGTCCGCGTTGATCTTGAGAATGGGCAAGCTTTCCAAGTGTTGTTTGAGTCCTTTTCAAAATATTTTTAGGCGTATACTTCAAGGCAGCAGACGATGCAGAATGTATACCTCCTTTTTCGGCGTCACTACGAATGCCAGTTGAAGTGGCATTTCTACTAACTCTAAAAGCTGTTCTCTCAGCAATTAGATTTTGCTGTTCTTTCATGTAATTTGCTTCTTCTCTTTCTTCTTTAATGAATTCCTCAATTTCGTCAAAATCGATTCCGTTGATCCTTACATGTTCTCTAAGCATGGGAAAACAGACATCCTCTTCAGTTTCTTGAGAAGACCTTGACGCTCTTGAATCGAGATCACTATCGATAGAAGAGCGCGAAGCTCTTCTCTCTCTTCTGTAGGCACCACCTTCGCTCATTCCTGAATCGTTTGTTTTAGATTTGGTCAATGGAGAGACGATATCAGAATCTAGATTATCGTTCAAGAAAGAGCCTCTTCTAACTTTAGGCTTAATGGGTTTTTTGCTAGTGGAATTTCCAGCTGCTCCCGATGTACTTCCTCCTCCACTGGTGGGATTCAACAAAATACCCCTCTCTGAGTTAGCGGGAGGTTGTGTCAAAGGAGCATTGGGTGGCATACGAGATTTGGCACTGGAATTTGGATCTGTGGAGATAGCTGGTACTACTTGAGTATGATGAGGATTCTGTAAGATCTTCACCTGCTCAGAAAATGATCTGGATCTGGACCTGCCATGCCTGGCAGCAGCAGCTAACGAGCCTCCAGGACCTCTGACAATAGGTATGTGACTGGTTCCAGCTGGCCCATCTCCAGCCGCAGATGAGTGAGGGATTGGGACCTGGTCCTCGTCATCTCTGAGATAGAACTCTGTGCGGAGCGAAGGCATGTACGTTCTTCTACTGCCTGTGGTGGGTGAAGGTAATTCCTCTCTGAATCCAGGTTGGCTCTCTGCATGGGCTCCACCTTGAGCACCGTATGCGGCATGAGCATCACCCAGCGAGCCTGTGTTATCCAGGCGGCCAGGTCTGGATGACAGCCCCTCAGGGGCCTCATGCTCGGCGGATCCTCTTGTTCCTACCGTCTCATCTTCTGGAGGTACTACTCTTATGGGCAACGAAGCTGGTTGGTTGCGGTGGTCATTCAAAACCTCATCGGTATGAGAAGCGTTGTTGATGATTTCGCGAGCCATGGACTCGGATTGATGGCTCTCGTTGTCAGACATTGTGGATTTGTGCTTGGTATATCCAACGTGCTACTGATTCTCTTAATTTTTTTTTAACTTTGCTTTTGCTATTTTCTATATTTCGTTTCTCTCTTCTGATTTACAGACTAAGGGAATGGCTTTTCTAAGTCAACGCAGCAAGAATAGTCTTTCTGCAAGTGCGAGCATAGGTAATAGTGCTCTCACTGCTACAAGGGTCCAAAAAAAGTCCAAAAAATCACGTTCTTCAGGGTGTTTACAAGCTGAGTATCTCTTAATGATGGTTCATCACAAGTGTGAGAAGAGGACGCTAGGTTTTTTTTTTTCTCTTTCGCTATTCTTCGCTGTTTTTATGTGTAGGACGTAAAAAAAAAAAAAAAGAAACCACCACAAAAATCCCGCGAAAGCTAATTAACCGTTGAGGCGCTGCGTAGGCGCGCGCGCAGCGCATTTTGACAGTACATGTGGGCTGGATTAGTATGGGTAAAGTTTGATTCGGTTAAGAAGTTGTGGGAAGCGGCGAAGAACGTTTTGGGCAAGTCCCTAGGCCAAGGTGGGGTGATGTAGATTGCTTAGTTTGCTTAGTTTTGGGTGTGTTAGTTGCTTGGTTTGCTTTAGCCTGTATGTTTGACTTGCAGTTGTGTTACCTTATCTGGGCCCATTGTCAATTATCAATTGCTCGTAGGGTCTCGTTCTCTTTTTGTTCTGATCTTCTTTGTCTTTTCGCTCAGTTTCCCCACCTTCCTCTTCTTCTGCTTTTGATTCCACAGTATTAAGCTTTACGTTTCGTAATTTTGATATCGCCGCACCGACTTAGATTAACCTTTGGGCCTTCCTTCGTGCTTCTCGGTTGATTGAGTCAGGATAAATGGTCATGTCTGAAGAATATAGAAAGAAAATAATACAATGGGTGGTATCACGTTTCTCTGTTCATATAGGCTCTTGTTCAGGTTCTCCTTTGTTGAGGGTAGGGGAGACCATGCAGCAATTACGATGACAAGACTTCCAAGGTAGCTTGTCCTCGATTTTTGCACTCTACTCGGTTTGTTCACCTCTACATGCCCATAAAGTATTGCATACTACGGGCTATTCCACCGGTCTTCTATTATTCTATCTATTTTCTTTTAATCAATATGTACATTTCAAAAGCTCTACTCCGTTGCATTTCCAGATCCAGACCTTGGGTTGGCCAAAAACTTCAAGTTACAGTGGGCCCAGACCTTGGGTTTGCCAAAACTTTCAAAAATACGGCAAACGCACTGGACAGTGACACTGCTCCTCTCTCTCTCTCTCTCTCTGGATTCACTATCTCCATTCTAGACCCACTCGACTGGGTTGGCCAAAATCTTCAACAACTTATCTTCTTCAGTCCCCTCGGCAGGATGGTGATCGTACGCCCAACTGGCAGTGGCCGGTAATGACATCAAAATACTCTCTACCCTAGAACCTGGCGTCTGCAAACCAAACTGCGTACCTCTGTCCAAGACTAAGTTGAATTCAACGTATCTACCTCTTCTGATCTGCTGCCATTGCTTCTCTTCCTCGGTGTAGGGCAAGTCCTTTCTTTTCAAGATTGCTGGAACATAAGCTGGCAAAATCACATCAAAGAGAGTCTCGACCATCTTTAAGATTTCGTCCGCCGGCTTGCTGTCGAAATCATCGAAAAAGATTCCTCCAATTCCTCTGGTTTCATTTCTGTGCTTGATATGGAAGTATTCGTCACACCATTTCTTGTACTTGGGGTACAATTCCAAGTCGTACTTGTCCAAGGCGTCCTTGTGGAGCTTATGGAAGTTTACACAGTCCTCTTCGTAGATATAGCTAGGCGTCAAGTCAGCACCACCTCCAAACCACCACGCCTGAACATCTCCAGTTTCCGGGTCCGTGGTCTCAAAGTACCTGTAATTGGCGTGCATTGTTGGTGCGTGAGGGTTGATGGGATGGATAACCATCGACAACCCACAGGCAAAGAAATTCACACTGCCATCAGCGCCCTTGCCTTCAATGTTCTTGTGGTTGGCTCTCATTCTCTGCACAGCAGCAGGGGGTAACGTCCCGTGCACCACGGAAATGTTGACTCCTCCCTTCTCGAACGTGGATCCGTTCTGTATCACCATTGTTCTACCACCACCTCCGTGTCCTGGTCTGGTCCACTCATCGACATGGAAGTCAACAGTGTCAAGAGCAGCTATCCCCTTGGTGATCTCCTGCTGCTTCAACCTGATGAGTGCTTCCATTCTTTCCCTCACTGGGAGTTCGGAATTGTGTATTTGGTCTGGTGTAACGGTCATAATGAGTCACTTTTTGTATATATTGGTGTACTTTCTGTCCGTCTCTCTCCTCTTTCCCTCCCTTGGGCGTTGCCAGGGATTTTATAGCATTCCTCGATCTTGGATGTTCCTGCGTATAAGATCGAATGATTTTTTTTTTTTTTTTTTTTTTTTTGTTCCTTTCACCAGTTTGGCGTGCGTTAGTCGTTTATCAAATTAGTACAAGAGATGCTGTCACCACTTGACGTATGATACGACTCATCATCCCATCGACCTGTTACTTGCATGAAAATAGCTTGAGGCTGTAGTCTGAGATTTGCCTCAAACGAAATGGTATAGGAGTGCTGTCTTATACGAAAGGTATAGGAGTATACTCTTGTGGTGAGTGGCATGCAGAAACCTTCTAACGAATCATCAGTAACAGAATAGTTCTGATTAGCTTTAGCTGACTTTGAAAAATTATTGTACAACCCCACCCAGGCTACAGCTTTATTTTGTTTTATTTTATCTACATTCTTTCTTTCTTTCTTTCTTATTGTGTGTATTCTACAGTACTTTATTTTAGATTAATTCTTATTTATTATGGTATTATATTATAGTATATGGTTATCGATTTTAAAACAAAGGACCACTTGATCATAATTTTCTATTGAGTGCTTCATTTTTTTTTTTTTTTTTCTTAGATTTTTTTTTTTGGCTTTATACACAAGTCTTTATATTATAATAATCATGTTATTATTCTTTGATTTCCCAAAAATCACACTCTATTAAATTTAATCCTTCTTCTTCTTTTCTCTGTTACCCTTTGGAACTCTTGCCAACCAGTAGAAGGCAACAGTACCAATCATATTAATTGCGATAAAAGCGATGAAAATACCGAAGTTTCTCCATCTTTCACTGTAACGAGAATTAACACTCAACAAATAAACGTTGGTCTCACTCATAGGACAGAATTCACACTGAGAAGTAGCACTGGTATCAACCAAGTAGCCACCTACAGTATCAATATAGTCTTTCATATAATCACCACAAGTCTGACCATTAGCTGGATCAAAAGTAAGTAATTCGTTTTCACGACACACAACCCTTGTGTTTGCTAACCCAGTAGATAACATACCTTGAACCAAGTATGTAAATGGATTACATCTGTACATGAAAATCCAGAATCCAGGTAAAAAGCTTGGTCCGGCTAAGACACCACAGAAATTCAAACACATAGTAAATAACAAAGTAGCTAAATTGGCCGCATTATCAGCCAATTCGTTGAATGAAATACACAATTGACCCATAGTGGAAGTGTAAACCATGAATGAACAAACATACAACCACATCAATGCTCCACGCTCATGAACTTGACCCTCTGGTTCGGCATTGGTATATAATCCAATTGGATAGTACCAACAGAAGAAACCAATGGTACCGACACCAACTTGGAATGGAATTTCAGATGTAATTTGACCAGCAATAAAAGCAAACCAGGAAAACGTTCTTGAAGGAGCTTCTCTAACTTCGTACAAATCTCTTTGTTTAACAAAGTAAGTTAACATTTGTTGAACCAAAGTGTTAAATGGAATAAAGAACATAAAAATCGAGAACATTTGATTCTGTAAACCTTGAACCGAGGTACCAGCTTTGAAAAATGAGAAACCGTTAAACAAAGAAGACGAAACAATCAAAAATGCCTTAGCGTAGATGTATCCTGGAGTTCTCCAGTTTTGTTGAATAACTCTCTTGGTAACAAGGTAGTATTGAGTAAAAATAGGAGCAGCATATTTCAAATGAGAATCAGGTGAATTGTCAACTGGCAATTTAGATAATTCAATTTCCATAGTTTCCAATTCATCTCTAACAGCCTTACATTCATCAGAGTTCTTCCAGACTTCGTAATAATCTTGATTGGCCTTGGAACCTGGAGCAGCACCGACAACTTCCAACATCCATTCAGCTGGATTGGCTTCCGGTGGACAGGCATGGGAACCATGACGCTCAAAGTATTCAATCAAGGTAGAACAGTTTTCACCTAAATCACCGAAGTAAACAGTTTGACCACCCTTTTGCAAAAACAATAATCTATCGAACTCTTGCAACAAAATAGCTGAAGGTTGATGGATAGTACACAAAATGGCTTGACCTCTGTCAGCTAACTTTCTAATTAATTTACAGATAGACCAGGCAGTTTGAGAATCTAAACCCGATGTTGGCTCATCCAAAAATAACAATAACTTTGGTTTAGCAACCAATTCAACACCAATAGTTAATCTCTTACGTTGTTCAACATTTAAACCTTCACCGGCAACACCAACAAGGGCATCAGCGTAAGCACTCATTTCCAATAAATCGATAACATAGTCAACATAGTCATCCTTCTCTTGATTAGAAACATGTGCTGGTTGTCTTAAGTAGGCGGAGAATTTTAAAGCTTCTCTGACAGTGGAGGTTTGTAAATGTAAATCTTGCTGTTGAACGTAACCAATTGATCTTTGGAAAGAAGAGTCCAAAGAGTGACCATTTACCATTCTAGTACCATCAGTGATAACACCGGTAGTAACACGCTCACTCAAACAATTCAATAAGGTAGTCTTACCAGCACCAGATGAACCCATCAAGGCGGTCAACTGACCAGGCTTAACCCAACCATCAACATGGTTCAAAATAACACGATCTTCAGTCTTAATTTTAACTTGATAGGTCAAATCTTTCCAGTGGAAAATATCTCCACCTGGAGCTTTTCTAACTTCAACATCAGAAGAGCTTTCCTTGCCAGATTCGCTTTCGTCATTGAAGCCAATCTTTTCATTTTGGACCCCACTTTCAATATCATTCTTAGCCTTTGTCTTTTGCTTGTTTTCTTCCTTGACCTTCTTTAAAGAACCTCTTAAAAATAAAACAATTTCACCCTTTTGCATGGCACCCTTGTTGAATTCAGTCAAAGCAATGTAAATACCCAAGAAGAAAACTGCGAATGCGAGCGCAATACCCCAATCTCTCCACTTATTCTTATTGTAGTACTCAAATGATTGAGCAAGATAATCAGTACCACTGACGTAATCAACACCTGGCACAGAGCCAGCTGCAGAACAAACATGTTCAGAAGATGAAATACTTGTGTAACTAGGACCAGTTGGTACATAAGTAGAACAATTATAGTGCACTCCATGGAATTCGTTTACCATTAAAGCCTCAAAAACATATCCAACAGGATTAATGTAATTTATCCATCTTGACCAACCCAACATATTTGGTGTTGGAATGACGAAACCTGTGAAAATAACCATCGCCATTAACAAAACAGTGGCAGGAGTTAAGGCACCAGCTAAGGATGTGGAAACAGCACCTAAACATCTAAACAAATGAGACATAACCAAGGTACAAGTACCACAAAGTAACCAGTAAAAGAAGAATCTTCCTGGGTTTCTTCTGAAATTAACCATGAAGTAGAATACAAAATTGAAACAGATAGACATACAGAGTTTAACGGGCAATTCTGTGATAATACCCGCTAGCGCGTCTGCAGATGGTCGGTACAAGGCATACTGTTTGTGCTTTTCAACAATAGGTCTAGCTTCAAACAAAGTCATAATTTCCAATAAGGAAGCAAAGGCATTAAACAAAACAGCGAAGAACATAGCAGCACCTCTATAATAAAATGTACCAGTTGTCTTGGACAAATTATAGAAGACAGAAGACAAGATCAAACCCATAACAGCTTGACCGAAAATGGAGAAAATAGTAATCGAAGGATCACCCTTAGTTCTTAAAATATTCCTTCCCATTATATATCTCGTTTGCATAAAGAAGGAAACAGTGTAAGGAGACTTAGGAGAGATGTGACTGGATTGTCTGGCGACATGTGATTCTTGGTACTTTTTCTTGTGGTTTTCAACTTCACATTCATGGAAGTAGTCATCGATTTGAGAAATCAAGTTGGCATACTCAGGGGACTTCTTCCAGTAGGCTTCAAACTCCTTTGCGGTTCTTGGAACCTGGTTTTCGAAACCTGGATGAACCACTCTTTCGGCTGGGTTAGTCAAAGAGGTCAAGAAATCGGCGGTGGTTTGTCTCTGAGGGCAGTCGTAACCCATTTCCAAGAAAAATTCCTTGGCACGCTCAGCCTTACCGTAATAAATTTGGTAACCTTCGTAAAGAACAATAACGTTATCGAACAAGTCGTAAGCATCTTGGGAACATTGATAGATGGCAATCAAAGGAGTGGCATCTAAAATAGCGGCGGATGTCTTCAAAGCTCTAATAAATTCTAAAGCAGTTGCAGCATCTAAACCTCTAGTAGCATTATCCCAACATTGAATGTTGGCACCACTCAAAGAGGCTTCAGCAATAGAAACTCTCTTTCTTTCACCACCAGAAACACCTCTGACGTAATCGTTACCAACTTTTGTATTTCTAGTGTGTGATAAACCATAAGTTGCCATGTAGACGGAAGCCATGTGTCTGGCGTATGTTTCTCTATCAACTTCACCTCTATTTTGAGGAGTTCTCAATCTAGCAGCAAAGTCCAAAGTATCTCCAACAGATAAATGTGGGAAATGGATATCAGTTTCGGCGGAATAGATAACGTCACCTCTGTGGTGTGTTTCAATATCCTTTGGAGTTAACCCGTCGTATAAAATTTTAGATTCTTTACCAACGTGGAAACCGTAAGTTCTGGTAGCGATTGTTCTCAACAATGTAGAACAACCTGAACCTGGTCTACCCAAGACGACAGTGAGTTCACCAGGTCTCATTAAGGCATCCATACTCTTCAAGATGTCGAAGTAAATGTCATCGTTAGGCTTTCTCAATCCTCTGAAAAATTCAGTGACATATTTGAAAACAGCGTTAGTGACAGTAGGTTGATAATCAGAGTCACTGGCAACACCGTAAGCTCTCAAGTCCTTGTAGGCAACCCCCAAGGAGGAAGGCTTATAGTAATCAGGGTCTGAGTCCATCAACTTTCTCATATTCTTAACCCAAAACTTGGCATTGAAGTCTGGACTGTCTGGGTTCAAAGCCGGGTCCACATCTTCACCTGCGTATGGAGCTACACCTGGAACAGCAGACATATGAGACAAGTATCTAATTAAATCTTCAGAATTCTTGGTCTTGGCGGAGACTTGAGAGGCTCTGGAAATGGTTCTGGCCAAATCATTGATTTCCCCGGTGGCATCTTCAAACCCCCCGTACGGGCGGTCGTTGATGTATGACGAAGGGGCAAAGTCCTTCACTGAATGAGTTTCAGACCTTGCATCCTCGTTTTGCAGTTTATCAGACATTTGCAACTAAAAAGACAAACAATTGACTAGATAAACGAATAAAATGAAATACTTTTCAAAAAGAACTTTTCAACTCTACCTTATTTGCTTTCTACAAGAGATGTCAGTATATATATATAGTTTGGATGCGGATTTTCAGGTCCCCTTACTATCCCTGCACGATTTCCAGAAATTTTTCTTTTTTTTCTATTGTTTCTTTTTTTTCTTATTTTTCTTAGACGCACAGTGTTTGTTTTGCTTTCTACGCTATCGAAATATGCACGAGCCATACCAATCAGCAAAAAATACGGAAGCGGAGACAAGGTATGTCCGAAAATAAAAAAAAAAAAAAAGACAGGTTATAGGTACTTACTAGTTGATGGTCTTGTTACTTAGTAGCAAAAATAATAAATATTTGACACAATTGATGTGGCCTAGGGTCTATAAGTATATGTATATATATATATGCGTGTGAGTGAGTGTGTCAGTGGCGAATTAGGCTTTAAAGATGTGTCGGGTCCATTTATATTCCGAAGCTGCTTCAATGGTGCTAATCTCTTGTTTGATTTATATAATTCCACTTTGGACTGTTTCACCTGCAGTTTGCACCCACGCCTGGTTTTTACGGAAGATTGCGCACGTTCCGAATGGATTCCACGTACAGCATGTATGGGTGTATGGATGTATCGTATACACTGTGTGCAGTGTTTTCGGATGCGGTAGCTGATCACTTACATTTTCCGGCCAGTCTTGGCGGTTCGGTTGCCAAAATGTTCTCCAGGTGCCGGATTTAATACAGATGCCAGCTTTTGTTCTCTGCGCGCAGTGAGCCTTTTGCTTGCTTCTGCGGAGACAACGCTGGAGTTTAGTGGAGATTAAAATTGACTGATAATCAGAGCGCCTAGAAGACGGTGGAATGAATATATAGCCACGAAGGGCCACACATGGAAAGATTAGTCAAAAATTGATACGGAAAAGAAGGGATAAGTTTGGATGCGCTGGGAATATGGATTCGGAAACGATTTTTTTTGCTTACTTCATCCTGTTCGTCTGTTAGTCTGATAAGAATACATAGAGTTGGGTTCTGCTGCTTTCACAATCGATGCCCAATTTGGGTTTTTGCGCGACACTCACTATTTTGCGTGGACGAAGGGCTGACGATATGTCCCGGAAATAGGGCTATGTCCACTTGTCGTAGTCGAATTTCTTGTTATTTTTAGGGTTTATCTCTTTGCTATCTAAGAGTGCACAGTTGGGGTAATTTCATATAGATGATCCATTTTTCGCCACCTCCGGACGACTCTACGTAATACAAGAAGGAGCCAATACATTTCTCTTCAATACAAGATGAGAAAAAGCTTAATTTTACTAGGGCATCACAAAGAATCTGGAATCTCATTTATCCAAATGAAATTTCCAAGCCAAAATGAGTCAGAGGTAGTCTGAATTCAGTCTCCCCTCAAGGTGGAGGATTATTTTGCTATGATCCCTGATGCAGGGCAACCCGTGAAGTCATGAGGTTCTGTGTTGCAGGGTACTCATGTTGTAAACTGAAGGATTGTTGCACATAAAGCAACATCCTTTCAGCGCCTGTGTTGTATGGTATATGATATTAGCTAACTGCTTTCTAGTATCCATCACTTTTTTCAGGTGCAGACCTGGGATCTATTGTGAACTTTTAAGAATTCTAGTCTCCTTGAGTCTATTCTGCTCTCTGTTCTCAGTTCTCTCCTCTCTGCTATTCATTTCAATGCGAATCCATTGTCACACACTCAATGTTTTCCAAACATCTCAGTGCATTCTATTATCTATTATCATGCATTGCAATGCGGGCAACTCATTCTCATCTGTGAACCCGGTGAAACTGTAACTCGTCACATTGTCTTAATTCTGTGCGTTATCATGCTTCAACTTACGCTTTCATTTACGAAAATTAGATCTGAAAAAATAAACTAGAAAATGTACCACACTTTCTTCTGCGGATAAACTATTAACTTATTGGATGCAAGCCTCCTCTCTCTATCAGAATAAGTGCTCTCTGTCGAAAATGAGCTTTAATCGTAATTATATGGTAGAAATTCACGCATCAAGCTATTTCAAGCGTATTTTTTTCTTAATTATTTTGCTTCTCTGCACCCGTTTGATCTGCCTCATATTACTTCTTTCTGGAAAATTGCACCAACGGGAAAAATAGCCAAAACCCGCTAGAGGAAAACACAATTTTTAAATATCGACTGAAACTAGGTTACAAACTAGCAGAAACATTGCCACAAACGAATTTACCCTGTTTTCTGCGTATCCCTCTATTCTACTAACTGATTTCACTTATGCTACATTAAGTTTTCCCTTCTCCACACACCAAGTGGAGAATGGTGGACATTTCTGCGCATCGTGCAAACACGCATCCTGCATATGGACCAATATGGGTGTTCTTTTGTTTACACTTCAGATCACATACAAAGAAGTAGCTGCTCGATGTCGTACCCAGTATTCCGTAGTACACGAACCAAGCCTTGCGCAAAGATGGTGTCACAGGAAGAGAACCCACAGATAATTGATGTGGCGACTAACTCTGCCCCATTCATTGAGTACATAGAGAATCTCAGCGGTCTGCTTCAGGGCGGTCACATTGGATCAGAAAACATTTCTGCCTCCTCAGAGAACGTAAGACTTTGTGAAAACTTCATAAAGACAACCAGCTTTAGCACTTTGTATATAGTAAAAGAAAATGATGGAGACAAGCTCCAACATAGATTGGTCGAAGAATTGAAGTCCGAAGGAGAGTACTTATCGATAATTGCGCTCATCAAGTCAAATGAACCAATTTCCAACAGCAGGCCATTTGACTCGCAGTTACACATATTAAACATTCCAACTGTAGGTCAAGCCAATTCCCTACCACAAGTAGTGCGTGGTGATACGGATACAGTGAGTGATGCCATAGCTTTAGTTCAGGACTCTTCTGCAGTTTCTTCATCTAGGAAGTTCGAGCTGATCCGCTCGTTAATTAACTGGGGGATATCACCATATTTTGATTTAATAACATCAAGTGAACATAGCAATGATTCTATAGCGATGGCGAAGAAAAAGTTCAATGAATTATCGTTGACCTTGCAGCATCTCCAGCAAAAGATCCATACGCCAGATCTCTTGTCGTCAACCCACCCGCTTATTGTTAAAATGATACAAGAACAGTGGGAAGCCGATGATGACATTGAAAAGGCAATAAATAAGGTACCGCCCGACATTTTAAACGATACTACATTCCTTAATCAGTTGACCACAATAGTCAATGGTTGGGTCAAGCAAATAAAATCAATCACTAAGTTGAACCATTCGCCGTCAGACGGCTCCTCAGTGGTAGATGAAATACTTTTCTGGAAGTCTATGGAAGAATCATTGAACATTTTGAATAGACAATTATCATCGAGGGAAGTGACAAGTTCCTTGGAAATTCTTAAAAGAGCAAAAAGGTACCATATAACTATAGCATTTACGAATGAAATAGGCTTAGAAAATAAGTTGATCGAAACAAACAATAACAATAGCATCTTGAAAGATTTACCGCTTGATGAATTATTAACGTCAGACGTCCCACTGTTGAAGGCCAGCATTAATGGGATATTCAATCATCTTAAGAAATTGAGAAATTTACAATCTTATCCTCTTTTAAGAAGCATTGAGTTAGTTGAAGTCATATTGAAAGATATCACTAAAAAATTTATAGATTTAGTATCTTCTCAATATGTCATGTCTTTACCCTTTGAGAAATTCTTGAAGTTTTACGATGATCATATAAGTAGCATATTCCAGGTCATCGATATGAACGTCAAATCTATTATTAACTTGATTAGAGAACTTCTCAGAAAGCGTCAGGAGAAATTCATCATAATTCGAATTAACCAAGATTGTCTATTGGAGTGGAAGGATAGATTGGAGTACTTGAAGAATTTCAGAATGGGACACAATAATCTTGTGAAAACTTGTGAAACTTTAGATGAATCAGATGACAAATTGATTGAAAGTTATAACCAATATATCATTCCAATTAATGCATGTGATATGTCAGCGGGAGGCGTGAATGTTTGGAAGTCAAATGAAAACTTATATTTGAAGGTTTATGAAGACTTGAAAAAGTCAGTAATCCTGAGTATAAATGATTTGTTCAATTCTTGCCAAAATTTTAACGAGTTTATTAGTATTTTTGAAGGATTAAGTAATGAAAGCGAGAGCGATGATTTCATTCTATCGTTTATAAGTGAAGATCACAAGTTAAGATGCATGTCTATAGTGGAAGGAGATGTTCAGCTTATGCTTACGAACTTTAGGAAGTACTCTTCGGAAATGTTCACTTCATTATCAGCATACACCCAACACCCAGTGGTTAACAAGGTAATTTGGCTGACTGGAATTCACAAATCTGCATCCTTTTATTCTGAAAAGCTTGCCCAACTATTTGGTGAAAATTGGGACCAATATAGTATTGGTAACAAAATTAGTAACGAAATTAACAGTCTATTAAAATCGTCAAATGCCTTAGATATAGTAAATGAATGGACTAAAAGTTTGCAAATTGAATTTGACTTGGAAAGTCCTATATTTAAAATCGTGACAAGTACAAGATCTACAAATAAAATTGATGAAACAAAATCAGGCATTTCTCTTAATTTCAATTTCTCAAACTTGCAAATAGTGGATCAATTGCATCAATTGAATAATTTGGGCTTCAAAACTCCATCTAATTTACTTGGACAATTGAATAACATAAATAAAGTATACCCACTTACTAAAGATTTGGCAGAACACATAGATATTTTAAACGATATATTGAACGACGAACTTACTGAAACAGAATATGGAATAAAATATGGATTTTTGCTTGAAAATTTGAAGTTGGAAGTCCTCAAAGATTTTGAAGAGTGTTCTCAAATTACTTGGAGTACCGTAGCTCTGGCCCTCGAATTGCAAAGAATTGAACACAATGACCAGGATTTTTCTAATCTTAAAGAATCCAAATCCTTACTCGCTTTGAAGTTATTCTTGGAAAAAATCTATAGCATATATGGAAAAATGGCTGCGATTAGGGAATTTTCCAACAATTTTGATAGAGAGTTGAATGTTTTGGAATCCTGTGAGTACTCAGAAAAGAATATCTCCCAAAAATTAAACGGAATAACAGAACTTGTCAACGAATTCTTCTATGAAGATTTCGGATCAACAGAATACTTTTATGATGTCATAAATTCTGATATCCAAGAAGTCTTGAAGTTGAAATGTATAAGAGAATTGAACATTTTCAGCGAGAGCATGACCGGCACTGATTTCAAAGTTTCTTTACGAACAAAATTTGATGTTTCCTTGTTGTTTCAAGATCAGACCTTTTCATTGTCGCCATCTTTGGGCTCTTGCAAGAAATCTTGGTTTGATGAAATCAACATGATCATATCTACAGTGTCAAATAACTACTTAATCCACCACAGTAACAATCAAAAGTATATATCAATATTTGAAAAGATTTCATCGGAACTTCTGGCTTGCTACTTGAGTATAGATAAGGTGATTTCAAAAGCAGACACCTATTTAAATAGATGGAAAGATATACAAAAGTTGTGGGAAGTTAGCCCTGAGGAAATCGAGGAAGAATTTTGTTCTGAAAAGAATGCTAGTACATCTCCAATTGAACTTTGGATAAAAAAGATAATCCAGATACGTCTATCAAGTGCAGTTTTCGATACCACCATTGCCGAAGAGGTGATTTCTTTGAATACTTTGCATATTAATTTTTCATCAGTACAACTAAGAATTGCAGCCAAATATGATGATTGGCTCAATTTAGTTTTATTAAGATTCAGCAAAATCTTACAAACGAAAATGAAAGAGGTTGATTCTTCATTGGTTCAAATTATTGAAGTTCTTAATCAAGGGATTGATTTCAGCCTTACATCGAAAATTATTTCAGCAATAGTGAGCACTTTCAATTCTAAAGCTCAACTTGAAAAAGATTGGAGATCAAGTATTTCAAATTTTATTGAAGGTCAGACATTACTATCCGCCCTGCGGTTCAAGCTTCCTACTGATTGGATATTCGCCGAGCAGCTAGAAAATCATTTCATTGAGGTTTCCACTTTGACATCAAAGAAACTGGAATACATTAATGAACACCTAGAGTTGATCGAACCTAGGTTGAAAAATGAATCCAAAAGGATCGAGGAGCAGATACATTCCATAAAGAATTCATGGGTGGAAAGAAAACCTATATCAGGAGAATTATTACCTTCAAACGCAATTAAATTGTTGCATGAGTTTAGTGACTCTTGTAACAAAGTAGTTGATGATTGGAACAGTTTTTCTGCTGCTTCTTCGTTTCTTGATTTGAGGTACACTTTCAACCCGGATATGGGGAATATCACAGAAGAAATTAAGGATCTTTTAGGTGTTTGGTTATCTTTAGATGGATTATGGGAAGATATCAATACTTTAAGGGACCAAAGCTGGAAAAGCATATCTCCAAGGGCATTGCGTCGTCAGTTAGATGAAGTATTGACGAAAAGTAGATCATTACCCTCGACAACCAGACAGTACTCTGCGTTCAACACCTTACAAGACACAATAAAATCACATATAAGAAATCATTCAATCATTACAGAGCTCAAAGGAGAATCAATGAAGCCCAGACACTGGACAATGTTATCTAAGAAGTTTTCTTCCAAGGGACATAAGATTAATGGTGACTTCGATTTCACACTTGGTTCAGTTTGGGATTTGGACTTAGGAGTCAATGAACAACTAATCAAGTCAATTCTTAATCAAGCAGCTATGGAGCAGACTTTGGAAGAAAATTTAACTGAAATCAAAGAAACGTGGGACTCCGTTTCCTTTGATACTTTCAACTACAAAAACAATAGATGTAGACTAATAAAAGGTTGGGATAAACTTTTTGACCAGTGCAGCGTTCATTTATCGTCTCTCTCCAATATGAAAAATTCAGCTGTTTATTTCAATTTCGAGCAAGAGGCGATTGCTTTAGAAAGAAGAATCAGCAAGTTGTACATTCTATTAGATACTTGGGTTGATGTTCAAAAAGAATGGGTTTATTTAGATGGAGTTTTCGGAAATGGAGAATCTAGAGCAGAAAATTCAAGTGAGATAGCCAAGTTGTTGCCGCTTGAATATAGCAGGTTCAATAACATTTCTCATGAATTTTTTGCTATTCTAAGGAACACCAACAAGTTCCCACTTGTAATCGATATTTTAACCTTACCTGACATACAAAAAAGTATGGAACGAATACTTGACAGTCTTAATAACGTACGGAGATCATTAAGTGACTACCTTGAGAAGCAGAGAGATCTTTTCCCTAGATTTTACTTTGTTGGAAATGAAGACTTACTACAAATCATTGGGGATGCAGGTGGGAGCAATGGTGATATTACTACAAGCATAAATCAGCATATTAGGAAAATGTTTGGTGGAATATCAAGCATCAATTATTCATCAGAAAGCTCTACTATCATTGGAATAAATGGTGATTTAGGCGAAGTTATTGATTTAATAACTCCGGTTTCTTTAATAAAGTTTCCCAGGCTACACGAATGGCTAAAGAAGTTAGAAGTGGAAATAAAATTTACATTATCGAGCTTAACAGAGTTAGCCTTGACTAAGATTCGAAGGTTAATTAATATAAAGGAAGGTGAAGAAGAATTAGCTCTTTTTATTGATGAATTTCCGAATCAAATCGTTAACCTTGCTGTCCAAATTTTATTCACTGAAACTACTACTACCTCGATTCTGAAAGGAGAGCTTCCCGGGGCACTTGAGCAAGTTGAGAACTTGCTTAGACTTTCAGTTAAGAAAATAACTGATAAAGTAACAGTACTTCAAAGAAAAAAGGGAGAAAATTTGATTATTGAATTGCTACACCAAAGAGATGTACTTATTGAATTAATCGGAGAGGAAACACTTTCAAAAGTGGACTTCAAATGGAATTTACAACAACACTTCTACTACGATAATTCAAAGGACGATCCATTAAGTAGATTGACCGTGAGACAATCACAAGTAGAATTTAACTATGGTTTTGAGTACCTAGGTGTTCCAGATAAACTTGCATATACTCCGCTTACCAATAGGTGCTTTTTGTCTCTAACTCAGGCATTAGGACAAAAGTTGGGTGGCTCGCCTTTTGGACCAGCTGGTACCGGTAAAACAGAATCAGTTAAAGCTTTAGGAAACAACATGGGTAAGATGGTTATTGTTTTTAACTGTGATGACTCATTTGACTTCCAATCCATGGGAAGAATATTCCTGGGATTATGTAAAGTAGGGTGCTGGGGCTGTTTTGATGAATTCAACAGGTTAGATGAACATATTCTAAGTGCAGTTTCTTCTCAAATTGAGAGAATTCAATTAGGGTTAACTGCTGATAAAGAAGAAATAGAATTAACTGATAAGAAACTTAGAGTTCACAAAGAAACAGGAATTTTTATAACTATGAACCCGGATTA
This sequence comes from Dujonia railenensis, assembly GCA_935541525.1. Taxonomy (NCBI): domain Eukaryota; kingdom Fungi; phylum Ascomycota; class Pichiomycetes; order Serinales; family Debaryomycetaceae; genus Dujonia; species Dujonia railenensis. Next base: position 978,342 of record CAKXYY010000001.1, on the reverse strand, counting down.
TGCTGGAAGATCAGAATTACCAGAAAATTTGAAGAAGTTGTTTAGAAGCGTGTCAGTAGAAAAGCCAGATATGGAGGTTATCGTTGAAGTTTTACTTACGTCAAGTGGTTTTTCTACGGCCGAAGAATTGGCGAAGTTAATTGTACCACTATTCAGCGATATTATTAAAGGCACTAGTAACCAAATTCATTATGATTTTGGTTTACGTGCATTGAAAAGTACTCTTGTACGCTGTGGAAATATTAAGAGAACGCAAGGAAACCTGATAGAAAATCAAATTACTGACACAAACTTATCAGAAAATAAAATTGTTTACCGAAGTATTAAGGAAACAATATACCCTAAATTAATAATTGAAGACGAATCAGTGGTAAATGATTTACTAGTTAAATATTTCCCAGGAATATCGTATGAAAGTGAGGATTATTATTTGATTAATAAGTTGGAGGACTACGCACAGAAACAAGGGTTAATGCCATCAGAATCATGGATTACAAAGGTCTTGCAGTTGTATAGAATTCAAAAGTCGAACCATGGTATAATGTTAGTTGGAGGTTCAGGAACAGGAAAGACTACAGTTTGGAAACTGCTTCTTAAAGTTTTAACTGAAACAAATGAAGAGAGTTTAACATTCGTGATAGACTGCAAAGTAATTCAAAAGAGTGAAATCTATGGGTCTCTCGATATTGTGACTCGTGAATGGGTAGACGGATTGTTAACGAGTATTTTAAGAAGAATTACAGGCAATCTAAGAGGAGAGTTATCGAAAAGAATCTGGATTATATTTGATGGAGATATTGACCCAGAATGGGCTGAGAATTTAAATAGTGTTTTGGATGACAATAAGATACTTACTTTGCCTAATGGTGAAAGAATTGCTTTACCAGAAAATGTGAAGTTTATATTCGAAGTGGATTCCTTAAGTTCGACAACTCCAGCTACAGTAAGTAGATGTGGAATGGTTTGGTTCGATGAATCCCTAGTTCCAGTAGATAACTTATTTTGGAATCTACTCCACAAATTCAAAAACGAAAAATCATCTGTTTCAGTATCTAAGAGCTTTGATAACACAACTGAGAATTCGAAAGTGAATTTTAGTGATCATGTTGCATCAACTTTAACTTCAAGCATCTTAGCAACTATCATTGATGAGGCAAAAAACCTTTCGCATGTGATGAATTTTAACATTCATAGATACTTGGAAACTCTATTCACTTTACTATCGACTTATTACACCTCGTACTGTTCGGAATCTTATAAGGAAGGCTTTGTTGAAAATCTAAAAATTTATGCAATAAAATCTCTTATCTTGTCATTGATTTGGTCATTCTCTGGAGATTGTCCTATAAAAGAGAGAGAAAATTTCGGAAAGTTCATAATAGAACTTGAGTGCTTTCAAGAAGTCGATCGGATCACGGATATCGATGCTAATTTAATAGATTACAAAATATCACAGCCACAAGCTAATTGGAGTAGCTGGTTGCTTGAAGTCAATGAAATTAACTTAGAACCTCATCAAGTTTCAGATTCCAATTCAGTTGTTCCAACTTTAGATACTGCAAGACATGAGAAGCTTATATACTCGATGTTAAACGAACACAGACCCTTTTTGCTCTGTGGTCCACCTGGTTCAGGTAAAACAATGATACTTCTAGAAGCGTTAAGAAAGTCTCCAGATCTAGACTACGTGTCACTCAATTTCTCAAAAGATACAACCCCAGACTTATTAATGAAGTCATTACATCAATTTTGTGAATATAAGAAAGTGAGCTCAATTGGGTGGACTTTAGTACCCAAAGTTAGCGGAAAATGGGTGGTGGTGTTCTGTGATGAAATCAATTTACCTGGTTATGATAAGTATGGAACTCAGAGAGTTATATCTCTTTTACGTCAAATGATAGAACATGGTGGATTTTGGAGAAGCCAAGATAAGCAGTGGGTTACATTAACGAACATCCAATTTGTTGGTGCATGTAATCCACCCACAGATCCAGGACGTAATCGATTATCAGAAAGATTCTTAAGACATACCTCATTAATTATGGTTGATTATCCTGGTAAAATTTCATTGCATCAAATTTACCAAACTTACAACTTAGCTGTCATGAAATGTGCAGTCAATTTGAGAGGCTTCACTAAATCGCTAACTGATGCAATGATTGAGGTGTACTTTAGAACGAAAGGATATCTCAACTCAACCATGGAACAGCACTATGTGTATTCACCAAGAGAATTAACGCGTTGGTCAAAAGGGTTGCTTGAAGGTATGAAATTTCACAATTACGAGAATCTTGGCGACTTAGTAAGACTATGGTATCATGAAGGGTTAAGGTTATTTTATGACAGATTAGTAAAGGATGAAGATCGAGAATGGACCTTGAATTTATTTCAATCAGTGATTGTCGAATTCTTTCCACACATTGATGTTGAGAGTTGTACCAGAGCACCTGTTTTATTCTCTAATTGGCTCAGCCTGGATTATGAACAAGTTTCTGAATCGAACTTAAGATCATTCATTTCTGAAAGGCTCAGAGTGTTTAGCGAAGAAGAGATTGATGTTGATTTGGTGCTATATGATGATATGCTTGATCATGTTCTTCGTATTGATAGGGTTTTAAGACAGCCTCAGGGACACATGATTCTTGTTGGCCCTAGTACTAGTGGGAAATCAACATTGACTAGGTTTGTTGCTTGGATAAATGGTCTAAAGGTAATTCAATTGAATGTTCATGCGGGCTATAAATTACTTGACTTTGATTCGACATTACGTTCTATTCTTTTAAGATGCGCCGCTGGCGAGAGGATTTGCTTTATGATTGACGAAAGCAGTGTTCTAGAGACTTCTTTCATTGAAAGGATGAATACTCTATTGGCCAATGCAGAGATTCCTGGTTTGTTTGAAGATGACAATTTCGTTACATTGATGAAATTATGTCAATCCGAGCTGCAAACTCATGGTTTGTTTTTAGATTCTGAGGATGAACTATATCAGTGGTTTACTGGTCAAATTGCGACCAATTTACATGTTATATTTACGATCAGCGATACCAATGTGGAAAATAGACCAAAGATTACTACTTCGCCGGCTCTTTTTAACCGTTGTGTATTGAGTTGGATGGGAGATTGGTCCAATGAAACATTGTTTGACGTAGCATTACACTTCATCGGAGTAGTTCCATTAGATTTATCTAACTATGCTATTCCCTCAACCTTTGAAAAAATCAGTAAGGGTGAGATTTCAAGCTTAAGAGGAGTTATTGTCGACACTCTAATATTTATCTATAGGTCTAGCATTCACTCACTTCCAAGTTCATTCTTACAATTGGTCAGAACTTTTATTATAATTTTTACTCAAAAATTATCTGATTTGGAGGAGAACCAGAGACATATAAACGTTGGTTTAGATAAATTAAGAGAAACGGTACTCATGGTGGACGAATTAAGAACTGATTTATCCAAGAAAAAGGCAATTCTCAATGAAAAGGATAGTGAAGCTAAAATTATGCTTAATAGAATGCTCACAGATCAAAACGAAGCTGAAAGAAAACAAGAATTCTCAATTGCAACCCAAGCTGAATTATCGAAACAACAAGCTGAAATTGAAAGGAGGAGAATAAAAGTCATGAAAGATTTAGAACTAGCTGAACCTGCAGTTTTGGAAGCTCAAAGAGGAGTTCAAAATATTAAAAAGCAGCATTTAACTGAGATAAGGTCTATGACCAATCCACCGAATGCAGTAAAAATAACCATGGAATCTGTGTGTATTCTCATTGGTTACGATGTTAACACTTGGAGAGACGTTCAACTTATTGTTAGAAGAGATGATTTTATTACTAATATTGTTTCTTTCGATAACGAAGAACAGTTGACCCCTGATTTGAGAAGTTATATGGAGAAAACATATCTAACTAGAAGTGATTTCACGTTTGAGGCTGTGAACAGAGCAAGTAAAGCATGTGGCCCGCTTCTACAATGGGTTCTTGCTCAATTGACTTATTCCTCAATATTGGAAAATGTTGGTCCCTTGAGAGAGGAAATGAGTGAATTAGAGAAATCTACAACGAAAACTAAAGCCCAGTTAATTGCTATAGATCAAATGATTTCAGAGCTAGAAGAGAGTATTGAAACTTATAAAGACGATTACAGTCAATTGATTAGAGATGCTGAGAATATTAAAAGTGACATGAGAACAGTTTCAAATAAAGTCGAACGAAGTTTGCACTTGATAGAAAATTTGACAAGCGAACGAAAGAGATGGAGTGTCAGCACTCAAAAGTTCAATTTGGAAAGAGAATTGCTAATAGGTAATTGTTTATTAGCATCTTCATTCACTACATATTGTGGAAGGTATGATGAAAGGGAGAGAGACGTTTTGATTGAGCTTTGGAAAGCTAGATTAAAAGATAGTGGAATTAAATTTGATAGCATTTTGAGCCTTTCAAACTATTTAAGTTCAACCAAAGAAATATCAGAGTTGCAAATATCAAACTCATCGGCTACTGTTGACAGTCTACAAATTGAGAATTTTGCAATCATGAAGAGAACGAACATTCCACTAATTATAGATCCTCCTGCAAATGTGATCAATACTTTGTCTGAATGGACTAGATCTAGTAACAAGAAATTAATTGTAACAAGTTTTTTAAATTCGAATTATATTCAAGAATTAGAAAACGCCTTGAGATTTGGAGGTACCATTTTAATTCAAGATTGTGAACATTATGACCCTATACTTAACTCTGTGCTAAGAAGAGAGACGTACAAAAATGGAGGACGCACAGTTGTCAAACTTAAAGACCAGGAAATTGATTTCTCTCCAGACTTTAAACTTTTCTTGCATACCAGAGACCCTGCTATTTCACTATCCCAGTTCGTATTAGGTAGAACAATTTTGATCAACTTTACTGTCACAAGCTCAACTCTTCAAAATCAAATTTTGAACATTACTTTGAAAAGTAAGAATCCTGAAATTGAAATGAAAAGGAAGGAACTCGTCTTATTACAGGGTACGTACAAAGTTAGATTATTTAATCTTGAGAAGGAGCTCTTGTCTTCTTTGAGCACAGAAAATGGCAAAAACATCTTGGAAGATGATGAAGTCGTGACGACATTGGAATCATTGAAGGCAGAATCAAATCAAATTGATCAGAAAATGAAGGAATCTTCAGAGGTGATGGAGGAGGTACATGAAGTAAGAAGCAAGTACTTGGCTGTTGCAAAGCATTCATCTATGATTTTTAGAATTTTACAAATAACAAAGGACTTGAATAGGTTTTATAACTTTGCCTTAACGTCATTCATGAAGATATATGAGACGGTGCTCAAACAGTCTATAAATTGGTCCATCCACGAGTTAGTGCTATCCATTTACAAGGAAACATTCGCTATAGTATCGCCGTCATTTGAAATGAGAGATAAAGTGGTTCTTGCGTTGTGTCTATTGATCAGCTATCATGAGATGGAGGATGGTGAAAGGTACAAGAGAAGTATACTTCTCATATTGAAAGCCATTCAAGATGTTGATTCTCAATATGAGCCATACTTTACTGAAATCTTGAAGCTCAACTTGATTGAAGATGCACGAGATATGACAGTTGATGATATCTGTAAGGAATATCCATCCAATGACACATTAAAATTGCTATCTGATTTCTTAAAGTGCATTAATGTGAACGAGAATGATGCCCTTGATAGAACTCTTAGCCTGGCATATTCAATTTCCACATCTTTTCTATCCACAGGAAAGGGAGCTTATAGTACTAGATATGACTTGAGCTCGATAGTCAGTAGCATGACAGAAGGCGCTCCAATTATGTTAGTCTCGCCAGATGGGTTCGATCCAACCTTTGAAGTTCAACAATTAGCTTCTAACTCCTCGATCAACTTATCTATTATATCGATGGGTTCAAATGAAGGTACGGTGATAGCGAACAAAGAAATTGAAAAAGTTTTGGCTAGGGGAAGCGGTTGGGTGATTGTACAAAACGTTCAGTTGTCAGGAAACGATTGGTTGAACCAATTAGAAAAGAAGTTGCAGGCAAGGGGATCACAAAGCTTCCCCAATGAAGTCAAGATTTTCTTAACATGTACTACATCCTCAAAATCAATTCCTTCCTCAACACTTATAAATAAATCTTCAGTGGTGATGTTTGAAGACTCCCAAGGAATTCAAGCGCGGTTCATGGAGGTATACAAGTCTATTCCAACTAGCATTATAGCTAACAATCCTGGAGAGCGTAAGCATTTGTACTTTTTGTTAATTTGGTTCCACTGCATTATCCTAGAGAGATTGAAATATGCTCCTATTGCATTTGCTACGCACTACGATATAACTATATCAGACTTCAAATCCGGTTGCTTCGTAATTGAGAAGTACTTGCAACCATTTGGTTCCACCAGAACCAACATTTCACCAGACTTGATTCCATGGGACTCGATACGATACATGATCGCAGAAATCACGTATGGTGGTAAGATAAACAAGCTGGAGGACTTGAACTATATCGTGGACTTATCACGTAAACTCTTCACGGCCGAGTCGTTCAACCATGACTTTAATCTTATCGAAAATGAATATACCCTTAAGTCTGGTACAATATTATCACCACTCGAAGGTATAACTCAGTCATCGCAACAAGATATAGAAAGTTGGGTGTATGAGGAAATTCCTACCAAGATCCCATTGAATTGGATAGATCTTGAAGAGAAGGTGGATAGGTTGGTGAGAGAAAAGGAAAGCAAGATAATTGCTTCCAAGGTCTACGATATAGCAGTCAATGTTTAGCCATATGTTACGATACATTACAGAGAAGTGCTACGATACAAAGTTGTTCCTTTAAGTTCTTTTTCTTATAACGTTTTTTAAAATAAACAATATTATAGTATATTTTACAATGCGTTTTGCGTATTCATGTTGGCCAAGTAGCAGCAAACACAACAGAGGAGATGGGATACCAATTTAATCAATATTTATTAAACCAATTAAAACATCTATTCGTCATCTTCTTCTAAAGTTTGAGCAGCAATACGATCTAAATCTCTTTGACCGTTTTCAGAGATTCTTCTACCACCCTTTGGAGAGATTTCCAAAACACCAATCTTTTCTAAAGCTTGTAAAGCTCTTCTGTTGACGGAACCAGAAGCATCGGCGTGTCTGTGTGGTCTGAAACCTCTGTTAATGGCACCACCGTATAACTTGTTTAACTTACCGACACCAACTTGCTTTCTTAAGTAGATGTGTCTAGCGATGGAAGCAGATCTCTTGTAGAACCATTGTTCAGATTCTTGTGGTGGTAATTCGTTACCGGCAGAGGTCTTGACAAGATCGACGTAACCTGGAACTTCTAACTTACCTTGACGTTGCAAGAATTGAGCGTAAGCGTTGATAAAATCTTGAGCTGGAACGTCTCTATAGAACTTGTTAGTAAAAATGAAAAGAAAAATTTAGAAGTGCCAGTGAAAAATATTTTCCACTGAACATGAAAAAGATCGAAGTAGTGAGCTAGCTGAAGGGCAGAGCTGAAATGTAGCTGGAAGGGGAAGTAAATTGAGTGTAGAACCACAGCTTGCAACTTGTAGCATGGATGATTACTGGCATGGGAACAAAGTTGGATGACTATAAGTTGATTTGGCTGAACCCTCTCCATTGTATACACCCGAATTCTATCATGTACCTAACACATATTTGTCAAGTTGTGGTTCTGGCACGGATGGCCACTCTTCAACCGTCTATCATCTTCAACGCACTGTTCACTTTTTTCTGTGTGTTCACCACTGTGTCCAGTCATGGGGTGATCTACAGGCATCTTAGGCTCTCTTGTGATGGTCGAAACTTCCTTCTAAACACATCTGCTTGTACATTCCCCCTTCTTGGATCCCTCTTGGTCTACATTGGATTCGATTTACGTAGATTTATCGCTACATTTCTTCCGCTATTTTCCTGGGCCGGTGGGTGACTTTTCCTGAGGAGCTCAGTCCTCTTTCTATGGCACGCTGAAAAATCTTCCACTTCCAGCATTTCTGATAACTCTTTCTCGTTCTTTTCCACTGGTATATGAAGTCCACGTCCTGTTCATATACCGTTCATTCGAATTACATACCTAACGGAAACACCTGGCATGTTGGCTATGTTGTATATGGTATTATAAGGCCAATGTTAAAACGATTTTGAAGATTTTTTTTTTTTTCAAAATAGCGTAATGCGAGCGCAGAATGAGGCCTGGTGGAAAAATCGAGTTACACAAAGATCGGGACAGCCTGCGTGAAGGTGGTAGTGGGCGCGCATTTTGGTGGTATTCTGAAAGCTACGCCGAGAAAACTGAGTTTACGCGCAGAAGTGAAAATGAGCAGTCACAGAGGATTTATCTCTACGAATGAAAAATTGGAAGGCTACATGCAGGCAGATATGAATGGGGATGGACCAGACAATAGGGTGTTGTGGTCTAGGTGGAGAGAATGGGTTATGGGGAGAGTGGTGTTGCATATAGGAGGGAAGTGAGAAAGTTGCAAATGGCTGTAATTAGGTGAGGCAGGTTGAATTTTTTTTGTTAGTGATTTAGTCCATAGTAGATTCACATACGCAGTCTTGTAGTGTGATCACTGTGTGCCATCTATACTGAGATCATAGGCTCACTGGCTCACTGGTCTCGTTCAAGTATTGTAAAGCTCTACTTGTAGCTTACTCTACTTAGTGCAAACCACTCTTTTTTATTGCTATAACTCACCACTGCCAGTACTGTTCTCACTCAACTCTTGTAAATCTTTCTACAATTCTTTCATGTTAACTTTACGCTTTTTCTTTATTATACATAACTGAAAAATTCAGAGATACTTTACTTAAAACTTATGATTTAAAACTTATTATATTATTTTTTGTAATTAAACTAGCTTAAACCTTGAAACCTCTGGAGTTTCTCTTACCTCTAGCTCTTTCGAACTTTCTACCCTTAGATTGGATTCTTGGGGCCTTGTTCTTGTGTGGACCCATACCGAAATGTCTAACGGCTTCTCTGGCGTTTCTTGGACCTCTGACGATCAAAGTGTTTTGACCCTTTGGAGCTCTAGAAGCCAATTGATCTAAAGTGATGGCTTCACCACCAGCCTTTAAGATGGTAGCCTTGGCACCAGCGGTGAATCTTAAAGCAGCAACGGTAGCCTTTGGGAATTCCAATAATCTGTTGTCATCGGTAACGGTACCAACAACGACAATGGTCTTATCGGAAGCACCCTTTTGACCTAAAGCACGTGCAACTCTAGAGATAGAGACTGGTGGTCTGTTGACCTTGGATAAGAACAAAGATCTTAAGATAACCTTGTTGAATGGAGCATCAGTACGACCTAAAAGAAAATATTGTTAGTATACAAAAATACTTGGATTCTGTTTCATTCTGCTCAGAAGACGCACATATTGATCAATCACACTGGTAGCCGTGTTCATGTTGCACTTGCAGAATATCGGGTGCTCCTTCTGTTTACCAGTAGGAAGTACACCCATAGTAGTTAGTATATTACTGAGTTTTCTATCTCTACGAGTTCCTAGTTTAGTGTCCCCTTTGAAATGAGAGCGAACGTAGAATGAAATTTTTTTTTTGAAAAATCAAGAAAACCCCAAAAATGGAACTTCTATCACCGCCCTTTCTTAATTTGACTTCTTCCTTCCTTCATTCCTATATTTCTTGTATGACAATATAAAAATGAAAGCAGAGTCTGATTCCTGTCTCCCGGTTTCTATTTTCAATGTATCACTTCAAAAAATATAGAAAGGAAGGAACAAAGAAATAGAATCCAGAAAGGACGGAACAGAAGGTTGTCTCATCTTTTCTTCAATTTTTTTTTTCATCTCGTCATCGCAATTTCTTCAGGTCCAACTGGTGTTACTAAGGACACGGTTTAAAGATATATATACTTCGTAATTTAACTCTGATGGATCTTAAAGGGTTCAATCCATACGCTGCGAATCTTGGATAATATCAATAAGCAATAGAGGAGTTCATGCTGATACTAATTTAGTAATAAAAATATTGTTCACACCATAGAAAAAATGGTGATCAAATTTGCTTGTCTTCTAAGTTATTCAATATGTATACATACGAGCTAAGAAAGAGTACAACTTGACTAATAATTTCAAGTAAACGTTGTCTGACTTTGGAGCTTCTCTGTGACCAGATCTGGCGTGTTGTTTAGAAGTGTGATCTCTACCCATTTTGACGTATGTTAGTTATGACAATAAAGAGGAGTAATGTTGTTAAGAAAAGTTTCTTAACTATTAAAAATCGCTACTGTGCGACTGGGGCAGCTGGAAAGTTGGCGATGAGAAATTTTTGAAAAAAAAAATTTGAGGAAGTGGCACAAAGCTGAATTTAGTGAGAAGGTCATGTGATAAATGAGGGTGGAACCCTGAGCACATAGTGAACCGCCGTCATACAGGAAAGGAACCATCTAGTGACTAGCTATACATTAGTGCAGTGTGAGTATGGTGATTCACCGACCTGTGCATGGCTCGAGCAAGGAGAACGTGAAGGTAAGTTCTGGAAAGTGATACTGACGAAAATTGATTAAATTCGGATGGTCTTCAATAAAAGTTTCCCCTCTTGCTGCAATTTATTATAGCCTTGGCTTTGGTACTACGCGCTTTCTTTCACTGCGGAAGCATGTTTATTTTTCACTATGGTGCTGAGCAGGCTCAGAGTAAGCGGTAACTGAAATATTCCAAACTGGAAAAGGTATCTAAAACGTTTCTGCAGTTTCCTGTAGCTGGAAAATAGTTTCCGCCTAGCTATTGTCTGGATACATTACAAGGTATACATACCGCTGGGATGATAAGATAACAAGGTGCTCCACCGTGCTGCTGCACCTGAAAATGGAATCACTTTTCTCTCTCAGCAACCTGAAACACCACACACACATACAGCAGAAACATCGTCTCAGAATACATTCTTCTTCAAGTAATCACCTGTCTGGTCCATAGCTGATTCAAAACCAGTCCGAATGCACCATAAACCTCCGATACTGTGCACTGACACTGCCACTCTCAGCTACACCACCACTCCCCAACTGCCACTATTTGCAGCCATTCACTCGAGATACCCAGTTGCATCATGCAGTACGCAATCTTTTATATGCAGGCCACGAAGGTAAGGTAATCAAACACAGATACACCACAACTAACCTTAGAGCAAGGGGAATACACTACACCTAACCAAATATAAGTACAGCCCATAGACACGCACTCTAGTAACGCAGAAGTAGGAACTACATCAATTACCAATAGTATTGAACATTTTTCCGGTTTAATTAGCAACCTCCACTCTACTACTGACTGCCCCATACCGTTTGCCTCCACTATGGCCCAGTTCACTCCTATTCGAGGCTTCGTGAATACCCCAGTATCCAAGTCGATATGTATTATATTCACCATTGCTGCAGTGATGGTGTCAATACTCGAAATCAAGTACTTTTTCAACTTGCAAGTGGATCCCTTCATACTTGAATACTCCCAATATTGGCGGATTGTCATTTACCAGCTTACAGTAGTGAACGAGTCGGACTACTTGATTTGTATCTTGTTGTGGTTCCTGTATAAGAACCTTGAGAGATTCTACGGTTCTAGAATATACTTGTCGCTTGTCACAGTGCTTGCCTTATACAATGCATTGTGCTGTTTCATAGTGATGAGCGTGGGTCAGCTCATAACGAGGCTAATTTCGTATGCCTTGTACGCCAAGCTTGGGTGGATCTCGGAAGTAGAGGCTTTTGACCAGATGATCTTCAACAAAGTGATCCCTGGCCCATTGGGCATAATCTCGTCGCTCTACATCTGCTACGGAAAGGTCATCCCAGTGTCGTACCGTTTCAACATTGTTTTAAGCGCACCTACCCCGCCATCGCTTCCAGAAGATGATAACAGTAACGAGTTTGAGCTAGAGTCAGAAGATCTTACAAAGAATACTAGTAGTCGCGAGTTAACTTTAACCAACCACCTTCAGATTCACATCCTCTACACCTTGCTAATCTTGAATAACGGGTACCTTTCCATTATCCCGTGCATGGTTGGGTTGTTCTTGGGAAACTTGCATGTAAACGAACTTTTGCCTGGTGCAAAATGGACGCTACCAAATTCAGTGTATAGGGCCTTTGTACACCCGGTTCAGACAATATCCAAACTCAGTGGCTTGTTTGATAGGAACGTAAATGGTGGCTACGAGCGCCTCAGTCGTTCCAGCGACTCTCTTGTCGACGATGGACAAGACCAGGAAAGTGAAGACCAGACCAACAATGGCGAACAAGTAATCAGAGCTGAAACACCTGTGAGGCCCTTGGGGAGTCAATTCTTTGACACTTTCAGGACGTGAAACAATTGTGAAACAATTGCGAAACGACTGCTCTACGAACACTAAAAGACCCCACGCACACACACCAGACCTCCAGAGTATGTTGCAGAGCAATAAGAAGCACTTACAATGTCACATATATACATACTTCATCATTGGCCCTTAATAGATTCACCTATATACAATAAACTATTAAAATTATTAAGCTAGCAGCTTTCTACTTAATTGCTAATCTTCAAGTTCTTCGTCTTCTCTTCTGCAAGTCTCAAGTTCTTTCTCCTTTCTACGTCCCAGTTGTACAAACGAGCAGTGTTGACCTCCATGGTGGTTATATTTTCCTTTAAAAACTCCAAATCTTCCTTGACTATCTTCAACAGCTCCTTGTTGTTCTTTAATCTCTCTTCCAACAAGTGCACGGCCTCGTCCAATGGATATTCCAACATCACTTCAGCTCCTAGCCACAAGTAAACGGAATTCAAGGTATCTACGTTGATTTTGGCTCTGGTGTATAACGTATCGTTGACTTCGTAATTCGTTTCAATAACATTTTCTTCCTCTTCTTCGAGTTCATCGGCATCCTCGTCCTTGCCCTCAGCCTTCCTCTCTTTGATATGGCTTATCACTTCCAAGTTTTTCTCAATGTCCGGGATTTTCACCTTCAAGTTTCCCAATTGCTGTTTCTTGGACAACTCCATGTACTTGTACTGCTGTAAACGGTCTTGGAACGCTTTCATAGTCCTATCAAAGTCTGCTTCAGGATTCTTGAGTATATTCTCAACCTTTTCTATGAAAGGTGCCTCAGGGATCCCTCTAGGATTCGTTTTTGATGGTCTAAAATTGTTAGTATTCGTATGAAAAAAGCAGCAGCTAAAAGCTCTCAACTTACTTAAGTAATGCTTCCATTATTAACAACAGAACGGTTCTAATATGGTCCTCTAGAGAAGAGAGTACCACCAACCACTACACCAGTTTCATTTTTCTTGATTTAATTTTTCACGCTTGGCTCAATTTGGTGTGCGCACCAAATCGGGACGATACGCTCAGTGGGGAGGGGAGGTTGATGAACAGTGAAGAGTCAGTCGCTGGAAGTGGTGAAGCTTGCCGGAGGGGTGGGCTCTTCTTTGTTTATATTAGTGTATATAGTTAAGTATATAGATGTGTATCTTTATATATAGTTCTGTATATATTTCTGTACGTTATGTATATATTTGTGTTAGTTATGAATACAGTTCTGTAAGTTGTGTAAATCTATGAATACATTTATGTACTTAGTGGTGTATATAGTTATGTCGTATCTCCACTGGGTTTGCTTCGCTTTTTCCCCTTTCTTAGTTGGCTTCCAAGACCCTCTCCACAATGCCATCAAATATAGACTTGTGGTCTACAACTTGAAGGTTTTCTGCTTCTGCCTTATACACTTTATCCACCTTGGGGCCTCCGGGTCCTCCAATCGTTGGAACTTGCTGAGTCTGCAGCTGCTGCTGCATCAAGGCATCTACTGCGCTGGAGTCCTGCAACAAAATGGTGTAAATTGGTCTCAATCCCAACAAGTTGACGAAATACCAAGATATAGACGAAACGTAACGAACATTCAAATCTGGTGTAGCAACACCATTCTGCAACATTTGCTTGAAACTGTCAGTCAATGGGAATGGCAACTTCATAATGACAAACCCAGCAAAGAAATAGTTAATCCACCCCATAATTAAAGTCTGTGGGATGTAATTCATTAAATTGCCCTTCATCATATTCATCATCGCATCATTTGTAGATGGATCTGTGAATGGGTTGGCAGGTTTATCGTCTTCACTGATGGGTTCAGAGTAAAAATGATCTGTGTTCAAGGTAGCGATGAAATACTCCTGTCTTTGCTGGAATTCTTGTTCCGTCAAAACACTGTTATTTGCTCTAAAGGCACCAACTCTTCCCAAAAACAGTCTAAAACGTTAGTAGATGAACAAAAGGAGAAATAGGAATTGAAAAATCAAAAGAAAGATAAAAAAATAAAAATAAAACGTACTGTTCTCTGAATTTCTTGAATGGCGTCAACTTTGGACCACCGCTCATCAATTGAGTGACATTGGCACGTAATATCCCAACTAAAACCATCACAAAAGATATCGGGAGGAGAACCCAATACTTAAGCTGAGGGTCAAGCAAAAGGTCTGGTGACATATTAGCAGAATTGAATGAATTGGTTGATCTAACTGGAAGAAAGTGGTAGTGTCTGTTCGCTGGACTGAATTTTTGAACTCCTTTCATGTTGGAATATTCGCGGACTGCATATAACATACCCTCCTACTTCAGGGTCATAGAGCGACGCTCAAGAAGGACTTAGCGAGGAAGTAATCAGTAGGTGAACAAAGGTAATAGGAGTGGACTGCCATGCTACATGGGGCAGGCCAAAGTATGATTTCTTCTACACTCTTTTCTTTCTTCCGCTTTTTGCCTTTTCTCTTGGTTGACTTATTTATATTCTTATTCGTTCATTGCTCTTGCTCCTGTTCCTGGTCCTTATCACTGTGGTGCACCGAAAAAAAATACTGTGGAAAATATTTTTTTTTTTCCTTTCTAGTGCCCCCTACTATGGACCTTGTAGACCTTGTATGTTTCCTTCCAATAATGCTGTGACTGTGAAAGAGTCAAGCTTGTATAAGTGTTACCTTCGCTGCATCTCTCTACTCAAGGGACAAACAGCATGAGGATACGAGCTCTGTGCGACCAGAAGGTTCAGCATTAGTTCAGTATTAGCTAGCTTAGTAAAAGTTCGCACGGTGGTTGCAATTTATGTAATCCGGCAGATGCTTACTTAATCACAAGGGTGTGGTTCAAAATGTACCTCAGCTATTTCACTTCAAAGACCGAACTCGACCGAACACCGCAGACACTGGCTCTCAATTCGTTTAGAGAAGTGCCAATTCCGCCAATTCATCGAACTAAACTGTGAATATGACAGGTACAACTTGGCCCTGCAATATAGTTCCAATTAGTATTAATTTTTTACTTTGTATGAACTTTTAATTTGAATTTTCACCTTAGCTCCTATTTAACGGAAACTCAGTTATCATTGAAAACTCTGTTCAATTAACATTTTACCCTCTTTGTTCTAGAGCCAGTACCTTAATTCTTTAATTTTTTATTTTTTATTTTTTAATGTTCCGATAACTCCTCCTTGATGAGAAATCCACAGCAACGTATTCACAGTATAAAAGCATATAGGGATCTCCTAAATGTAGCTGAGAAAAAAAGAATTTGAAACATACTCACTTGTTTTAAATAATTGAGCAACCTAACAATAATAAATTTTAACTGAAGCCTACTTTTTCAACAATGGCTGCGACATCTGTATTTGTCTCTGGTGCAACTGGCTATATCGCACAGCATGTTATTTTGCAACTTATCGCCAAAGGGTATAAGGTTGTAGGAACCGTGAGATCTACTGAAAAGGGTGAAGACTTGAAGAAGAAGTTGAAGTCAGACAATTTCACCTACGAAATTGTGAAGGATATTGGTGTTGAAGGTGCATTTGACGAAGCTCTCAAGGCACACCCTGAAGTTACAGTTTTCTTACACACAGCCTCTCCATTCCACTTCAACGTTACTGACCCTGAGAAGGACTTGTTGATTCCAGCTGTGGAAGGAACTAAGAATGCTTTGTCTGCTATTGCTACTTATGGCCCACAAATCAAGAAGGTGGTTGTCACATCATCCTACGCTGCAATTGGCCACCATGACGTGGACGCTGTTGCAAGTAACACCTTCACCGAAGATTCATGGAATGAAATCACCTGGGAGAGGTCCAAAGGTAATGCTCTTGATGGTTACTACGGTTCTAAGACTTTTGCTGAGAAGGCCGCTTGGGATTTTGTCAAGGAAAAGAAGCCAAATTTCACTCTTTCTACTGTCAATCCAGTCTACGTTTTTGGGCCACAGGCATTTGCCTCAGATGCTACTGGTACTTTGAATACCTCAGCCGAAGTTATCAACTCAATTCTCAAGTTGAAGTCTGATGATGAAGTCCCATCAAGTGCTGCTGCATTTATTGACGTGAGAGATGTTGCAGAAGCTCATTTGGTTGCATTTGAAAATAAAGATGTCGAGGGCCAGAGATTGTTACTTTCTTCAGGTAGATTTACCGGACAAGATATCTTGGACATTGTTAACGAGAACTTTTCAAAGTATGTCAAGGGTAGAATCCCAACTGGTGTACCAGGCAGTGGAGCTGAAAAGATCAAAACTTTAGCTACAATTGACAACTCAAAGACGAGAAAGATCATAGGCCATGATTTTATTGGCTTAAAGAAGACTGTAGTTGATACTATCCAACAAGTCTTGGACACCAATGGATCAATTTAAAAATAGGGTAAGTTATATATATAAGTACGAATTAAATGAATGATTTCTGAAACGGAGCAGAACTGAAAGACTTAAAAGATGCAATCGACTATTATATTTCTTTGATACAGCAGTGTGATCCGTTAACAATGCAGTATCTCCTAATTTACTTTAGATGTATACCCTAACTGCTGTGAAGGTACATACTATGAACAGTATCAACTTGAAAGTTGTAGCACAACCTCCAATACACTATCCCAAAAACGAATCTGTGCTCAGTTTCACTGCTGGGTCCAAAATGAGTTACTCTGATCTTCGGAGTAAAGCTGCAAATAATTATTCAATGGGCCGTGGCTTATCATGCTCGTTATATGCGACCTTGCAATCAATTCCAAATTTCAAATCGGCCGAAAAATTGCCAGAAGAATCATATCTTGAAGTTACAAGAATAACTCGAACACTCCTAACGAACTAACCCACTGCCATGTTGCATTTATATAGAGTTCTTTCATCCAATAGACTTCCTCACAGTATGCTGAATTGGAAATCATTATGACTCGAAGCACTTCATCTCCATCCTTGTTCCGGATTCACGGTCTTTAGCTTCAAACATATGGGATATCTTTCAACTTCTCCGTTAACGCCGTCCTAAGCCCTCTTGGACCACTTGTAGGAAGACTCTACGTCATTATTTTCCAAGTATAAATAGGGGAGCATTTTCTGGTGCTTTTGAGAAATGGGTGAGTTTGGGTATTATTCGTCTTGAAGAGTTTATCAACCAAACAATAATAAATTTGTACTCTTTAACAAAATGGCTGCAACATCTGTATTTGTCTCTGGTGCAACTGGCTATATCGCACAGCATGTTATTTTGCAACTTATCGCCAAAGGGTATAAGGTTGTAGGAACCGTGAGATCTACTGAAAAGGGTGAAGACTTGAAGAAGAAGTTGAAGTCAGACAACTTCACCTACGAAATTGTAAAGGAGCTTGGCACAGTAGGTGCATTTGATGAAGCACTCAAGGCACACCCTGAAGTCACAGTTTTCTTGCACACTGCCTCTCCATTCCACTTCAACATTACTGACCCTGAGAAGGACTTGTTGATTCCAGCTGTGGAAGGAACTAAGAATGCTTTGTCTGCTATTGCTACCTATGGCCCACAAATCAAGAAAATGGTTGTCACATCATCCTACGCTGCAATTGCCCACTATGATGTCGACACTGTTTCTAGTAACACCTTCACTGAAGATAGCTGGAATTCAGTTACCTGGGAAAAATCAAAAGGAAATATGTTTGATGGTTATTACGGATCCAAGACTTTTGCCGAGAAGGCAGCTTGGGACTTTGTGAAGGAGAATAAGCCAAACTTCACTCTTTCTGTTGTCAATCCAGTCTACGTTTTTGGGCCACAGGCGTTTGCTTCTGATGCTACTGGCACTTTAAATACCTCAGCCGAAGTTATCAGCTCGATTCTCAAGTTGAAGTCTGATGATGAAGTTCCTTCTGATTCTGGCGCTTTCATTGACGTGAGAGACGCTGCAGAAGCACACTTAGTTGCATTTGAAAATAAGGATGCTGAAGGCAAGAGATTGTTAGTTTCGGAGGCAAGATTTACTAGCCAAGAAATCTTGGACATTGTTAATGAGAATTTTGCAGAATATGTCAAGGGTAGAATCCCAGTTGGTGTACCAGGAAGTGGAGCTGAAAAGATAAAGACGTTAGCTAAAATTGATAATTCGAAGACGAGAAAGATCATAGGCCATGATTTTATTGGTTTGAAGAAGACTGTAGTTGATGCTATCCAGCAAATTTTGGATACCAATGGGTCAATCTAAAGATAAGAAAAGTTATAAATATGAAATAGATGAGTCTTTAAAACAAAACACAGCACTAACAGCTCAGTCTATTGGGACTTCACCAAGTAATAAATTGCAATCTCAGGGACATATAGCGTTCTGTCTCGAGTAAAACTCTAGTTCTGAAAGTGTAATCGAGTTAATGTAAATTCCCGACACACTAACGTGCTGCATTAAACTTCTTGTACTCCTTACTTCATTAAACCGGGGAACTCTTCTTGCTGTACATGGTCCTCAGGTTCATAGCCTAGTGTTAAATCGGCCGAAAGTTGGTGAATAAAAAATTCGAATCGGCCGAAATTGGCAAATTAAAGATAAGATCGGCCAGAATTGGTAACTAAAAAATTTGATCGGCCGAAAATACTTGTCGGATACCGAAAGCGTCACCTCTTAAACCACCAAAAGTACTTAAACACATCTGGCGAACGAAGTAGTTATCGTGTTGCATGCGCACTATGATTTCTTCTAGAATTACTACTGCACAGAATGTATCACTAATCTCATTACGGTTCAAAATATTATGGATCAATTTAACTAGCCGTAAATTGATATGATTCATATCTCGCCAGAAAAATATCATATGCTATAATAAAGCACTAATAGCTTGCAATAGACTGAAAATTGACAAGGAACAAATGCAAACAATGGAGTCTGGAGCCGTGCTACTTCTCAGGGCGATCGAAGTAACATTTTATTTTTAGCCTTTTTCCTGTTTTATTTCTTGATTTACTTATTTATACTGTTTCAACGTTCATTACTCTTGTTTTTGTACCTTAATCATTGAAGCTTGTGATTGAAAAACGAAAATAAGCATGAGCTAGTCATTACCTAGTGAATTATCTCTACTGAAGGGAGGTGAAAGTTCGAGCTATGTTTGAAGTGGAAAATGCGTGTAAGCCTAGCGAACTTTCGCACAGTGGTAATGATTTCTAAGCACCCGGTCGGCAATAAGTTAACCACAAGAGTGCGTTTGAAATGTACCACCTTTGATGTCCCGAGAACTCATTCTTGATGACAAATACAGCGAAACCATTTCTACATATAAAAGCATATAGAGATTTTCACAAGGGAGTGACAAAAACGAATCTAAACCACACTCATTATTTTTTTCTCAATTGAGTAACCTAACAATAGTAAATTCTAACTAAACAATTCTCTTTATTAGAAATGGCTGCAACATCTGTAATTGTCTCAGGAGCCACTGGCTTTATTGCGCAACATGTTGTTTTGCAACTCGTCACCAAGGGATATAAGGTTGTCGGAACCGTGAGATCTACTGAGAAAGGGGAAGACTTGAAGAAGAAGTTGAAGTCAGACAATTTCACCTACGAAATTGTGAAGGATATTGGTGCTAAAGGTGCATTTGATGAAACACTTAAGGCTCACCCAGAAGTTACAGTTTTTTTACACACTGCGTCTCCACACCACTTTGACATTACTGACCCTGAAACAGAGCTATTGTTTCCAGCTGTGGAAGGAACTAAGAATGCCTTGTCCGCAATTGCTACCTATGGTCCTCAGATCACAAAATTGGTTGTCACATCATCCTATGTAGCAATGGCCCACTACGACGTGGACACCATTGCAAGTAACATCTATAATGAAGATTCATGGAATGATATCACCTGGGAAAAATCGAAAGGTAACGCTCTTGATGGCTACTGGGGTTCTAAGACTTTTGCTGAAAAGGCAGCTTGGGATTTTGTTAAGGAGAAGAAGCCAAATTTCACTCTTTCTACCGTCAACCCAGGCTATGTTTTTGGGCCACAGGCATTTGCTTCAGATGCTACTGGTACTTTAAATCTCTCGGCAGAAACTGTCAGCTCGACTCTCAAGTTAAAGCCTGATGATGAAGTCCTGTCTCAAGCTCTCGCCTTTGTTGACGTTAGAGATGTTGCAGATGCTCATTTGGTTGCATTCGAAAATAAGGATGCAGAGGGCCAGAGATTGTTGCTTTATTCCGAAAGGTATTCTGGACAAGATCTCTTGGATATTATCAATGAAAACTTTTCAAAGTATGTTAAGGGTAGAATCCCAACTGGGATACCAGGAAGTGGAGCTGAAAAGATTAAAACCTTAGCTACAATTGATAACTCGAAGACGAGAAAAATCATAGGCCATGATTTTATTACATTAAAAAAGTCAGTAATTGATAGTGTCCAGCAAATTTTGGATACCAATGGATCAATATAAGTCGATGTAAGTAAATGGTACATAGATCTCCTCAGAAATATATGAATCAATTGTGTGAAATAAAGCTCATAAGTTTTCTTTCTAAATGAGAGCTTACTACAAGAAAGAGCTCGGAGGCACTCTATGTCTACAGTTGAGAGCTTACTATAAGAAAGCACTCACAGGTGCTCTGCTTTTTTGAAAAGGTTGCAGTAGAGTGAAGCTCAAGAAATATTACAATGTTCAAATATTAGTGTCTATCAAAGCGAAGAAAATAAACTTTAATCTAGCAAGCGCAGTGGCGCAGTGGAAGCGCGCAGGGCTCATAACCCTGATGTCCCAGGATCGAAACCTGGCTGCGCTAGGTTTTTTTTAGTGTCAACATCTCCATCGTTCTTAGCTGAAATGAGGCTAGTTGAAAATTAAATTAAAGAGAAGTGACTTTGAGTACGTTGCTTAGTATTCTTTTTTTTTTACTTCTTTTCCGATTTCTCAGGTTATACATCATGGGCTGGTTCGGTGGAAGTTCCCCAAGTAAAGTTTCGAGTGTTACTGAAGTTCCTCGGAGTGAAAATCCAATGTACCTTGAAGATTTACCACCCAAGTTCGAAGACAATGAAACAGTCCCATTGAAGAAGGCACCTCAACCTACATACACCAATGTGCTATCTACTATTAAAATGTCAGATTTCGCACCTTCTAAAATGGTGATGATACCATGTTTCCGCGAAGCCATGCTAACTGGGTTTCAAGCTATGGGTGTCTTGGGAGTTGTAACATTTTTGATACACAAGAATACGAGCAGGGCATTCAATTGGTCCATGGGTGGGTTCTTCTTAGGAAATATTGTTGGGTGGGAGCAATGTAGATCAATCAGAAGAAAGTCGTTTCAGACCATGGAAAAGGCACGTCAAGTGAACCAGGAAAAGAACGCAAAGAAGCTTAAGGGATTAGATACTGGAAATGGTGTGGAAGAATGGGAGAAGCTACAAGGCAAGAAATAGTGAGGTATTCTTGTAAGTGAGAAAGAAAAACGATGGCATTATCCAGAGGAAAAATATCGAGCACACTTACAAACATATCATCAGTAATAGATCCTCCTCTGCCTTGATTCCTTTCGTTGTAGAATTAATTGTATATAGTAGTTAGATATTCACATGGGACATACCCGCTGTAGTGTGAAATAATAATAAATAGTAATTAACCAAGTTGCAACCTCTCGTTACTGAATGCTAAGGCTCTGAGCCCTCTCACAGTTATTCGCCGACTCCAACGTATCATACGACATTTCTTCCTCTATCTCAATTCCTTTCTTCTTAAGATTCACTGAATATAGAAGTTAGACGCTTGCAAGAGATCTACCTACTGTAATACGCAACAATGAATAATAAAAACCCAATTGCAACCTTTCGTTATTAGGCGCTTACGCCCTCGGTCCTAGTTTTTCACCGACCGACTCTCTCCACATTTTTCATTCTCGAGCACAGGAAAAAAAAAAATACTGAACTGGAAAACCCTAGCACAACTAGAGAAGAACTCAAGAAGAGCTCGATATTCGAACATTAAGGTATTAATATACATATTTATTGCTATTTTCTATTCACCTAGGTAATCATTGATTTAATTATGGACGGACATAGGGTTAGCATATCCTTTAAGCCCTTAAGGTCTAACCTTCTCAACTTACCTTCCCCACTTTGTAATCTCTTGTACAATGCGAACATTAACATCCAAGATGTAATTGTTGAAATTGTGAGCCAGAATGCGTCTAAGGCCAAGTGGTATGCTGGGTGGTCAGGTATGACTTCGTCAAGTATCGATTTGCTTGAAATTGACCCAATATTCGCCAAGTCCTTGAACTTCAATGACAAGGACAAAGTCATTATAAACTTGAGGTTTGATAATTTTGAGACAACTCAAATCAACTTAGAGCCTGTCAGTTCATCGGACTGGGAGTTGGTAGAGCTTCATGCTCAGATCTTAGAAGATAAGTTATTATCTCAGTCTAGGTGCGTGTCGCTAAACCAAGTATTGGTGGTTTACCCATCGCAGACTACCTCTGCTAGGTTGATCGTCACAGACATCGGTAGTAAAGACCACAAGTATGCCAAAATATCTCCAGCGTGTGAGGTGGCGATTGCTCCTAAGGTTAGAGAAAAGGACAAGAAACAGCTGCAACAAAACGGTTCTTCATCATCAAAATCAACAAAATCTGTAAGATCAACCACTGGGCCAAGTGAAGACTATGCTAACTTACCATCTGTTTTGGAAAGAGGAATCTCCTTGCCTCACCACATCTATTCAAAGTTACCTGAGCATAGCAATGTTAAAGGATACGAAGTTTATGTCAATTTTAGAGAAGTGGTGCATTCCTTGAACAATACGAAGTACGTAGCTGTGGGGGTTATTCCTGGTCCATTGTCTAGATCCAATACTGTAGATGCTAAGCAACCGCAAGGACAACAAGCTCCAGATGCACAGGATAAACCTTCCATTAAGGAGAATGTCAGAATCATTGCAAAACTTGTTAATTATAGCAAAAGTCCGCCAAACACGGTTGGTCTTTCCCCAAAGTTGGCAATAGCCCTCGGCTGCGAAAACGAGGTCGGTAATGTAATTACCCTACAGCCAGCTATATCACCTTTGTTGAAGAGACCATCCACTTTGACCATTCATCCTTATATAGTACAAACTGGTAAAAAATCAAACCAAATCAACTTAAACTCGTCTTCTAAGAAGGAACAAGACCAAAAGCTCATAAAGAGTGTACTACAGCATATTGTAATCAAAGGCTATCCGATTACAAATTTTACAAAACTACCTATCATTTCTGATGCCTTGCCTCAAGGAGGTTTATTGAGATTCAAAAGAAATGATGACCTTAATTCATGGATTAAACCCATTTCTGATGAATCCAAATTACCAAAATTTGAGATTGGAGAAGAGTTATTAAGGAACGAAAGTTTTATTCAGCGGGACAGTTCACAGGAAAAGGATGACGAACACTTGGTGGCGGTCGGATTAGAGAAAATGGAAGATGATATCCTCTCTACTCTCACTTCTTCGAAGAATTCCGGTTCTTTGGTTTATGGAAATTCTGGTTCTGGAAAATCTTTAATGTTAAGAATAATTGGGCAAAAACTTAGTGCCAAGTTTGGTGTACACGTTAAATTTATCTCCTGTGAAAGTATAATGAATGAAAATTTCCAAAATTTGGCAAACAATCACATTTTAAAGTGGTTGCAGGAATGTTCATGGCACAAGCCTTCTTTACTCATCTTAGATAATGTTGAGAAATTGTTATCTGCTGAGCAAGAACATACAGATTCTACTCAATCCAATCAATTGACTGAATTTTTAATCTCCCAATTGCAAAAAATTCATAACCAGAGGAACAGTAATTTGTCCGTGTTAATGTCATCCACCTCGAAGGAAGCATTGAATAAGTTGTTGTCTCAGAGTCATTTAATAGAGCATTTTTACCACTTATCTGCTCCAGATAAAGGAACTAGAAATCAAATCTTGCAATCATATTTAGTTGAAAATTTGAACTGTGATCTTAAATTTGACATTATGGACGTAGTAACTGAAACCGAAGGGTACCTTCCCAATGATTTGAAAGTTTTAAGTGATAGGATATTTCACGAAGCTATGTTCAATACTATAGATAAAGCGAGTGAAGTTGAAGAAATAAAAGGTGATGATAAGGAAGGATTCAAATTACCAATAGAAAAATCTTCTTTTGAAAAGGCCTTAAGTGGGTACACACCTTCCAATTTAAGAGGAGTCAAATTACAAAAATCTTCAATTAATTGGTCTGACATTGGTGGATTAACTGAAGCAAAAAATATTTTACTTGAAACACTAGAATGGCCAACTAAGTATGCACCAATCTTTGCCAACTGTCCATTGCGGTTGAGATCAGGTATCTTGTTGTATGGCTACCCTGGGTGTGGAAAGACATTATTAGCTAGTGCCATTGCAGGACAATGTGGCTTGAACTTCATTTCAATTAAAGGTCCAGAAATTTTGAATAAGTATATTGGTGCGTCTGAACAGTCTGTCAGAGAGTTATTTGAAAGAGCTCAATCTGCAAAGCCATGTATTTTATTCTTCGATGAGTTTGACTCTATCGCCCCAAAAAGAGGTCATGATTCAACTGGAGTCACTGACAGAGTTGTCAATCAAATGTTGACCCAAATGGATGGTGCTGAAGGTTTGGATGGAGTTTATGTGCTAGCTGCTACCAGTAGACCTGATCTAATTGATTCTGCCTTATTAAGACCTGGAAGATTGGACAAGAGTGTTATATGTGATATGCCAAATTATGATGACAGATTGGATATCCTAAAAACTATTACCAGTAAGATGGATCTCTCTGATGACGTTGATTTGGAAGACTTGGCTAGAAGAACTGGAGGATTCAGTGGTGCTGATATGCAAGGTTTGGGTTACAATGCTTATTTGAAGGCTGTACATGTAAAATTGGATAAAGATGAAAAGGCTGCCCAAGAAAATACCAAGAACAAGACTGAATCTGAGTTGTCTGCTGATCAAATTGACTTTTTTCAAGTCAATTCTGAAAAAATTAAAAATGCCAGATTAAGACCAACAGAAAGAGTTCAACTCTTACAACAAATTAAGAACTATTTAAATTCTAGTGATTCTGTTTCGAATGAGCTGGAGAAGAAAAAGCAAACTGAGGACGATTCTAGTCTGTTGATTCTAATTACTCAGCACGACTTTGAAGAGTCATTAAAGGAAACGAAACCGTCCATTTCAGCAAGTGAGATGAAGAAACTTTCTGGTATATATAGCCAATTTGTATCAGGACGTGATGGCAACATGCCGAATGGTACACCTAGTAGTGAAATAGGTGGAAGAACTACACTTATGTAATACTTTATAGAAGTTTAAAAAATTATATTTAACAACATTTCTTTTCGTACTAGTACTGTAATATTCTAAATGATTACCTTATAGTACTGGTAAAATGTATCTTTATAAAGTGACCTATGTAACAAGTGCTTCAAAGCAGAGTGGCTTCCAATGATACCAAAAAAAAAAAACAAGCTAGCACTCAGATTCGAACTAAGGACCAACAGATTTGCAATCTGCTGCGCTACCACTGCGCCATACCAGCAAGTTTATGACAAAAAATGTTGGTGCTCAGATGTTAGCTATATAACATCTTTCTCCCTCTATCCTCTTCAAATTTCAAAAACTATACCACTGAACAGACCTATTACACCTTACCCATTAGGCATTTCAGATAAGAATCATATCTTTCCAGCATCCTTTCAGTATCTTTGTCTTGCTTTCTGTCAAATCACACTTAAACTTTGCGCATCTTTAAATAGCGAGCACCTGAAATTATCCCAGAAGAAGTGTAATTGAAATTACGAATTCATGCCACATTAGTGATACATATTCATTGTCACTCTGCTATGCCGCATGCACTTTTACTCGGTATGTGGGTTTGGATTGCGGATACCTCTCTATGATTGACATCGTCCATACACGATTTACTACCACGGTATAGACCGAGTGAATCGATTGCTAAACATGAACAACTTTTGCGCGATTGACAGGTTGGAAATAGGAAAATTCCACTAATTATCATTTAATCGAATCAAGTAAGGCTATTTGTCATACGAATTAGAAATAGAATATGAGAAAGTACAGAATTAGATTGTTTGGCATGGTATGCCAAGACATTGGGGTATGGTGTAATGCCATTTGACACAATAGAGTGGTGGTTTGTTTGTGAAGTGCTACCTCTTAGTCGAGCTCGTTTAGAGTACGCTCGCCTTTAATCCCTCTGTTATTTCCAATATGTCGTGATATGGCAGTCCAGTGAGCTAAACTTCAGGAAGATTATACATATAATTCCTTTTGGCATTGCTGCCACACATATGACACTCGCCTGAATAGAACTTTAATTGTGTTGTAGTGCTTCACCTGCAAGCATTAGCTTATGTAACATTGCATAATCATAAAAAATATTTGCAGCATTTTTGTCATTGCTATAAGCTAAATACTTCAAATGGTGATTACTGAGTAGAGAATTGCGTTATATGTTGTCATCATAATTTATTCTATTCACTTGTTACTAAACTCTTCCACAATGTACTAGCAAGCATTTGCTTTGCAATTATTAAACACGAAGTATAAATACAAGCGAAAAATGCTAATAAGAAATGACAAATATTATTCAGCTTAAGGAACGCCTACAGATAATTTTTAAGGTTGTTTGTCAGCTTGAAGGTGAGATTAAGAATGGGCGTTATAGATCTTATCAAGAGAAGGTCTTCTGAGACTTCCTCATTCAACAAAACCCCTGTTGAAGAGAAAAAGCTTAATGCAAGAGTTGAAGTAGCTACTGAAGTAAGCTCTCTCTCCAGTGATGAGAAACTGCAGGCGCATGTATTTCAAGATCCAGTGATTGCGGAATACTATCGTCAGGTGTATGAGAACACAAAGTATGAGTGCAGAGAATACGTTGATCATGATCTTACATGGACCAAGGAAGAGGAAAGGAAGATTGTTTGGAAAAATGATTGGTATGTCACTTTCTGGGCATTTGTCATGTTCACTGCATTAGATTTTGACAGAGGTAATATTCAACAGGCGTTGTCCGATGATATGCTCCAAGATTTGAAATTAACCACTAATGATTACAATTTAGGAGCTACCATTAATTTGGTCTGCTTTTTGTCAGCCGAGTTGCCCTCTCAATTACTCTCTAAATGGATCGGTCCTGATGTGTGGATTCCATCTCAACTCGTATTATGGAGTGTAGTTTCTATCTCACAGTGCACAATTAAAACTAAGAGTGGCTTTTTGGCTACTAGAGCTCTTATCGGTGCTCTCCAAGGTGGCTTTATTCCTGATGTGTGCTTATGGATGTCATATTTCTACACGGCAAAAGAGTTTCCTCTCAGAATGTCTTTGTTTTATATTGCCAACCCCTTGACTCAAGTCTGGTCTAGTCTCTTGGCTTTTGCACTTTTGAAAATTGGTACAGATCTGTTGAAAGAAGGCTGGAGATGGCTCTTCATTGTTGAAGGAGTCTTTACGTTGTTGATTGGTTTAGTCCTGTTCTTCAAGATGCCAGCTTCCGTAGTACAAACTAGAGCTTGGTATCGAAAGAAGGGATGGTATACCGAAAGGGAAGAAAAGATTTTAGTTAATAAAATCTTACGTGATGACCCCAGTAAGGGAGATATGCACAATAGAGAACCTGTGAGTCCCAAAGAGCTCATAAAATCGTTATTAGATTACGATATTTGGCCAATATATGTCGTTCGTTTCTTGACTGATATTGGATCTGCTCCAGTCGGTCAATATATGACGTTGACTCTTCGAAAGTTGGGATTTTCTACTTTCCGTACTAATGCTTTAACGATTCCATACAATATGACTTCTATTATAATGTTAGTCATAATTGGATATCTTACTGAAGTATTCAATCAAAGAGCACTAGCCATGGCGATTACTCCTTTTTGGGTGGTGTGCTGTGTTATACCTTTACGGTTTTGGCCAGGAGCTCAAAAGGACGTATGGGGAACATATGCTTTACTTACAGTGTTATTGGGGCACGCTTCATTAGCATCAATCACGATCACTTGGTGTTCAGCCAATTCAAATTCAGTCAGAGCTAGAGCTGTGTCAGCTGCACTCGTTAACATGTTCTCGCAGGCTGCTGGTATTTGCTCTTCCAATATTTACAGAAAAGATGATGCTCCATTATACAAGAGGGGTAATACCAATTTAATCATTGTTGCATTCGCAGCATTGACTGCTTGTTTCCTTGCAAAAGGATACTACATCTTTAGAAACAAGCAAAAGGAAAAGAAATGGAGTGCTTTTACCGAGGAGCAAAAAGAGGATTACATTAAACTAACTACAGATGAAGGTAATAAAAGACTTGACTTTAGATTTGTCCATTAGCTACATTATTATTTACGGGAACCTAATATATATTTATATTCTTTTAAAGTAGTAAACGGGGCTTGATTCTACTAACCTATCTTTTTCTTGGTTCTTTTTTGTTTCGAATTGACTTCATCTTGATATCTTATCTCCAGTTTTACCCTAAGGCTAAAAAGAAGAACGATGGCTTCTTTAGTACCTCTAGTTTTATCTTCATTTTGGTAACAAATATTACACTGAACTTCGATACTTAATAGTAGTAAATTCCTACAACTTTCTTTGTGTTAGCCATCTCATTCACAATTAACATTTGCAACTGTGAAGTTAACCTAGAATACTATCAATATTTCAAGAGTTGTACCAAGGTAGCTTCTCATATAATGTATTCTACGTGTGCAGAAGATACCTAAGCCACAACTTATTTTGCTCAAGATTCATTTAATCCAACAAGTAGTCCCCGGCTTTTTATTTCAACGAGAGAGACCGTTCTTAAAACCCGTAGTATCTAATCTTTGGCTACTCCTTTTCATGGTGTGGACAAATTTTTTGAACCTCTTGCATTTGTACTACGGATTTTTCAAAAATATTCACCTTAAGAGACCTATTCCGGAAGATTTTGAACCTGTTTTGACTTTGTCTTCTATATGTCGTGATATGCATACCATGCTAAATGAGTTCCAGGTTTTTCAAATTTGCAATTCTGCCACACAAATTGCACTCAACTATGTAAAATATTAAGGTTCATTGGGAAACCTTGATTATGTAACATTGCATAATCTCAAATATTTGCAGCAATTATGTCGTTCTGAACAAATTGTGATTACTGAGTATCGAATTGCGCTATATGCGAGCACTCTAAAGTATACTGTGACGGTGTACATCTCTTCGGAATAACTAAACTCGTTTAATTACTACAACAAAGAGTACATTTATATAAAAAGAAAACCAATTCCACTTGGAAATGAACAAGCAGATCTTATAATTCAAGAGCAATTTGGATACAAATATCTCTCCAGAATTTTATTCTTTTGGGTGCAAATAAGAATGGGTTCTATAGACAAAGTTCGGAACAAATTTTTGGGTACTTCTTTTTTGAACCAAACCTCTGATGAAGATAAAAAGCTTAATGCAAGAGTTGAAGTAGCTAATGAAGTAAGCTCTCTCTCGAGTGATGAGAATTTGCAGGCACATGTATTTCAAGATCCAGCGGTTGCGGAATACTATCGTCAGGTGTATGAGAACACAAAGTATGAGTGCAGAGAATACGTTGATCATGATCTTACATGGACCAAGGAAGAGGAAAGGAAGATTGTTTGGAAAAATGATTGGTATGTCACTTTCTGGGCATTTGTCATGTTCACTGCATTAGATTTTGACAGAGGTAATATTCAACAGGCGTTGTCGGATGATATGCTCAAGGACTTGAAATTAACAACCAATGATTATAATCTAGGATCTACTATTAACTTAGTCTGCTTTTTGTCAGCCGAGTTGCCCTCTCAATTACTCTCTAAATGGATCGGTCCTGATATATGGATTCCATCTCAGCTCGTATTATGGAGTATTGTTTCTATCTGCCAGTGCACAATTAAAACTAAGAGTGGCTTTTTAGCTACTAGAGCTCTTATCGGTGCTCTCCAAGGTGGTTTTATTCCTGATGTGTGTTTATGGATGTCATACTTTTACACAGCAAAAGAGTTTCCTCTCAGAATGTCTTTGTTCTATATTGCCAACCCCTTGACCCAAGTATGGTCTAGTCTCTTGGCTTTTGCGCTTTTGAAGATACACACAAATCTGTTGAAAGAAGGCTGGAGATGGCTCTTTATTGTTGAAGGAGCCTTTACATTATTGATTGGTTTAGTCCTGTTCTTCAAGATGCCAGCTTCCGTAGTGCAAACTAGAGCTTGGTATCGAAAGAAGGGATGGTATACCGAAAGGGAAGAGAAGATTTTAGTTAATAAAATCTTACGTGATGACCCCAGTAAGGGAGATATGCACAATAGAGAACCTGTGGGGCCCAAAGAGCTCGTGAAAACTCTTTTGGACTACGATCTATGGCCAATATATGCCGTTCGTTTTTTAACTGACATTGGTTCCTCTCCAGTTGGTCAATATATGACGTTGACACTTAGAAAGCTAGGATTTTCTACTTTCCGTACTAATGCTTTAACGATACCATACAATATGAGCTCGATTATTACGTTAGTTATAATTGGATATCTTTCTGAAGTTTTCAATCAAAGAGCACTAGCCATGGCGATTACTCCTTTTTGGGTTTTATGTTGCATCATACCTTTACGGTTTTGGCCAGGAGCTCAAAAGGACGTATGGGGAACATACGCTTTACTTACAGTGTTATTGGGGCACGCTTCATTAGCATCAATCACGATCACTTGGTGTTCAGCAAATTCAAATTCAGTCAGAACTAGAGCTGTGTCAGCAGCGCTAGTTAATATGTTTGCTCAAGCTGCCGGTATCTGCTCTTCTAATATTTACAGAAAAGATGATGCTCCATTATACAAGAGGGGTAATACCAATTTAATCATTGTTGCATTCGCAACATTGGTTGCTTGTTTCCTTGCAAAAGGATATTATATCTTTAGAAACAAGCAAAGGGAAAAGAAGTGGAAAAGTTTTACCAAGGAGGAAAAGGAAGACTATATGAGGTTAACAACTGACGAAGGTAACAAAAGACTAGATTTTAGATTTATTCATTAGAAAAATTACATATCTGCTCATCAACACACTGCATATGTATATATATACATATCTATTCTTATCTATTTTATATATCTATTTTTATATGAATATTATAGTGCTTTTCAAAACATAACAAAGATCTTGAAATCTATTTAGTTGTGAGTTAGCGCTTCATTCAACCTTCATCTATTTCCGTTCTTCTTTTTCTTGGCTATTATTTGAATCCCAAAATCTAGTTCTTTTGCCGGCTTCAGTTCTCTAATGGTGTTAGAAGAAGGACCCCATGACGTAGGAGTGATAACTGGATTAACTCTAGGAATTGGTTTCTTGTTCAGTTTCTTTTCTAACGATGGAAATTTGGAATTAGAAAGAATGGTTGAACTGGAGGATGAAGTTGTGGGTTTAGGTTGTAGTATGCCGTTGTCATTACTTAGGCTTGTACTGGAATTTCCCTTGCTACCACCACCTAATACTGGCAAAGAATCGACCAGAGGAGAGGTATTCTTATTAAGGTAAGTAGGTTTAAAATTTACGGGAGTGCTACTACTAGAACTGGAGGGAGAAGGCAGACCAATTTTTCTAACAACCTTGGAATACCTTATAGGCTGGTTGAGTGATGGACTTCCCAGTGCCTTCTTTGGTTTTGCTAATGCTGGAAAGAGCTCATTGTTATTAGGCAGCAGCTTTCTGATCCCATTACCAGTCCAAGAATGGATACTAGCAGTTGAAGACAGTCCTGAGCCATTCAACATTGGAAATCTTTCTTTGCTATTATTGACTACCAATTCTTCTGATATGCTGGATAAAGATTTCCTTTCCTGGGAGTGTTCTGGGAAAAGCTCTGCCATTTCGTAAATCAATAAGTTGATTTCCTCCGGGGTTTGTTTAGTGAATAACTCTTCATAGTTCTTCAACAATTCCTTAGCGGAAATGTTCTTGGAACGAAAATTTGCGTTCAACTTCTGAAATGCCTTTATGCTGGTATTGTTATAGTTAAGATAATGCTTCGCTCGTTCTTCCAATCTTTTCTTCTTGGTATCGAATGAATCGGCGTCATCGAATCCTTTGCTATTGTTGCTTCTATTAGCACTTAATGAGGTTTCGCCTATTCCGGAAAAAGTAGACAATTGTGACTGATATTGTCTACCAGTAGCTCCTATTATTACTTTAGATCCGCTGGCAATTCCACCGTGCTCTTTCAACATATGAGCCGTTAAATCCAACTCTTCTCTGAACACAACAAATTTCTTTTCAAGGCAAATTGGAAAGTTGCAAACATAATGGTCAACTCTAAAATGTTGAAACAAGGAATCATAATTTTTGTAATAGTCTGCAGTTTTAGGGTTATTCTGATCACAGATGTGGCATCTTTCGTGATGATCTCTGATATGAATATTTAATTCATCCTCTGAGTAAAATCTCTTACCTCTACAGTGCTTACATTCTGGGTGACCAAAGAACCCTTGCTCATCTCCCTCACCTTGATGTTTTTGTAATTGCTTGAAATTGTACAATTTCAATTCGCTTACAAATGCCTTTCTATTGTGGGAGCAAATCAAGCAAAAGTATTTGTGATGCTCGTTCTTCACATGTTCAGATAATGTCTTAAACAGTGGGAAAGTTTCGTTGCACACTTTACAGCTAAAATCAAGCAATCCCAAGGTATCCTTGTATGCATATGAAGATGTGAAATCAATGTTATATTTTGGGTCATGACATTCAAAGGAACTCGCATCAGAGAAATCGTTAAATGTCTTATCAATTTGCTCTGTGATGATCATACGGTCACATTCGGTACGGCAAACAAGACATGCTTTCTTCTCATAGAGTGCTCTCTGGCGGAATGCACAAACATGACATACTGTATGAATACATGGCAGGAGAGCAGCGTATATCAACTTATTGGCACAGATAATACACACTTCAGAATCATCTAATGACTCATCTGTAACTAATTCTGAAGTATTTGAATTCGTGGGGTTTTTACGACGGGGACCTTGGGTCTTTTTGGATGTATTTCCTTCTCCGTTTCCTCCACGACTAACTCTGGATCTTCTATTACCAGACGGTTGCACCAGCATCTCTAAATTATGTTTTTGTTCTATCTAATAGTTGTCTGTGTTTTAAAGACTTACTAATTCTTTGTACTTTTTTTTTCAGTGCCGTTGAAAAATTTTAAACCCATAAGGAATTTCTCCATTTAGCCTTTGACAGATAGTGAAGAAAATCAACATAGCGTGAAAATAAAAAATTCAGATACCCCAAGTCCGCTTTTTTCGCCAGTATAGAAATTGTTCGATCAAGATACTTGTTTGGTAAACATACTTAACTAAGTGTTGGACCTCGGAGAGAAAAAATGTTTAATATTAGCGCTACTATTAACTGTAGTCGGTTATTGTATAACCCCAGTCTCTGTTTACCCCACGCCACGGTTAGTTCTTTCGACCACTTGCAAATACCGTTTACATTCCCCAATGCAACTATCAAAGGTGTCGTCTTAGATAAGGACAATTGCTTCGCAAAGGACCATGACGATAAAGTTTGGCCAGAATATGCATCTATATGGAAAAAGCTCCAGCAATCATATCCTAAGGAGAATTTACTAATTGTAAGTAATTCGGCTGGAACAAACGATGATATAGATCACAAGCAGGCAGCAAAATTGGAAAAAGATACTGGTGTTACTGTTTTAAGGCATCCCACCAAAAAACCTGGATGTCACTTGGAAATAATTGACTATTTCAAGGAAAGAGGTATTGCTAACAATGAAATTGTGGTTATTGGTGATAGACTATTTACCGATATGCTTATGGCCAATATGATGGGTTCTTGGGGAATTTGGTTAAGTGATGGTGTTGAGTTATCTCAAAAGATATTCCCAAGATTAGAAAGAGACTTGTACGCAAGATTGGTCACAAATAGACAAGATGCAAATAAGTATTATCCTCCTACTCCAAACGTGTCTGAAGATTGAAACTAGGAGGGCGGTCACTGTTTGATTAATCTTACTTCTTTGATTAGTTACTAACGATTTACGTGCTACTAGTTGACCCATACATGTCCCGACAAAATATTCTAACTGATCCCCCATTGCCAAGGGACCAAGAGATCGTTTTGGAAAGTGGTTTGAAAATTGAAAGCATAGATTGCTTGTATAACCCTCAGATATTCAAGAGAAGCTTACAATGTTATGCCTGTACGCTACTTATAAAGTATATCTTGGCATATATGTTCGTTCCCTTTGAAAATATTGAGAATAGACCGTCTTTGGCGGTTGTCACGGTGTTATATACTTTGGCTATAGTGAGTAAAACCTTGCAGGTTTGAATATACGAACACACAGTAATAATTACTAATTTTAATTATAGTTTACCATATGTATCTCATTACTTCCATTTTCTACAATTGCTATTCCAACTGGCTTTACTGTTTGCTGTTTAATAACTTGGTCCATATTGGAGTTTATCGGTCTCCTTTTAACGCTAACTTCTACAATATTATGCCTAAATGTCGATAAGATGTATCAATATGAAGTAAATGGATCGGGAAAAAAGGAGAGGGTAGAAATAACATTATATGTTCAAGTCTTGTGTTGTTTAGCGTTAGTTTCGAATTGCTTTTCATTTTTGTTTTCGTTGGTAAATGCCCTCTGCGGTTACAAGTCACTATCCTACTTAGTGAATAGCATAGACAGAAGGTTGCTACACAATAAAGCAGAATCTGAGGTCTTAGTTCAAAAACTCTCTTCTGAAATGTGCAAATCATTGGAAAAGTACTACAACCCGTAATTATTATATAACTTTTTATATTATATACTCATATACAAAATTAATATAGTCGAATACCTTGTTGGATTTTGTTAAGTTTAGTTATTCTTCAATTAGATTAGAAATATGCCATCCATAAAGTGTCAGCAGCAGCTAAGTTTCTTGGGTTGACAGCTTGAGCAATTAACTCCAAAACATTTTGTGTTGCAGTACTTGGACCACTTGAAATATGGCCCATTGATAATACACGCTTAATGATCAAATCGACATTGACACGAACAATTTCTCTCAATTGAGAATCTTGAGGAATAGGACGAGGAGGATCTTGTTGTGTAGACCAAGATATTACTTCATCACGAACAAATAACGTTAAATATTGCTCCAAGTCCGATTCAGGCTCAGTTAATGCTCGACCAATAGCTAAGATGTACACTGATAAAATACCTTCTAAACCAGTCTCACCAATCAATTTTTGAATATTTGGAGTGAGTCTAAATGGAACCAATTCAGCATTGTAAAATAAGGGAGCAGGCTTTCCTCCTCTTGATCCGTCTAACGAGGCATTCTTGCTTGCAATCTTACATGGTAGCATATCAGACGTCCAAACACTACCAGAACCTTTATTGACATGGATCTTTTGAGGTTGACGGGTATTTACACACATCATGTAAGTAGAGAATATAAATGAGGCATATTGGGAAGTAAATTGCTTTCTGAATAGCCAAAAGTCTTCAAATTGCGGATAATTTTCAATGAAGTAGTTCTTCAATATTGTTGATGGAACTAATAAAGATTGAATGGCACTTAAAATTTCGACCTTAATACTCATAATGTCTGGTTTGGGGAGACGAGGATCAAAAGCTGCACGTAGTTTTTCAACAGTGTAAACAAATGGTTCATCACGGTTCTTACCGTTGCGCTTGCAGAAGTCTTCATAAACCTTTTGCATGGTAATGTCCTTTGAGTCATCGTTAATAATTCGAATGTGTGGTGATAATGGTACTGCAATAGGTAAAGTAAATTGGATATTTCTACGGCGAGTTTCCACTTTTCTGGAGAGTGTATCTCCAAATATACGAAATAGTTGAAATACGCACTCTTCACGGCGACAGTGACGAGCAGCAGGGAATTGAACAGCAAATGCATGTAGACTCCCATCATGCCCTCTGATTTTCAATCTCTTGTAGCAAGCGTTTGTACCACGTACTAAATCCAAGGTTGGCAAGAATCTTTCGATCTTTACAAAGTGAGCATTATTGTCCTTATTGAGAAGATATTGACCAGGAACCTCGATTTCTTCGAACTTTTGATGGTGGAACTCGCTCAAATGTGGGCAAAGATTTTCTAAATTAACTTCAGAGAATCTTCTGTCCAATTTATCTTCCAATCTATCCCTCCACTTTCTCAATTTAATAATATAAGTCTCCAAGTTTGGCTTTCCTATCACCAAATCCTTTTCAAACTCTGAGCGAATTTGTTTAGGTAAGACTGTTTCAGCAAACCTAGTGATATTTGCCTCCGTAGAAGGAGGAAGTTTAGCATCATCCCTCGGATTTCCAAGTCTATTCAAGTATTGAACTCCATCATTTAACAAGGCAACACCAAGCCTGTACGCATCTTCATCTGCTGTACATTTAAATCTTTGGTTGATTTGATCAACTAATGATTCTAATGATAAGGCCAACAAAGGATAAGCAGTTTTCAAAATTCCCATGATTTCTTCAACATGCTCCCAAGATTGGCGAACCGCTCCATTGGCTGAAGCTTGTTGAGGTTTAGTACCTGGAGTACTGCTCGTACCTGGAACTCCAGTAGTTGAGCCTGGTGTAGCTCCGCCACTATTGGCAGCTGGAGTAGGAACTGGGGTTGCCTTTGAAGTCGATGGGTTAGACGATCTAGCATCAGGAGCTGATGAGGTTGCCTGAGCTCCCGTAGTAGCGGTCGCTCCAGGAGAGCCAGAAGCAGCTGGACTTCCATTTGTGTGGTGACTTGAAGCAGGTGCTGAGGACGAAGGCGGCGAAGCATCTTTTGCGAGAGTAGCAGTTGGAGTAGTACCTGCGCTTGCATTTTGAACATTTTCAGTAGGTTCACTTTTAACTGAATCGTTAGTCTTCTCTTCACTCTTAATATCTTGTTTTTGTGGAGCAGTGGTATTTGCTCTATTCGAGCTGTTACGTGAGTCCATAAATTGTCTTTGCTTGGCAGCGAAGTCTTCTTTGGTAGTACGAAGTTGGAAATGAAGAGCTTGTGGATAACTCTTAGCAATACGTATCAAGATCTGCCTAACTAACCTTGCTTCTGAATAAGATAAAGCTGTTAACAACTGAGAAATAAATGTAATCCAGTACCAAACTGGTACCTCACCTCTGAAATTGTCGAAAGCTTGTGCTAGTGTTCCTGACACATCATCTAAACTGATGAGCCACAAAATTCTAGCAAGTAGCTTTCTTGTTTTACCATTTTTATAAAGTCCGGCAGCCTGCAAGTAACAACTAATCGCATTATTGGCGTAAACCATATCATTAGGCTTCTCTTTGAAGCGACGGTCATTAAACATACCCCACTCTGCCCAGGCTTTTGGCAAATTCAAGTCAATTTGAACAGAGGTGGCGAAGGCTTTATTAGCTTCATCTTTTTGATTAAGTTTATTCAAGAACATACCCTTCAATGTGAAAAATTCTGCCTTCTGCTGAGTTGCAAAATATACCAAGTTAGTGTTTCGGATCACATCGAGTCCAGTATTCAATTCATTTGGATTCTGATAATGACACTTGACCTGTTCCTTCAATTTCAAAAATGCTTCTTGAATTTCAATATTTGGTAGCTGATAGATTTTAGTCAATTGATTAATACAAACATCCGCCATGCTATGCTTTCTAGCAACATGAGCAAATCTGTTAATAACCCAAGCAATTTCATGGAAACCTCTGTACGCGTAAGAATTTGCATTGCCCCCTGAGTTTGATTGTTGAAGCATCGGAATAAATGGCATGTATACCTTATTAATTACTTGGAAAGCATGTTGTCTCCATGTGACCAAATCATTCCAAATGTTTATATCGTCCCATATATTAGGTAATCTTTCTCTCCAAACTTGTAACACACGCTTCAATTCTTGGGATTTAGCGTCCAAATTTTCAGCGTTTGTGGTAACAAGCAGAGCATAAACTTGACTTGCTTCCATAAATTCAACATACTGTTGAAATGTATGGAGTAATGGGATGTGTGCATTGTTAAATCTAGTTGGTAAACCATGCCATTTCCTTAATGCAAGTTGTATACCTTCGTCA
This sequence comes from Dujonia railenensis, assembly GCA_935541525.1. Classification (NCBI taxonomy): domain Eukaryota; kingdom Fungi; phylum Ascomycota; class Pichiomycetes; order Serinales; family Debaryomycetaceae; genus Dujonia; species Dujonia railenensis. Next base: position 939,956 of record CAKXYY010000001.1, on the reverse strand, counting down.
CATAATTTAGATAAATCGTGTAAGGTTTCTTTTTCCTGGCCATAACCTTGCAAGCATAAGAAAGTCTCGAAGACTTGACGACGAGGAGTAGGCACATCCATGACACTCTTTACTGTCTGATCTAAAGTCTCTCTGTCTGTGTTCCAATCCGCAACTCTCCAGCCACACTCTAATAATAGATCTGAAAATCCTTCGTGCTTGGCTAGCTCTGTGAGGATATCCCAATGTTGCAACTTTTCAGCACATAATATCCAATGGTCTTCCCATAATGCGTATTCTGATTCTCCATAAGGTAATGCACCACTTCTTGCTTTGATTTGTGCAGTCTCATAGAGTTGTTGAGCTTTGTCCCATAATCCAATTTGCTCAAATGAGAGAGCCGCGATTGTCTCGGAATATTTGGCTCTCCTCCTCCACAATCCATAGAACATATCATCTTCTTTCAAAGTTGCGTATAGTTCAGCCAATGCATCTTGAGTGACCTCACGAACTTCGGCATTACCATTGATGGATTGCTTCTCGATGGTTTCTAAGATGTGAATACCTTGTGACCAAGCATTAAAGTTAGATGCTAAGCACTCAATCGCAAATGGTGGTAATTGTAATTCATTTGTTCTTGCAACACCTTCAAGCAACGACTGAATAACATTTGGTCTACTATCAGCTTGTCTGGTATGATAGTCTTTGGAAAGTAAAATTACTAAAAATCTCGTGAAATCTAAATGTTCTGATCTTGGGATCGATTTGAAGGCAATTGGAAAAATTATAGACCAAACTCTGTGAATACTTTGACTACTTTGGTAAAACATGTCAATAAGGGGTTCAAGGATTTCACCAGCCGTGATGGAAGAGATTTTTTCCAAAAACACAAAATGTTTACTAATTAATGTGTTAAGATCATCTGAACTACTTAGATTTGCATTTTCTTCATTGTCTACATCCATAGCATCTCCATCTTCGTCACCTTCAGTAGTTCTTTCCTCAGGGAGGAATTTAAATCTGTCGGACTCCAAAGGAGGTAATTTGTATTCATCACTAAGCAATTCAATATTTCTATCAAATTCAAAAGCTCCGAATAATAATTGTAAAGCTTGGTTTAGCCATGGGTAGTCTGCAAGGTATTCCCAATTTTGTTCTCGAATCACGTAATATAATCTTTTGCTTATGTCCTTTTCCAAACTATTGTTCAAAATCGACATCAATTTTCTTCGAATAGAAACATCTGCTGATCTAGTTCCAACCAAAAATGGCTGCTCCATTCTTACTGTTAATTCAGTACAGCTGAAGGTATCATCTTCGAAGATATCAACTATAATTTGATAGAAATCTTTTGAAAGAGTAGGTTCCCCTCTAATCTCAAAGACCATCATCTTCGCTAAAATTGCCGCCTTCTCCTTAGTTGTAGGAAATAAGTCGGTTCTAGAAAAGACCCAGGACTTTACCATCTTAATAATTTTCTCTAGCGTTGCTTTATCCAACGACCTTTCGATTAATTGTGCTAATAAGGATAAGAAAATACGACGTTGATCGCCAAGACTGGAAATTCTCATCGAAGATAAGTTTAAAATCTTTTCTAGAAGCTTTGTTGTCATTCTAGCCTCAAATTCAGAATTTGAGCTGTCTTTGGGTGAGGAAGAAGACTGAGATCCTTGGTGAGTTATTGTGATGTGATCTTTACAAAGTTTGCTAAATGTCCTCATTATCAGAGGTAATAATGAATCTAAAGTCGATGGCCTATAATTGGCCAATGTCCATGACAATGTTACTCCAGCAGCTACTGAAGGCATATCGCCAAGATCTTCAGAGACAGTGGAAATCAAAAGAGAAATAAAATCCTTAACTTCATCTTCTTCATCATCCATTGAGGTTAAAGTTCCCTTTTCATCGTTGATTGCCTGTAATATTATTCTCAATACCCTTTGAAGTACTTCTTGAATGTCATGATTATCAGATTTGATACATTTTTCCAATAACTTTTGAAGGTATCCTAAATTGGAAACAATCCATTCAGATTTTTTCCACTCCAACACTACTCCTAAAACTTCTAATGCATTCAAACAATAGCCTAATAAGTTGGAGGAATTTAAGTCATTGGAGAGCAAAAACTTTTCAAAAAATGTCAACTTAACAGAGACTTCTGACCAATGCCTTGGGCTCAAAAGATCGTAAAGTATACCTAAAGCCTTTTGACCCAATTCACTTTCGGAAGCACGTTGGGGACTGATACACACATATCTAATCAAGAAAGTCACACATGCTTCACGTTGGCCAAATGGGATACTATAGTTTGATGAGGTCGTGAAATCTGAAACCAGATCTGCTCGAGTGATCCTATTTTCTTCATTTTCTTCTTGATTGTCTTCTTGATCAACTTCGATTTCATCTGACTCCTTAGACTCTCCATTTTCAAGCGCTGCTGTGGCCCCGTCTTCAACTATTTTTTCTTGTTTTTCCTTTGCTCCCTTAGTTTCCCACTTTAAAATTAGTTCAGACAACTCGATTGCTAAAACTTGGTTCTCCAATGCTGGATTAGCCAAGATTGTCAACTTACCCATGGCAGTAATAATATTAGAAACGAAGTGTTCTCTAGCAACGAAGAATAAATCTGGATGGTGGACGATGAATTGATAAACATTAAGTACCTGTGTTACATTGAATCCATCCTCGGAAATTACTCTTCTTGGCCATTTCAACCAACTCAACGGCGCCTCGACATCGTTCATTCTTTCAGACATAACAGGTGCTAAAATGTCTAATGCTTGTCTAACGAGATGTCTGGAATCTGTCTGATGGGTTCTCAAGAGTGCAACGAATACTTGGGTTGCTAATTTCGCTGGAATTTCGAACGCAGAAATAAAAAAGGCAGTCGCAACATATGCAACCTGTTTGGTTATATTATCTTCAAGTTTGATGTAGTTCCAACTGAACTTAATAATATCTTTTCTATAACTGGAAACGGAAGATGTGCACCATTTGAGCAAAATGGACGTCATTTCTAAAAGTTCAAATCTATAAGTATCCATAGTTCCAGATGTGTGATCAGTAATAATATCGTTCGTCGAGCGCCAGATATTGTTACACACTTTATTTATCCATTCATCACTTTTGAAGAATACATCGGCATTTCCATTCTTCAGAATTTCAAATAGTAAAATCGAGTTAATAATCTTCTTCAAACACATGATTTTTGTCTTCAAGCTTGCCTTTTCGTCAGTGGTTATAAAATCAATGGAATTGTTTAAGTATAGTTCTCTGTGACTAATATCATCTGAGCAAACAATATGTTTAAAAATGAAATCTTCCAATTCAGATGGAAGTTTGACCTTTAAGGAGCAAAGCATCTCAATTGTGCTAAAAACCATAGAAGACTCACCTGGATTCAAAATAAGATAGTTCACTATTATATTCAAGAATTTTGAAATAGATTGATCGGCTTGGAAATGAGCTGCGGATATTAGTGCTGAATTGTATTTTAATTCAACGATTTGCTCAATCATTTTCAGAACACTTAATAACAATTCCTTCAGTGAATTGAACCAATCTTCGTCGCGAGAAGTAATAGATTCTAATAAATCCACTAAGTTAGCGAACTTAACAACCTTCACCTCAGGATCAGTTTCTCCCACAACATCTTCATATATTGTCTGAATCCTTTCTTTTGCAACATTCCTTATCTTATCGCAATCCTTCATTCCAGCAAACGATGCTAACATACTACCTAACTTTCTATTCTTGAAATTTTGAGTGAAGTAGTCAATACAATTTTCAGGGAATCTGTTCAAGAATTTCGCAACAGGAATTCTAAATGGAGAATTTTGATGGCGGTCCAAATGGCCCTCTAAATATTGTAAAGTGCCAATTATTTCTTCCATAAAGGTGTACGCCTTTGCAGGTAATAAGTGAAATATATTCAATATCGCCATCACAATCTGAACAGTGTGATTGTTCTCAAGATCTTGCAGGGCTATTTGACGCAACGTGTTAATTTGTGCCCATGCCATTAAATGATCTAATAATTTTCTTCCAATTTCAACTCTGAAATACGAAATTAACAATTCCAATAATCTAGCTAATGCTTCTAATCCAGAAATTGTCAATTTTTTGTGATCAGACAAGTTCATCAACATGGGACGTAAACCATTCTGTAAAAGTTCCTTGGGCAATTTAGCATTTTCTTGTAGAGATGACTTTAAACCCAAATGAGCTGCATGGATGATTTCAGTGGATTTGTTACATAGCGCCTTAAAGAAAACACCCAAGATTCTAATCCTTGCTTCAGCTAAAGATCCCAAAGAGAAATCTGGTTTTGTTAATGCCAACGAGAGAAGCTTTATGCAGACTACTCTCAATTCGATCAACTGTTTGGCTGTCCTATACTCGTGTAATCTATGAACGTTGGCTAAGGATTCATCTTCAGCATCAACAAGAGCGAGTGCTTCCAACAATAATCTGTTTAATTCATCGTTGAATGTCAAAAAGGTATTGTCAAGCCCTAAGCAAAAGGTTATTGCATCAATATTTCCAATTTGCATTGGAAAAGGTAAAGCTCTCAATGGCTTGCCAAAAATTGGTGTAAGTAATAACAGTTTACAGGGTCCCATAATTGTAGCAATGGGAACGTCAGTTGTATCAGATAAGACTTTCAAAGACTTCTGACTGACTTCTCTGACTAAAGGATTCGCACTAGCTAAGTCGTATACTAAGGCCCCTATTAAGGTTTGGAATGGCTTTTCTAATATTGTTTCTTTTGTCAACTTTTCATTGCACTCTTGCAAAATCTTGATAACTAAATTTTTAGCTAATTCTCTGACTTCGTAAGGTGCGGTCTCGGGGGTATCTCTGAGTATAAAGAAAACAGATCTTACCAATTCAAACTGCCTCTTGAAGAACCAACTGGGTGGTATTCTTAATTCTTCGAATAAAGTCTTCAAACCCAATATACCTCCTAATTTAGTATGATAATATTCATTGTAACAGCAATGGGTGAATTTGTAAAACATTGTCCTAAAAATTGGCGAATACAATGCGTTTTCATCAGATCCAAATATGATAACGGAAGTCTCATATATCTTTTTGATCAGATCAATACCCTTCTGTCTAACGTCTTTATCCCAAAAGCTCAACGCATAGTTAATTGCATTCAAAAAAGTTGTTTCGTCAATAAAGCATTTACCTTCTTTATCGTTCACTGAGAAGGATCTCTCCTTCTTCACTCTGTCAATAACAGAGGTACCGACATAGATTAAGGTGAAATGTGTTGTTATTCCGTCAATTAATTCACTTGCTTCATCTTTAAGTTCTGGGATTGAAATAGAAAAGAATAAAATTTCTAATAACCTAAGGAATAACTTTTGTTGACGATCCAACTTAGAGATATCTTTAATATCTGAGTCGGATAATTCAATGCCATCTTCTATTTCCGATGCTTCGCTTACAGCATCACTTTTCAAATTTTCAATGCATTTAAGAAGAAACTTCGAGTATTCTTGCCCATCCACTGAACCTGGTCTTGTTGTGTCAATAAATAATTTCAAAATTCCAGATAAATATTTAAATGCACTAATTCTATAATGTATTTTAAGTCTTGGATCTTCCAATAAATCAATTGCAGAACGAATACCTGGTGTTATTGAAACAGGAATTTCCCCATTTAAGCCATGAATGGTGAATAATGCATTTACTTCCTGGTCTAATTCTCCCAGGAAGACTAAACTTTGGCACGGCTTGAAATTTTTGTGGTTTCTACCTCCCAATTTACCTAATATTCTGATTGCTGTGTGAGAATGTTGGTGATGGTATGGTACAGGTTCTAAATGCTTCCATAATGCTGCCATTACTTCATCAATGACAGGCTCAATCATTGGATCAAAATACTCAGCTGTCAAATTGTCAACACATAATTCGAATGTTCTCAAACCTTGAGTGACCAATTCTTGGGTACCATTCAAGGCATACACTAAAGGTCTTGTTAAATGATTCAAGTGAGGAACTAAAACGGAGAGTCTAACTGGAACAGTCAAACACAATTCAACATAAATATCTCTCTCATAAGGTCTCCTGCTATTAGCAATCATTTTATTGAGGCTTTCCAATAATACAGGTAAAATAGGCATTATTTCCTTGTAGAGGTTTTCGAATCTTCCTCCACTGATACTTCTAAACAAAATTCGTACTAAATACGAATATACAATTGGCTCTTCTGCCTTAGTTGCAAGCTTCAATGACTCCAAAATTAAATAGTTTAAATGAGGTAAAATAACACTCTCGTTAGCTGTAGGGAATAAGTTGACAGACATGAAGCATAATTTGAATAACCTAATCAATATGTTTGATTTAATCAATTCAACTCTTCCTAACTCATCGAGTTTTGATTTCAAAAATGAGATCAATATTCCTGAAAAATTGGCTGAAGTTATTTCACTTGCAAGGAAAAATTGAGGTAAATGTAACAATGCTGCATTTTCAAGCATTGATTCAAACATGAAAGGTAATTCATATGTAACAATTTCGTTGAATGAAGCAGGGTCTATATGAATGAATATAGTTGCAAAGATTTCCATTAAGTCTTTCTCTTCTTTGGAAGAAGTTATTGGTAAATTTGGTCCACCAGTGGAAAAATCAAACGACTTACCTGTTGGAATGCTAGGTTTTGATTTGGAAACAGAAAAGAATCTTAAACAACTGATACCACCTCTGAACAAATTTCTCAAGATATTGACTTCTTCGAATGATGTTATCTTTGCGGAATCATTCCACTTGTCGTAGTTTACGGTCTGGCCTGCAATCTTAGGATCTGTAGGAACTGGCTGAGGAGGAACAGGTGGGTTGCAATTTTTAAGGCCAAATATAACTGATTTCAAAAAAGTCATCAATGTACGGAAAAGGTAACGAGCATCTTTGAGAAGATCTGAATTTATATTTACAGGAGATGAACTTATTGGAGAAAGTTCTTCTATATTGAATATGTCGATGGTTTCAGAAGAGGAAGTACCTGGCTTGGTCTCTGTTGTATCTGATTTTTCAACATCCTTCATTTCAATATCGTCATGAGCATCATTAACATTCAGATTTTCAATCGCTTTCTGTTCAGGTTGCGGATCCTTGTTGTCATTTTCCAATAATTTATCTTCATCAATTGTATCGTCTTTAGTTTCTTCGCCCTCTAATTGATCGACCTTCCTGCTGCTGTATCTTTGTATAGCCTTTTTAGATTCAATTTCCTTCTTGGTTCTCTTCTTTTCAAATTCGTTGTGCTTCCTTATGGTATAGTCGTACTTTCTATTTAAGCTTTGGAATCTTTTAGCATACGAATCAATTATTATCATAAAAAGTTGTCTACCCTCTAATTTATTTGGTAATTTCATTATTCTTTCGACTAAGTTCAAAAGTAATTTTGCACTCATAATTTGAACAGTTAGGGCCAACAGATCGTCTTTCAATAGATCACAATATATTCTAACGGTTGACCATATTTGCTTAGGGGTTAACTCATTTCTAACGTTATGAATAAAATCTGCAACGGTTGAATAAGCTAATGGTCTCAATGTTTCGAAGGAAGTTAACCCTTCTCCTATTAATATCTTTTCATCAAATAATAATTCTATCTTGGGAATGAATTGGGTTCTGAATGGGGTCGATAAGATGTGTCTGGTTGCATGCAATAATTCTTTTCTTGCTACCGACAACTCTGCTGGACAATCTTGTAATAATCGAAGAATAACATCAGGCACTATTTTACTCTGCTCCTGGCCCAATTGTTGATTTGCGTAACCTCTAATGAAAACATATGCCAAGAAAGAGGCAGCTTTAACTTGTCCCAAAATCAAATCACTGAAAGCTTGTCTATTTTTGATTTGTGGAGAAATAGATGTAGTGATTTTGCCCTCCTTCTCTGCCTCTTCTCTAAAGATTTTTTGCTGTTCGACCTGCAAGGTTAAAATATTTATTATATTTGGCAAAAAAGTTGGCAATGATGTCTGAACCAAATTCTTGTAGGAAGAATAGAGGGAAACCATGGTAATAGGGCATTCTGCAAGTGTCTTGAAGGAATACATAGCTTTTGCAAGCGTTTTGGGTTGTTGTGCTGAATCATCGTTGAACGATCCCGCTCCAACCACACCAGGGGACGTTTCTTTCTTACTACCATTAGTTTCTGATGCTGTGGGTGAAGATTCGGCATCCTTGTCCTTGTCCCTGTTCTTGTCCTCTTCAAAGACATCCTTCACTGTTTGAGGCATGTTCTTATAAATTTCATTGATAATATCCACGAATGGCTGTACCTTTTCACTCAAATTGGCCTTGTATGTCTTGTGCAAGCTTGTGATGATTTTCATACATAACACTCCATTATCTTCGTTTTCCTCTACTAAAATCTCGGTCAAGGTCTCCAAGATTTGTTCTGAATATGGTTGGAAGGTCTCATTCATAATTGAGCGATGGATAATCTCTAAGACCGAATTACGCAACTTATGCTCCATGGACAGACTGTTGAATGAAACTGGCACATCTTTAAGTTTCTTGATGAAAATTGGCGTAAGGTTCTTCAAGAAATACTCATAATCTGCGGCACCATTGAATGTTTCAATCATGTCAAGCAATTCAGACAAAACCGAGTGACAATTCTTGTAATCCGTGTCATCGTTAAGTCTAGAGACGAAAGTATCTAACTGAGCAATATAGGCCATTTTGGTGCTATATTGGAAATGAAAATACACTAAGTAACGAAAGGATCAATATAGGGCCCGCTTGAAAGAAAATAAAAACACAGGTATAAAAAAGAGTGTGATTATAAAAGGCTAAAAGTAACGGTATTGTATTTTTTTTTAGCCAGATATACTTCAAATTGCTACTGCGTTCTTTCTCTTCTTTTCCTTTATCTCTTTCTATGGATTTTCTTCACTTTCTCTGGTGATAATCTGTCCTTCTATAGCGTATTTACGTCAAGAGTCTTTCGAATTCGCGTTGAAAATTCGAAAATTTGAAAAAATGGAGGGCCGAAAAAAAAAAGTGGAATTTTGGTTCTATCTGTGGTAGAGAATGCACGTGATTAGCACGTGAAAAGCTTTAAATGCTGCATAAAGAGGCATACAGGCTGGTGTACCGAGATGTGTCAGAGGAACAAGACATAGTACTAATGCATGCCTAGCATAAACCTTGCTATCTATCGACTCCGCATCCACATGAGTTTCTGGTTCTAAAAAGCATTTCGTTTATTTGTTCTTTTTTTTTTAATTTTGATTTGCTATGTACTTTTATACTATGTCGCTACCTTTATTTCTTAGCTTTTCGGTTTCACCAATTCAAATAGTTTATTTCAATCGATGTTCTTAAGTTCATGATGATGAAGTTTCTACGAATTACATCTTGGGCTCAAAATTTTTATCTATCCTCTTCATTTCTTGAATATATGATAGAAATGTGCCCATGAAAACCATTAGAATGAAAGCAAACGCAGTCCAGGTCATTGCTATACTTCTACTTCCAGCAGAACAAATCAAAATGTTCAAGGAAGATGGTGCTACAATTTTTTTGGCAGTGCTTATCGCTTGTTGCTGCAACATTGAACCTAATCCCCACGTTAGCACATTTGCAAATGCAAGAAGGCAGGAGAGCTTTCTAATGAGAAATTTCCAAGGAAAGAAAGGAATAGACACCCAGAATATCATCAAAAAGAGGATCAATGAAATCACTAGAGTCGCAATTAAGGTGAATGGGTGGCACACGGCGGAGAACACTTTGGCTATGGAAATTAAGTTGATGGCTGAAGAAGCACTCGTGCCGGTTCCAGAGCTAGAAGTGATGTCGAAGTTCAAATTAACCCCGGCAAACGACAAAAACTTAGTGTCTACTTGGCTATTGACTGAACATGTAGTTTCTTCATTCAAATCTACGCACATTCCAAGGTACCCAACCCTCACAGTCATATTGGCATATTTGGAGCTTGAATTCTGTAGATCATATGCATTCTGTATATCATTAAAGAAACTGGAGCTTTCGTTGAATTTTAGCTTCACCATATAGACATCGGTAAAGCTCGAGCTATTAAATGCACATCCAGCCAAAAGAAAGCATAGTAAGAATATGGCTATAAATGTGAGGAGTGGCACTATCGTTTTCAATAGTTTGTACGTTGTTTTGACATACAATACCATTGCAAAATATACTACTTTTTCTTTACTAAACGAACCTAAAAATATTAAACCCATGCGTTACAACTTACACTTCAATATGTATATATATATACATATAAATATCTACGAAACCTGAAACATATGTGAGATGGAACTATGGGTGCAAATCAGACTGCGCAGAACTATGGAACATGTTCGCGACGCATTAAAAAAATTTATGCTAAGCTTACGATGCGTTTCATAATTCTCATAAAGTATTCTATTTGTATTCTTATATATAATAATGGTGCAGATACATGTGCATATATCGGCAGGAGTAATAACTTAGCATATTAAAATTAAGCAGCTAAAATTCTTGCAAAAGCAGTTGCAGTATACTGCTAAAACAAATTGTAAACAGCTATGCACACATTTCTAAGTATCAAGAGGACAATGAAAAGTGGTAAATAAATATTAAGAACGTCGTAATAACTGCGAACTTTAATATCAGCATGTACAGTCTTCAAATTAGGATACTTTTGCAAATTCTCGAAAGTGCCATTCTGGTAGAATTCGTCCATTACTCTATCCTTTTCGAACCAAACCTCAAAAAGCCACTGTTCGAATCTCTTCAAATCCTCTTCTTTAACAGAATCGATATCTTCTTCATCACCTGAGCCCAACGGGATATCTTCCAATCTGTAAGATTTGATATGGTGGTGTATGGTTTTAGGACCGTAGCCCAAAAATAAAAATTTCTTCAAAGTGTAAATATCTTCACCGTTTTCGCCAGTTTTTAATCCGGAGTATCCCGTAGTGATATCATACACAACTTCTACAGTACTTTTCAATTTTTTCAAAGTAATAAACAAGCCTCTCACTCTGGGTAACAAAACATGTTTCAAAACAGGTAAGCCTTTCTCTTTGCAGTATTTTTCAGATCTTATTCTAGTATGTGGAGAAGTAACTGTACCTTCAGGGTACAAGATAATTTGATATGGCCACATCTGAGTGGAATCCTTGGCCTCACCCTGGGGCCAATGCTTAATAGGCAAGGTAGATTTAGTCGTGGAAAAGACTTGTGTTACTCCATTGGCGGGTCCAAACCCTCTGGCATTGGCATCTATTTCAAGCAATTGGTTAGTTAACAAAACCTTATCCTTTTCCCATTTTCTCGACAAGAAGAGGAAATTGTAGTTCTTCATCCCCCTACCTAAAATGGGGATCCAGGATAAATCCTTCAAGAAGATGTAAACTGAGCCTCCATTGGCAGTCGATAATATGTGCCAAAGTGACAACCAGTCCGTGTAAATTTGATGGTTAGATATCACAATTGAATTCGGAGATATCACGGAGCTTAAGTGACCTCCATTGCTTGACAAGGAGAGGTTCTTGTCGACCGTTGCCGGATCGTAGGTTATCACTAGCTTCGAGGGGCTAATGATAGAAGTCACAAAAGTAAATAAGTCTATGAAATGCTTTTTAGTCAAATTGATAACTGCCTGAAGATTTGCTGGAGAATTGGCAAATACTAATTTTGCCACTTCTTGCGTAAACACTATAGAAGTACATCCAAGAATGAATATGGGGAAGATTATCGCAGTTCTGACCGCAGATACAAAGTAAGAGTGACGAGATAGCATACCTACCGCTATTGATGTGCTATTAAAATCACAGTTTCTATCAGGAAAGAAAGATGTATGTTTATCTCTGTGGAGTTAATGATGGTGCCCGGATATTATGGGGTAGTCCTTTTTTTTTGGTAGTGCGTTTGGTCCTCGGGATCGATGCCCTGAAATTTGTAGGGCATTAGGGCCCCCCCAAAAAATTGGCACCAAGACACACTAAAATTGCACTCAGACAATCCAATTAGCAAGGGGAGAAGTACAGTGTAGCACATGAAACACCAATGCTGGAAAGAGAAAAAGTGTTTTGAGGAGTGAACTGACGAGTTGCCTCATATCTTGGTATGATCCCCTTTACAAATAGGAGTATATATTGGAAAATTATGCTCAGATCGTTTGGGCCACTCCAACATGCTTGCCAGTAGTGCATGCATCGCTATGCTAAAAAAAATGGGGTAAATTAAATTTAAAGTATGCGAAAAAGAAGCTGGGCCCAAGTTTTTCCCATCTCTAACTATCGAGCAGTAGGTGAATCAAGGTGAGTGCAAAATTGTGCCGGGTTGACTTCTTTTTAGAGTTTAGGCTTCTTTAGTATATATTTAATTCATGTGACTTTAAAGTGCCCGCCGTCCAGGGGATCGTATGCGAAGGCTCTATTCTGAGAGTGCATTGTACCACCCCTCCCCTTATGTACAATTTCTTTTGTTCTTCCCTCTCGTAAAGCGCTGCTGTGTAGTTATTTTTTATCCACATGTACAATTTGACAGATGACTGCGCCGTCTTGACAGCCCTCAAACTGTGCAGACAACAGAAGTACGGAAAGTTGGCACACCAGTGCACCTATACAAACGCTAAATAAAGTATTGCCATGTATTCCCTTCCGATTAAGAGGATGGGATTTGGCACGGCCCTTCACCGGCCAGATCTGCAAACCATCGGCACTAAGTGCTTTACCCACAATTTTTTTTCACAGTTTTAGCCGACCGGCCTTTGGGCCTATGAAGCATTCCTCATGCTTACTATTTAAGCTAATCTACAGAGATGCGCATATGACTCTTTAGGCAAGTGGACCCTTCTGTGTAGCATTCTAGTGTATCTTTTATTTTTTCTTATTCTTTTCTTCAACACCTTTAAACGTCTTAGTTTTATATTTAGGCTACGCCCTTTTAAGCTGTATTATAAGTCCTACGAATGATGGGCTCTTCTTCATTGCTGTCTCTGTCGCTCCACAGTATAGGGTCATCAGATAATGATGTACTTGCTTTGGATGATGCACAAGAACACCAAGTAAATGAGTTACCTCCCACTACTCAGTCGGCACCATCATTGCTTCAGTCAGCCTCTCCTCGTAGAACCACATCCAGAGTATCGCTAGCCTCTTTGGCAACCAGAATAAAATCATCGGCTTCGAGAAAAACCAATACCGTTTCTAAAACGAAGAGAAGGGGGTTATTTGCATTTTTGGCCGTGATACCAGAATATGAAGATGCTAGAGACTACCCCAGAAGAACTAAGTTGATCATTGTATTTATTATTGCATTTGCTGCAATCACTGGTCCAATGGGGACCTCAATCATGTTACCTGCCATAGACGATGTTGCTCAGGATCTCCACACAACCACTTCGACCGTGAATCTTTCGGTGGGGATCTATTTGCTCTCGTTGGGTATATTCCCATTATGGTGGTCTGCCTTGAGTGAAAGCTTGGGTAGAAGAACCATATATGTCATTTCGTTCATATTATTCTGTGGCTTTTCCATCGGAGCATCCTTATCTCCAAGCATTGGAACTTTGATTGCATTTAGAGTCTTGTGTGGTGGGTGTTCTGCTTCGGTCCAGGCAGTAGGTGCAGGGACGATTGGGGATTTATTTATTCAACAAGAGAGAGGTGTGGCCATGGGGATATATTATTTGGGTCCTCTCATGGGTCCCTTCTTGGCCCCTATTTTAGGAGGTGTAGTGTCCCAAGCGTGGGGTTGGAGAGCTACTCAGTGGTTAATGGTGATATTTTCTGGTTGTAACGTAGTTTTGATACTTTTCGGGTTGCCTGAGACACTCAGAAAGCAAGATAATGCTACAGCTGTGAGAGATCTCCTAAGAAAGCAATTGGCGAAAGAAAACATCGATTACGAAGAGGGAATGGGCGACGGAAGGGAACAGACTGAGGATGGCTCAGAGAAGGATGACACTGTTCATAATAAAAAAACTAAAAGCACTACACCAGAGACAATTGAAAATGGGATTCCAGCCAACGCTACAAATACCACTGGTGCACATGATTACACCGATGTAGAGTTGGAAAGGATTGCAACTAATTTGTCGAGATCCATATCCAGAAGATCTGCGCCAAGAGCTGACGAGGAAGAGTTCGTTTTGGATGGAATGATGCCCACCTTATCAAGACTCAACACAAATAAGTCAGCATATTCAAGAAAGTTGACAGAGCAACAGAAATCTGAATTTGAAGCTGCAACATTGGAGGCGGCTGAAGAAAAGGACCGCATTGAAGAAACAGAGGACAAGACTTTGTGGAAGGAAAAGTTATACAACTATGCTATAAGACCGATACACTCGTTGGTATTATTAAGATATCCTCCTGTGGCCCTTGTTATTTCATTCTCATCGGTATGTTTCAGTGTCATCTATTTTTTCAACATGAGTATCACCTACGAGTATGGTAATGAACCTTACCATTTCAAATCAATCATTATTGGGCTTTTGTATATTCCAAATTCTGTGACTTATGTAATTGCTTCAATTCTCGGAGGTAAATGGAATGATAGATTGTTAAGAAAGTATGCCGAAAAACATGATGGCGACTTGGTTCCGGAATCAAGATTGTCTTGGAATTTGGTTACAGCAGTTTGCTTCGTACCTCCTGCTTGCCTTATCTTTGGATGGTGTTTGCAGTATAAAGAGCATTGGGCTGTCCCGTTAGTTGGTACTGCATGTTTTGGATTTGCATCCATGTTGATCATTGGTGCTACAGTGACTTATTTGGTCGACATACTTCCTGGAAAGGGAGCAACTGGAGTAGCTTTAAACAACTTGGTTCGGATGATTTTAGCTGCAATTGCAACGTTTGTTGTGGAGCCGGCACTAAAGGGCATCGGACCAGGTAAGCTTTTTACAATTTTAATGTGTGTCTTGATACTATCATCTGGTTCCATTGTCATTGTCAAGCTAAAGGGAAACGATTTCAGAAAAAATTACGATCTAGGTAAGTTATACGATTTATTGTAGATTTGATGCATTGCATACATATATACATATATACATACTAATAGACTCTTCATTCTAATAAATACCATTACGTGTACCTTAAGAGGAATATATCTTGGAATAAGAAATCAAGGTTGACTCCGGCACTCTTCAATTCATCCAATCTTGGCTTAATAATACCAATGAACTCATTGAATAATTTTAAATCTTTCACTTTGTAAATAGGATCTTCGGTAACCGAATCATGTGAGGTAATCGTTACCAAAGTTCCGTATAAATGCTTCTTAATGCCACCGACTAATCTGGTAATTTCTTCGGTACACCAATCTATGAGTCCTGAAGAATCAATCGAAGCAACCAGGTGGTTACCATTCACATTCTTTTGATCTCTGTCTAAAACGGGGACAATAAACTCCTTGTATGTGAAAATTGTCTTCTTCACAATGGATACGTAAATGATAACCATATTGGACAAATAATTAACTACATCAATTTTAGTTGAGCCTTGAATTCCTACTACAAGTTTCGAAGCGGTGACATTAAGGTGTTGTGACATAGCCTGTAAGTATGCAGTCACCCCCTTCTCTAGCTGATCAAAATTGTAGAAGAACTCCATAATTTGACTTATTTCATCACCCTGTAGGATAGTAATATTATGCTGCAATTCGAAGATCAAGTTTTTTTGGATCTTCACCTTTCTGGAACCTATTTTGATATTTATAACTTCAATGAGCAATTCGATTTCATCTTCCAAATTGGTGGCCGATGGATCTTCTTCCTGTAGTAATTGACGTTTCCTTGAACCCTGCTCAAGGCTAGCTTCAATGTTCGCAATTTTGTTTTCGATGTATCGTATCAATCCCACAGATTCCAAGAATTTGTTGTGAGCGATTTCTACATCAACTTCATCGATACGATCTTCAATTCTCTTCAAATCATTGAAGAACGCTGAGCTTCCGCTATTGCTATTAGATGAGCCGAGTTTTGGAGAGCCATTCTTAAAATCATGAGATCTGTTTCTTGAGTGCACTTTGGCAGAAATATCTTGTAAGACAACATCTGCACTGAGTCTCTTTATACTCTTAGATTTAGATATAGAGTTACTATCTTCCTCACCTATGATTCCAGAGTTTCTTATGGAGTCCCTCAACAGTTTTTTGTCTTCATCATCACCACGTCTTCCAACACTACGACGACGGCTCTCTTCATTAGCAAGTTCAAATGCTCTTTCCTTTTGGGCAAGCTCATGTTGTCCCTTTCTGAAAGCTTCCAGTATCTTCATGAAATGGTCGTATCTATCAGTCTGATATATATAAGACATCGAATTAGACTTCAAGTTGATTGAGTAGGTCTTATTGTCATCTACTTTCCCAGATCTGTTGATTTGTGTCGGTGGTGTTATTTCAGAGAATTTCACATCATGCAAGGGCCAACAAAGCACAGCCTGAAGTTTCGACTTGGAGCTTGTTGCATTGTTTGTGTTGTTATTTCCATTGTATGCAGCAGATGATCTAGGAGTGTTCGATGCAGATGGCGTTGTGGGCGCTACAGTAGCAGTATCTTGACCTGAGGAGTATTTCTTTGTTGCTATCAAAATCACATCGTTTAAAATGAATAAATGTGCTGGTTTCACTATTTTCCAGTTCCCTACATTGATTTCAGACCAGCGGCCACTTTCCGCCAAGATATGGCGCCCTGGGATCGGCTGGATGAATTTAGAAGCACCTTCAACGTGCTTAAACAACGACTGGAGCTGATCATTCCACATTTTTTCAAGATATATGATTGAAGAGCGATCTTTTCTCTTGGTGTTAGCTTTCAGGCTGCCACCGTTGGATGCCAGTCTGTTGGCGTTGTACTGTGATGACGAGTCGTTTTCCAATTCAATTCTCCTCTGTGCAGCATCTTTGAAATCATCTAAGATCTCGTACAAGTCTCTGGTGGTAACACGTAACTGCAACAACTCATCCTGGGTATCCTTCAAGTCATTGGTTAGCTCCAAGATATTCTTCTGATTTTCGTTTATGTTCTCCTTGATGTCCCGAGTGACCACCGCTTTCTGCTTGGTGAGCACCTTGTAGTATTCATCTATTTCTGCGGCTGTTCCCCCTGCCAAGTCTCCCATTATTCTTGTATTGACCTCGTCTCCAGCAACCTGTTGCTTGTACTGTGTCGTACCGGTCAGGATGGCAGACTGGTTGGAGGTAGCTCTATACAACTGCGGAAGCTGCGGAGCATTCAGCGAGTCGTAGCCGTTTCTATTCCTATTTCCTGCGGCGGCACTGGCATGAATACTCATTCTTCTTGAAGCTTTACGATTAGATGCGGTGTTGGGGGTCAAGTAGTCCCCTGCACCTCCTCCGGCACCACCGCCACCACCACCTCTAATTGATACATTGCTACCAGAAACGGGTCCACTTCCTGGATTGAGCATGCTACTCTGTACTCCGTATGGATTGGGGTTGTTTCCGGGCACTTGGAGCGAATTGCCTGCCCCATTGCCCAGCTGGGCGTTGCTCTCTGTGTATGAAGCATTGGCCTTAGCATACGGGTTCGATTTGATGGCATTGGACTGCCACGGTGCCCTACTTTTACGATGAGCGACCTTCGTGTCAAAGTCCATAATGAAAAGCTGCAAAGTACGGTCTATTCAACCTGGTTTTGCTTGTAAAGTATGCTGTTGTACCAACCGGTGTCACCGTTGAACGTTCCGCTTGACGTATCGTGAAATTCGCTTCCCCAAGGAGAACCAAAAAAAAAAAAAAAAAAAAAAATAAAAACAAGCTAGCTTTAGTAGTGTGCCCCTACCGAAACCTATCGCCAGCTTCGTTTTTGTTCGGGTGTGTGGGTTTTTTCATACACCTCAAATTTTTCCTGCCAGGAAAAACAAAATTTCATTCAAACGTAAGCAGTCGTTTCATTTTAAAGGTGTACGTTCTTCTTTAGCGGTAGAACCATTTAAGATCTCATCTGATGTCCTTAACAAGCACCGAGCTAAATTACTTGGTGTGGCGATATCTCCAGGAATCAGGGCTGGATTTGGCGGCATATGCCCTCGAAAAGCACTCCCAGTGCCTGTCCTACGAAGGAAACAAGAACCTTGAAATTATCAAACGAATACAACCGGGGTGTCTCATAGATTTAGTGCAGAAGGGGATACTATATTCTCTCGCAGAGCATAAGGCAAGCACAGAAGAAGATAGTAAGCGAAAAGAGCCGCCATTGAACTCGATTTTGAGCTTGTTTGGTGCTGTGTTGGAGGACGAACACCTCGAAGAGTACGTGAGGAAAGCTGGGCTCAAGGACAGTGCAACATGTGACGATATAGAGAAAAAGGGAATAATAGAGGGCAACGGGAACGGTGTGGCCAATGGAGGGGCAACCTCAGGTGAACCCGGAGCGAAACAGGAGTACAAACCAGAAGGAACCGTACGCTCAACCCCACCAGACAGCAACGCAGAAGAGAAAGAAGATGACCATCGGGGAGAACATACAGACCTGACTGGAGCTCATCCATCGGCAGGACTGCAAGAAGAAACAGACGAAGGAAAACCAGTAGTTGAAGAGGAAGTGATACCTGCATTTAATACCAAACTTATCCATCCTAACATTACATTTCCCTCAAGTATAACGTCACATTGGCACCCCAAGACAGAGGTGTTCGCCTACGGCAGAGAAGATTCGCTAGCTGTTATAGTTGCCCTCCTGGGCGACCTGATTGCAGAAAGTGTGACGCTTACGCATTCTACTATATCTGGTTTGGACACCAAGAACGAAATCAGTATAGTATCGTGGGCTCCAGCCGGGAACATCATAGTAACATCAGCAATTAACGGAGAATTAAGAGCATGGTCGCCCGACGGGAAGTTGAAAAATATAGCAAACACCTCGACATTCCAGTCGACTGAATTGACCAACCAGTCGTCCACCATGGTTTCTAATTTGATATGGAGTGAATCTGGTCAGTTTTTGCTTTCTCTCGATATACATAACCAGGTTTGTCTTTGGAATGGTAATAACTTGAGTCTCATCCAACAGGTAAGACCACCAGATGAAGAGACTAACCCAGACGATGAAGGTGTGGTAGATGAGGGGACTTCCGGCTCTGATATCCAACTCATAGATGCTTGCTGGCTTGATGAAAGCAAGTTTGCGATATCGACATCCAAACACACCATCAAAATTTTTGCAATTTCACACACCCACCCTTCAAGCTTCGGAGGTTTACCTCTTGCCAAGCCAATTGGGTCATTATCTGGCCATGACCACCCTATTTCAATTCTCAAATTCAATAAGAATTCCAAGATTCTAGCATCATGTTCTGACTTCGATTACATCATTAAGATATGGCACAGCAATTCACTTCAGCACTCGTTGCTACTTAACGTTTCCAAGGATGACAATCCTTCGAACCTAATCTTGCATAGAACACCAATCATCAGTTTGAGCTGGCTCGATGATCATATACTAATGAGTGTTTCTATGGAAGGAGTAATAAATATATGGAACGTGAAATCTGGAGAGGTAATCGTCAGTACTAATATCTCCGAGACTACCAAAGAGAGCATCCGTATTGAAAAAGAGGGTGAAGACGACATAATGAAGGATGTAGATGCAGAAAACGAGGAACAGAAACAAGAAACTAAAACTAGACAGGAGCTGGATAAATTCATTTTATTCAACGCCTCAGTTTCTTCAAACAATAAATGGTTGGTGCTTGGAGACGATCTCGGAAGAGTAACCATTTGGGATGTTTCCTTGGAGTCTTATCCTAAGAAAGTGGATGGATCCACACATTCAGTATTGCGTTGCCTAGGAGTGTATGAACACGAAGGCGTGAAGAGCGATTCAACTGATATTGGAATATGTGATATCAGCTGGAGCTCTGTGTCGAATAAAGTGTGCGTTTCCTACAAGGGATGCGATAGTGTAGTGTTTGACTGGGCATGATACGGCGGGTTAGCACCTTGGCTTAGATATATATATATGTATTATAATAGTATAAAGATTAATTGAAGTAATTTATTCGTTTTTGAAGTCTCCGTCTTAAGCAGTAGTAGCAGCAGCAATGGTTTCAGCAGCATCTTTGACAAACTTGGCAGTTTTTTGTGGTTGTGGGAAGAAGACGTCCATGTAACAAGTGAATAAGGAGATGATAGCGAACAAGATTCTCAACAAAGGAGGTTGACTGGCAGAATCTTTGTTGTCTTCTTCCTTATGGGCCGGTTCGTTCAAGTAAGCCTGAACTGCTAAGAAAACGGCAGACCAAGATAACAATTTATTTCTCATGAACATAGCTGCCATGGGTAAAGTTTGCGAGACCATACCTGTTGCTTCAGCACGAGCCTTTGCGGGGGAATGTTTGTAGCTGAAAAGTTAGTAAAATTGAACGAAATTTCTCAGAATTTCCACAGAATTATACCTAGATAATTGTACTTACGGTATCACCAAGTCAGGTCTAATTACAGATTCAGACATATTGTTATTTGTAGAGTTATAAAGGAAGAACCCTCCAGTTGAACGATCATGAAATATTTCAAAATTGGGAATTTTTTGTCAACGATAATGTACTGCATATACGCATGGGGAGGTTCTGTTGATACTTTATATGCAGTGCGATACACAGTATGGTAGGGCTACACTAGGAGATGAGACTCCACAGTTGGTTGGTTTGTCTATTACTATAATACATATCTTTCTCTTTGTTTGGGGTATTGGATTCATTTGTTGTTTCTGTATGATTCTTGTTTAGTTCATACTCGTCCTACTTCTCTAAAACTATTAGTAAATCCCTTTGCCTGTAGTATTCTCCAACAATTACTATCACCATTTCGATAGTGTAGCTGGATACACTACTCAAGTCCGGCTTTTCTCTTAATTTGATAGCTTTCTTGGCTAATCCTCTCACTATCGCAAATTCGCTATGATCAAGCAAGTTATCTAATCGGAGGAATAACATATATATCCACTTGGATAAGTTAGCTGGTGTGTTGGTGCTGAGCCACTGGGTGCAGTAGATAAGTAGTTTGATTGCGGTTGCATGATCAACGGAATTAAATAGTAACTCTATGCTTGGCCCAGTGTTCTTTTCAAATATGTACTTCCTCCATGAGGCTGCGGTTTCAGGCAAGTTATACGTTTTCAGTGAAGAAACCATCTCTATTCTATGTTTATGGGTATCTACTTCTTCCTTGAGTAGAAGAAAAGCTCTCATTAAGTCTTCTTTCCATGCCAAACGTGCAGCAGCACTTGAGGGGTCATCTCTGGGTTCATTTATCTCAGGCTGACTGGCAAGTTCCCTCTCTTTCTTAACACTCCGTTCTCTCTCCACAAAGTGTACGTGTCTATCTGCTTCTGCCTCTTGCCGCACTTCTGCCAAGTATTTCATTACATCTTCTCCTTCGATATCTACATCGGTAGATAGAGGGAAGGCTGGATGCTGCCCAAAGATCTCATCTAGTGGTCCCTGTGTATAAGTTTTCTCATCCTCATTACCCTCTTGCTCACTTTTGTGCCTTTTATTAGCTACGTTCTCCGAGCGAATGTTGGCTGAGCTCCTGATCATGAAGAAATGTAAGATGAAGACAGTGTAGTAGTACAAAATTTTTTTTTCTTTTGAAGTTCACATCTTATACGCTTCTCAATAAAAAATTGGTAGCATTGTCATTTTCTTCTTCTTTTTGTATGTCATAACAATCAGCTTATGAGTAAAAGACAACGTCATGATGAGGATGATGATGACGGTAGTGAGGTAGATTCAGGTCAACTAATCAGTGAATCCTTTTCACCAATTTTCTGCAACACTCCTCCTTGCAGAGAGTTGAAATTCAGCTCCTATGAAATGTACGAGTCTCACATCCTTTCCAACCATTCACACAAATGCAGCGAGTGTAAGAAAAGGTTCCCGAGTGAATTTATGTTGGAATTGCATATCGAAGAAAACCACAATCCATTTTTTACAATAAAGAAGGAAAAAGGTGAAAAGGTATACAGATGTTTTGAGTCCACTTGTTCTAAGGTATCACTGGAAAGAAGAAAGAGAAGATTGCATATGATAGATAAACACGGATATCCCAAAAACTACAGATTCAATATCGTCGATACTGGCTTAAATAAGACCACTTCGTTATTAAGGTGAAACTGAAGTAAGTTTTCAATGCTAAAGGTTGTATAATGCTATATATTTTTGATGGTGATGATGATGATTGTGATGATTATTATTTTTTTTTTTTTTTTTTTTTTTAATATCTGTCTATGGTTCCGGAGTTCCAACTGCTGGAGAAGAAGTCTTCCCATTGCCGTTACCATTGACTGGTAATTTTCTTTTCTTTCTTGGTGCGACTACTGGTCCCTTGGTCAACTGTGCTAAGATTTTCTTATCGAACCCTGACCCGCACGTCGGGCACTTTTCCAGTGAGGGTATGAAGCTCATAATACACAAGCAGACACTACAGACGTACCCCATGTCGACGGATTTTCCAGTGATAAAGCAACTTGCTCTGTAATTGGTGTTTGCATTAGTGGGCAATATAAGTAGCGGTCTAATCGAAGGCTCAACGAAGTATGCTGTACACAACACTTGAATCAAACCTTGGGGGTTCTCTATATGCAAATAGATCCCATTAGTAGTGTCACACGCCTGCTGTAGGTACGCAGAATTGTGGGAACCAAGCTTGGCCACGTCGATGGGCAATCTCATCTTTTGAGCAGCAAAGATGGCATTCATAATAGGTATATAGTTAACATCAGATTCATTATTTGCAGTGATGATAAGGACTCTCGATTTCATTGATGTAAGGTTTGTAGAATGTGTACCATTAGACCCAGTTCCGCCATTAGCACCACCGGCTCCACCACCACTGCCTGAGCCGCTTCCACCCCCCGAACTACCACCTCCACCACCGCCATTTCTTCCTAAGGCAGCTGAATTAGTAGTGGTACTGATAGCAGAAGCAGTAGTTGTAGAAATGGATTGGTCCAAGTTTAGAATCCTATTGGTGTAGGTAAGGACCATACTCAAGGCACCAGATAGAGTAGACGTAGTCCCGGTCTCAGATTGTTCCAACTCTTCATCTATGAACTCATTAAGTTCCTCCAAAACCGCCTCATCCACCAATCTAAATTGTCTGTACATGTTCTTATTAATCAAGCTTGGCGAAGGTTCCTTCTGCGCTTTCTGATCCTTCCCATCCACTGGCGATGTGGATTTCTCCTTTTCGGCTTCTTTCGTTGGGTTTGGGTATAAGAATTTCGATCCATTTGCCGTACTAACGACAAAAGCTACCTGATTCGAATTATTAAGAGACAAGTGGGCGTTAAGAAACACCAATAGTGATTTAGCTACCTCCTGTAAAGTAATCTGATCTTTCACACTGTACCAACTTTGCGGTGTCAAGTCTAAAATCACTGTCAAGAGCGATGGATCGTCTACGGGGACTTCTGCAGTACCTATTTCAGTGAAGGCGTTATCAGATATTGCGTCCATTACAAGCAAAGTAGAGAAATTAAGCACTTGAAGAGCACAATCTTATACAAAGAAGAGAGTACTAAGGCACTCTTCCTCCCAGGAAATTTCCATGACTTTTTTTGTATGTATATATAATTCTATATGCAGGACGTTCATATCAGTGACAAATGCAACAAAAGCAAGCAAGCAAGTATGGGGCCAAATTAGCTAGACTCCAATGTCTTCAAACCAGTCTTCTGGTCTTTCCTTGATAAACTTGGCCATCAAGTCTTTACAATCTTGGTTATTCATGTTGACGACTTCAACGCCCTGAGAGCGGAGTAAATCTTCTGCACCCTGAAAGTTGACGTTCTCGCCCAATACGACTCTTTTGATGCCATACAATAAGCACGCACCTGAGCACATGTTACATGGAGACAATGTGGTATACATAGTACAGTTTTTGTAGGCTTTTCCATCTAATCTGCCTGCATTTTCAAGTGCGGACATTTCACCGTGAAGAATGGCGGAACCCTTTTGGAATCTCATATTATGTCCTCTACCAAGGATGACCCCGTCTTCACTAATTAAAGCACCTCCGATTGGAACACCACCTTCTTCGAATCCTAGAAGAAAAGAAACATGTTAGTTATCAAAAAAAAAAAAAAAAAAATCCGAAATGGCTCGATAGGGCCTCGAGCATCACCCCTGGTACCCTTGGTACCTTTGGTAGATCAGGGGAAAGCCCCCCAAAAGTCCGAAAAACCTCCCTATATGTATGCTACTTACCCTTTTTAGCCTCTTCCAATGCAATTGCAAGGCCCTTAGAATCATCAAATGCCATTTTAACTACTTATTGTATAACTTCAATCCCTTCAAGAAGAAAGAGCAACTTCATGATGGGGGAAAAAAAAAAGCAAAAAAAAAAAAAGCACTTAGGTTACATTCCGTGACTGACCTGTATATAAGTGCAACGGTTTTCTCGCTTAAATCCAACGAACAACGTTTTTTTTTTTTTTTTTTACAGCATTGAGCTCGTAATTTGGAGATTTAAAGTGGAAAACGAAGAAAAGAATAAAAAATTAGCAAAAAAAAAAAAAAAAAACAAAAAGAAATTTTACATTCATCTAAAAAATACTCAATGTGCATTGGGGACTGGATAACGAAGGCAGAACTGATGACAGGAGGAAAGGAGTATACTATTCATTGGTTTCGCTTCTGTATTTACTTACCGCTGTGAACCAATATAATACGTATTTACGTATATGGTAGTTGAGACTGAGAAATTTCCACCAGTGACCCGTATCTGCAAATATGTCTTTGTTTCTTTCACCTTTCTAGTACTACCAGCCTTACCTCGATCTCGATCGCGGCTCAGGCACATCTTCTGCTTCTACTGGTACAAATGAATGAAGCCATTTCTATCTGTCAGGATCAACAATCTGGTTGGAGCCTGACATAACTCAATACCAGTAATGACATCTTGGTGTCTAGGGATGACCTCTGGTGTAGTAGTGTTTGTAGCCAGCGAGAGTGCGTCTCGTTTGAAGAACCTCTCGTTAATTAAGCTCAATGACAGATTAACTATGTTATTTGTAAAATGTACACTTTCATCCTCCAGGTTGAGCGACATTGACTTCTCCGGGTCCTGAATATCCCATACTATAATTCTCTTGTCAGCCGTGGCAGTAACCAAAAGTTCTTCCTCACTGGTACCCATATGAACAGCCCCAAGGTATGTCATGCTTGGGTCTACATGCCGCACGTTCAAGTCAAAGTCCAAGTCAACGTCTAGGACTAGTTTGCTGATTTCTGTGTCTATGCTAACATCGGTTTGCTCTAAATTGTAAAGCTTCACTCTAGGGTTCGGAGTCTGAGAACTAAAAACTTGCCTGCAAGTAAATGAGGGAATATCCCACACGGACACGTCCGAGTTTCCAGTCCCGCCAATCATGGCAAAAGCTGTGAAGGTAGCATTATTATCAGATTTCAGATCCTTTTGAAGATGAGAATGTTGCTTTTTAATATTATTTCCAACTATTCCTACAAGTTTTTTAATTGGGCTCAGCACCTTAGAAATACCTTCGCCGCCTTCAATGTCGTCCCTTCCGGTATTCACGCTCCAAGACCTTAATAACATCTCAAATCTTAAATCCCAAAGACAAAGATTGCCCTTGTTTGTACCTAAAAGAAGCCAGCAATAAGTCAGGTCCACTATAAATGTGGATGGAATTCCTAAAAATAATGAGTTCTGCAAGTCCAAAACCTTCTCCATTTTCAAAATATCAAATCCAACTATCTTTGACAGCGATGTAACTCCAATTAGTACAGCATTATTATCATTTATCATATAGTCTAATGACAAACAATAACCTGATTCTGATACATTCAACTGAAATTCTCTGATTAGGACACATTTTGTATATTTCAAAATTTTGTTGCTTTGAGATTGGTTCTTTGAGTTACCTCTTGACACTTCAACTTTATATATTCTGACGAACCCGTCTTCTGTACTTACTGCAAAAGCGTACCTCTTAGGGATAAATTTGATGCAAGTAATCGATGAATCTAAATTAAGTATCAAGTTGGCACTTTTGGCCATCGTATTCCTTTCAAGTTTAGTAATGTCCCAGATTCTTAATAAACCTGAATCTGATCCGGTAACAAAAAATTCAGAACTATCACAAATGGCTAAGGCATTAATGCTGTCAATATCAATGGTGGTATTGGTATTGATTTGTGAGATACATGTTCCTTTCAATATATTGGTGTGCTCTTCGAAAGGATCTCCACCCTCCGATGTCCTTTTTGAAACAGATCCTCTCTTTTTTCGAATAATTGGACCAAACTCTGAAAAACTCTTGAATGATGGTTTAAACTCAATTGAATTCAAATAATTCAACATAAATGGATTATTGCCAGTATAACTGTGTCTCATATTAGCAGTTATGACATTATGGTTGTTTACGCTGAATACTTTATGCGTTGAATTGACATCTTTTGTAGAGTGAACATGGTGATGGTGCAGGTGATTACCGAGTCCAGTAGCCTCGTGACTACTTGATTCCAATTCTCCGAATACATTTGCCTGAACAGTTTGAACTGAAGCCTTCACTCGACCAAAATTTGGTAAGACTAAACTATTAGATTCACGGCGGCCAACAACTTCTCCACTGTTAGCCAATATATGATCATTGCCATTATTTGAAATATCACTTTCATCTTTTCCACTAGTTGGATAGTACTTTGTTTCAGAAGTACTTGTTTTTGCAATCGGCTCAGATTTGTAACACAATTCAAAGAAAATATTTCTTGGGATAAGATCCGCATGGTTAATTAATTCGAATTTGCTTCCTTGAGCCAAGTTAGATGCTACTGATCTCTTCTTGCTGTATGTATAAATGAAATTTCTCAACATAAATATCTTCCAAAGATCCTTGTGTTCCAAACCAACCGATTTTAATTTGAATAGCCACTGTTTGTCTTCGGGAGATAATGGAACAGTTGAGTTTTTACCATTTGAATTTTTGAAAACAACGTCCGCCAGAGGAGCATAGACTGACATACCTAAACTGGTAGCATGCAAGTAGCTACTATTAGCATTTTTGAGATTGTGTGCCAAGTTTATTTCTTTGCTAGCAGATAGCAGCCAGAACAATGACTTATTTGTAGCATTCAATGACCATGTAACAGCTAAATCAAAGACAGGCTTCGTTACTGGCCGCGTCAAACATGGGTATAATACATTCCAGTCAAATCTAGCAATGTCATACGATAAGTAAGTCTTAATCAAAGGAAACAAAAAGCAATATCTATCAGCATTTGATAAGTTATCGCTAACAGATAATATGATATTTAAGACAGACTGTCTAACCCATTCATTTGGGTGCAAAACCAAGTGCAAACAATTAGTTAAGATTTCGTTATAAACACTAAGGGCATTAAATTCCGATTTTGGATTGATCAATTTATCTTTAATGACTTTATTGAAGATCTCCAATACTTTTAAAATGACGAAAAGCTCCAGGTCACAAAGGGTTTGAATTAAGAGAGGGAGTAAGTATTGTTCAAAAGAGAGTACACCAATAATGGGTCCCAAGGTTAGCAAACAATCTAAAAAAGCCAATCTTAGTTTTGTATCTGAATCATTCAAAAACGTCAAAATGTGTGGTAGGATTAAGTTGTTTGTTTTCTCAATGCCAAAAAATTGACAAAGTGGAAGTATATTCAGGATTAGATTTAACTTGACTAACGAATTAGAATCACTTAATATTGTCAGAGTCAAAATTTCAAAATCAGAATCTAATCGATCTCTTGACATATTAAACGTGTTGTACTCATCGTCTTGTGAAGGATTCTCCAATGCAGTGGGACTCATTGAATTGTTTTTGAAATCCTTAGATAAGAGCCAAAACTTTTTAGCACAGTTTGCAAGGCAAGGTAAACAGTGGGCGATCGCTATCTTGATAAATATTTTTTCTTCTTTGTGCATATGAGGAGATTTCAATAGGGCTGTCAACTTCGGAATAAGATACTGCGGGAAGATAAGAGCATTCAATGGAGTAATTGACGAACATGAAAGTAGGAGAGTTGAAATGGACTTGAGTGCAAATGCAGCAATATTGGACGAGGCACCTTCAGAGTATACTACTCCAGAATTTTCAGTGCTCTCTACTGAAATAGATGCGAAATTGTTAGTAGATGATGTTTCGAGGTATTCGTCTAAAAGAAAACATAAGTATGGAAGTGATCGGTCCAATTTGCATTCATCATTAATTCTCTCAGAAAGAGCGAGAATAAGCTCACATGCTTTCAATTTCGATGACGGGCGTTTCAAAGATTTGATAAGTGAATACACCACGTTAATAATTATCAAGGAAGATTCATCACCTTGAGTGTTGCCTAACTCTTCGGTAGACTTTATTTTATAATGGGGAGGCATTCCCGGTAGGCTTAGTCTCAATGGTAATATCTCTTCATCGTTGCCATCAACTCCCACGTCTTCTTTGTATTGATAGTTGAGATTCTTAGATATTTTGTCAAAATTTGCATAGATGAAATCGATCTTTAAATCGCTTGGGCTTATGTTATCGTTTCCCGTCGGCACAATAAACAATTCATTACTGTTTATTTCTGCCATGAAATCATACAAGAATCCATCAAAGAAGTCAGGGAATAAGGTGCCTTTGTAATCTTCAAGAATTGAATGGCAGCTCGAAGGTCTGTCCTTTGGATCTATACTTATCAACTTTGTTATTATTTCTCTTACGCCAGGTGGTTGTATCCTAGATAAATCAGGAATATACTCTCCCTTGATATACTTAAACAACGAAGACAAAGTGAAAATGGCGTCACCTTCCAAGAAAAGCTCTGCAATTACACACCCCAAACTGAAGTAATCCATTGCGTTGGTAACGGTATCCTTTCCAACGAATTTTCCTTCCTCATCGTAATTATTTATAAGTTTAGAAGCTTTGGTGGTGGAAGAGTTGTAGAATCTTTCCGGGGCCAAGTAGCACACTCTACGATCTGAGCTATCAAAGAAAAAGGAGAACTGATTCGGGTTGTCCTCAGGTATGTATGTGGGCTTGATATAAGATGCAAAATCCGTAAGCATGAGCCAGTTCCACGACGTAACTAGGAAATTCTCCAACCTCAAATCTCCATGATGTATCTTAAGCTGGTGCAATTCGTCGATAGTTTTTAGCATTTGATACATGAGAAACAACTTCTCTATAGGCTGTAAAAATGGTCTAATAGATAAGCGATCGTACAAGTTAGTTTTACAATGTTGTCTAATCAAGTAACCAGCTCGATCTGTTTCAATTATGTTTGACCATGGAAGAACGTTACTCAACTTCTTCGAATCTGTGGACGCTGCCGCCAACAAAGACGATTCCTTCACTATAAGTTCGGTGACATCCTGTAGATTTAAAGTATAACTAGCGTTTGATGGCTTAATTAGAATCTTGATTACAATAAGACATCCACTTTTTTGGTCAATAGCCTTTATCGTCTTGAGGAATCTTGAATTGTTTACGACTTCTATATACTGTATGGAGTTCAAAATATCGATATATGACGATATCGCAATCGTTGGTGCGGAAGGTGCTAACAACGAGAGTTTGGCTCCCATCCCAAGCAAAATTTATATAAATATTGTTCTATCTGGATTGCGATTGAACTCAATTACCAAGAGGCAACACTTCAGTTCTGATAGCTACAGTCTGCAGATTGAGAAATCCATATCGCGATTAAATTAGAGAGGTATGCAGTGTGCAGGAAATGGAACACAGTAGATGGACTAGTCCACTGTGAGAGAACGTATAGCAACACAATGAAGCGTATAGTGGAGTAGTACAGAGATTAACAAATATTTTTTAGAGATATTACATTGAATTAAGTACTGTTTGTCGATATTGTCATATATTACATTATTACACCAATTTTAAAAAAAGCTATAAGCATTTATATATTACATAGAATTACCAAATACCATATACAAACAACAAATAGTATTCCCTAAAAGTTTTTTGTTTTTTTTTACTTTAACTAAAATGAGCCTAATTAGCTTAGTTAACCAAAGTAGAAGCAGTAGCAGATTCGTACTTCCAGTTTGGAGGTAAGACAGAGACAGTTCTGTAGTATCTAGCTAATCTGTGGATTCTGGATTCGATCAAAATTAATCTGAACTTGGAGTCCTTGTCCTTTCTGTTTCTTTCTAAGTGCTTTCTGACAGAGACAGCCTTCTTGATTAAACAGTAAAGATCTTCTGGGATTTCTGGAGCTAAACCGTTAGACTTTAAGATTCTTAAAATCTTGTTACCGGTAACAACCTTAGCTTGAGAAACACCGTGAGCATCTCTTAAGATAACACCAATTTGAGATGGAGTTAAACCCTTTCTAGCATACTTGATGATTTGTTCAACAACGTCTTCAGTGGTCAACTTGAACCATGATGGAGCGTTTCTAGAGTATGGAGTGGCGGAAGAGGAAATACCCTTACCCTATAGGAAATATGTTAGTAAAAGAAACGAAATGAAAAGAAAACCGAAAGAAAGAGACGACCTTTGTGCCATGCAATACACATAGTTTTCTCTAATTTCGAGAGAATATCGATAGTAGTAAAAAATCCATCTTGGGTTTATTCTCAAATACTAATATCCATTAATTCTTCACTGAAAACGAATGAAGTTTCAAACTTTTCACATCAGGCCACTCTCAAAGAAGCACATCCATTCGGTTAAAAAGGTTGTACCAATCCAAAAGTGAAATTTATTGAAAAATTCAAAAAAAAAACATCATTAATTCTTCCAGAAAAAACAGAATTAAATTTTTGAAAGACCCACTTACACTTCAATAAAGTGGTATCGCTCAGCAAATCACTAGTGCCCAGAACAAATCTTTCCAAGAAATTACATAGAGGCATCAATCAGCAAGAGCGTATATAGTAACAATGAAGTCACATTCCATTTAAAATATGGGTGTGACGTTTTCAAAGTTTACTCTTGAAGAGACACCTCTAAATTTGTTCCTTTATATTCTTTTCCATAGAGAGAAAAAGATGGCATAATGCACCGAAAACGATCCTTACTGTTATCAAGTATATGATAGAGATTTAGTCCATGTTGTTGTCACATACAGAAGAATGCATACGACCCATATTGACTGATTTGTTTAATAGATTTCTGAAGAAGAGACTAGTAAAAATTTTTCACTTACGACAGCGAAGTCCTCAAATTTATACCAGACTGAAAAATTTTCACAGCTGCGTCTTCTTGGTATGCGCACGTACAAAACTAAGATGTGACAAAAAATACTCAGGGTTGCATGAGTGTGAATTATATATGCAGGATAGAAAACTGTATACAGTACTACGTATGGAAAACTTAACTTCGTTAGTATGGTGTGTATTTCTAATGTAGTGGTCCTATGCTATATTAGAGGAGAAGCTTTTCTAAATCTTCAAACTCTTCCTCTTCCTCTATCTCTATAAGCCTAAAAAAAAATTGTTAGTATGGGTGCCTTCGTTGAGTCTTCTCATTCGTTTCTACTTACTTTGATACTGATGCCTTATCTCTGAATAATTCTACTGCTCCTGCATACAACATCTTACTTGATTGTCCACAGGTTGGAGGTCTCCAGTAGATCAACACTAAGGGAGACTTCAATCTACCGTCAGCAGTCTTAAAAGGGTATGACAATACGATGAATCGAGCACTATTATCGGGGAGTTCTTCTATGAGATCTTCAACGTTGGTATATACTGTGTCATCTTCCTTTCTGACGTCATACGATTCCTTGTCTATTTCATACACAAGTGCTTGCATTTCTGAAGCTCTTGCGCTTTTGAAACGAAACTTCTGCAAGTCAGCGAGAGTTTCTGAGGAAAATGAATACAAAGATGGTGCCTGAAGGTTAGTAAGATTGGCTGGGGAACAAGGGAGAGCGATATCCGATGCTACTTACCATAATTGCGTATGCTGGATGGAACTAGAGTGGCTTTCACTGGACTCCTGAGCTCTTGAATTTTATTCAAGGGTATAGGAACAGTATTGTGTCCTGCATTCAGTGAGTACACTGATTACATACAGGACCAGGAATAAGTAGATACGGAGGGATCTGAAACCTATAGCTATATTCGAATCTCGTCATTATTCTTCTAAGCGATCAAAAAGCGATTAAAGTACTTCTGTGAGCTGACAAAATCTAGTCTAACAGTACTTAGCTCCTCTCTATGTATCTGTAGGCTGCTGCAGTGCTTTCTTTTAAATATGTGGCACTGAAATATATCATGTGTCCTGCACACAACACATACATACTCTGGTGAGCCTCCCCTTTTTAAAGAGCCTAGCTTGGTAAATACCTAGCAGTATTGGGACAATGCCAGACACTAATACCCTTCCACCCCTAGACCTCTGAGTATCGCACAGGATTCAGCCAGGCACAGATCCACCCTACTCCACCTAAGCTACTTCTTCCCGCCCTTAGTACTTCCCATTGCTCCTGCATGTATCCATATTTATATTCCAGCATATTGCTTTATCGGGGTTGATCAATGGAGGTC
Source organism: Dujonia railenensis (assembly GCA_935541525.1). Classification (NCBI taxonomy): domain Eukaryota; kingdom Fungi; phylum Ascomycota; class Pichiomycetes; order Serinales; family Debaryomycetaceae; genus Dujonia; species Dujonia railenensis. The sequence continues at coordinate 907,487 of CAKXYY010000001.1, read as the reverse complement.
GTGCACTCGCACCAAAACCAAAACAACACAAAGATCTTCACCAAAACAAAAGCAGACAGAAAAATGTTCAAGAAGCAGTAAACTACGGACTTTTACTAGAGGTATATCGGAAAGAGCAAGGAACATCTTGACCTGTGAACAGTGTGCTAGAGATATTGATACAGGGAGCAACATCAACCTAAACAAAAAAAAGAAAAACCCCCTTGGAAAACACAGCTTTAGCAAGACTTTCTAGAGAGCCATTTTGATTCCACATACTTTTTTCCAATGCCTAAATCAAACATTCCACTCGTTGAGTTTTTGAAGAGTAAGTATATCTATATCTTTGAGCGATTGGGACAGAGAGAGGTTGAAGTGGATAAGCGCTCAATTTTGGCCATGAATGTACCTCCTTGTCGTGGGAGGTTCAACTAGAAGGCGGGTAGAGCTGAGCAGCGGGTTCTGCTCTGGCTACAGCCCCGGTCCCAACTCAAACTCAACCCCATCTGCCTGGGTGAGCTCTTAAGTAGTTGTGAATGGAAGCCACACTTTCGAATTTACATTGACTATCTTCGCAGGTGGTAACCAATTCACACTTTCCAAGGGTCTCTTCATTTCCTTTACTCTCCCTCCATGCTTCCTCTTTACCTAGTTCCTATTACTAACTAACTCTCTTTCAGACCGGATATACCTAGGAGCCTATGACTATACCCCAGCAGATTCGCAGGACCTTGTCTACTTCACAGTAGAAGATGCCCTTCCATTCAATGCCTTCCATTTGGACTTTGGTCCCTTGCATATTGGGCACTTGTACAGATTTGCTGTTGTCTTGCACAACATCTTGAACGAGGAATCGAATCAAGGTAAAGCGATTGTGTTCTTCAGCTCTACAACCCCTAAGGAAAGAGCCAATGCCGCTTGTTTGCTCTGTTGTTATATGATATTGGTGCAATCTTGGTCGCCCCATCAAGTCTTGCAACCGATTGCACAAATCAATCCTCCCTTGCAAAGTTTCAGAGACGCAGGATACTCTAATGCCGATTTCGAAATCACCATCCAAGACATTGTCTACGGTATGTGGAGAGCTAAGGAAAGAGGCATGATCGACTTGACCAGTTTCAACTTGGAGGAGTACGAACAGTACGAAAGAGTTGACCAGGGAGATTTCAACGTCATAAGTAAAGATTTTATTGCATTCGCATCACCACAACAGAACAAAAAGGGGAGTACTAGCGGTAATGGATTGAATGAACCTTTCAAAAAGGTTTTGAATTATTTCATTGTCAATAATGTTCAGTTGGTTGTCAGATTGAACTCTCACCTCTATGATGCCAATGAGTTCACCAAGAGAGGAATTCAGCACATTGATATGATTTTCGATGACGGAACTTGCCCCACTTTAGACTACGTACAGAAATTCATAGGTGCATCGGAATGTGTTATAAGCAAAGGTGGAAAAATTGCAGTTCACTGTAAAGCCGGCTTAGGGAGAACTGGATGTCTCATAGGAGCTCATTTGATCTACACACATGGATTCACAGCCAACGAATGTATTGGATATATGAGAATGATTAGACCAGGTATGGTTGTTGGACCACAGCAACACTGGCTCTATTTACATCAAAATGATTTCAGGGATTGGAGGCATACCATGTGCTTGGACAACAGGGCAGATTCTTTCATTGGTGGCTTATTCCCACTTACATCTTACGACGACTTTAAATTTAGAATGAAACAGGAAGCAAAGCATAGAAAATTACAACACCAGCAACAAATCAATCTGTCTTCCGTCGCTGGTGGACACATGGATTCAAGTTTCCAGACCCCAATAAGAAGAAGAAAGATCAGCGGAGCCTTGGCTGCAAAGATTCAAACTGCTGTCCCCAACGATTCCCCAGGTCAGCCAAGAAAATACCTTCAAGAGGAGGGAAATATTTCGGGCACTAATATTGCTAATCATATAAACAATAGTGACGAGGAGGACGTCCAGGAAGACAAATTAGCAGAAGGAGACGACAACGAAGATGAAGGAATTGAAAACGTCAAGAGGTATAGCCCCATCAGAAGTAGCTCTAGACGCGAGCAAATTGAAGAGGTGGGCGAAGAGCGCTACGGGGATGTCCTTGTACAGAGTCCACCAAGAAGAGAGCAATCTGTTAGTGGAAACGATTGGAAAGTACTAAGAACAATTTCTGTGAATAATGGTGGTCAGCTGAGTGCCAAAACCAGTAGAACCGTGTCTGGGTCATCTCCATCCAACTCATCTCATTCGAGTATCAAGTTGCCCAAATCCAGAACTCCATCTTCCCGTGTTGCTTCAGGTAGTGGAATTGGGATCCAACCCAAGACTGCAGTTAGCCATCTTCATAAATCTCCAAACGGCATAAAGAAAATTATCAACGGAAGAAAGATATAAAATTGTACATTAACACTGAAAAGCATAAAGCCAAAAGAAAATTGTTAGAGTTGCTCCATACAAACAAAATGAAAGTAAGATGGCGCACTCGCCTCACCCCAACCCCCCTCCACTTCTTCATGCCAACTTCGATGTTAATTTGGAGTCTTGTATTTTACAACAAAATAGATATTTGTTACATTGTATACTTAATAAAATATATAAAATAGTAAAGTATATAGATTTTGGTTATTGCTGCTCTTCATATGCGGCTTCTACCACATTGAACGGTTCCTCCAAGTAGGCGAAGGCTAGTATGTCGTAGTCATTAAACACTAGCGACGATAAATCCGAGTCTTTGGAGAGTTCTATCCATTCGTTAGCGTATGGAGATGATTTATCCTTCGGAACCGCGATCCTGATATCCTCTGGGGCTATTTTAAACACTTTGTTATCGTTGGCCTCATCATCTATATTCTCTGCGAATTCGGATTTAGGCACCTCAATTTGGTCATCCTCGTCTATGAACTCTGACTTGGGAATTTCTATGTCGCCAGCCTCGTTGACTTCATCTTCGACAAGTTGTATTCCCCCTGACTGCTCTATCACAGCTGAAAGAGTTGTGGTCAAATTTTTTATGGTTTGGGAAGACTTTCCACTCAAATCCAACGGAATTAAGTACGTTGATTTTGCTCGCTTGAACTTGAGTATAGTAATCAGCAGTTGCTTAGATTTAGTGAGTTTTGGAGGCTAATGTTAGTAAAAAAATAGTTTCGGTTCATCTGCAATTACAGTATACTTACCATATCGAACTATATTTGGAATTATTACACGTTGTAGAAGAATAAGTTGCTATATATGGTACTGAAAAATCACCTAGACTGTTCTCCATGTACATCCCGATTATGCGTGGTGAGTTATGTGCAGGTCGATATGGGTGGTAGCATTTTGGCTCTTGATGGGATGAGTAGCTGTTGGAGCTAAGAGGTATAGTAGCGTAAATCTTCTACTAATATCTATTTCTTGCTTTTGAGTCTATCACCTGCATCCCTGATTTGAAAGAATCACGAGTCATTCTGGAAAATTTCGAACTTCTTTCTAGCCTTCTTCGAGTCTGGTATGCATTCTGCTGCTATAGTGCATAATGTGGGACATAGACAAGGTGTGCTATCTTTGTATAGATCTCTTCTTAGGAATATAAACAAGATCCAGAATGGTTCATTTCAGTATCCCCTATCGCAGAGTATGCCAAATTCATTCCCTATGAGCCAAGAAATCAAGAAATATAATTTGAATCTGGAGCTTTACTTGAAGTATATGCAATCTGAATTAAGGCGATCGATCCAACTAGAGTTCCGCTCCAAAAAGAAACTGGAGCAGCAGGATATCAATAAGATTCGAGACAAAATAGAAAGTGGAATTGAGTTAGATTCGGTTTTGGAGGCTTTAAACACCAACAAAGTTGATAATATACGGCCATTTTATGATTTGCTTTCCATTGTCATTCTGTTCAGGAATATCAAAATCAATGAACAGCATTGGAGAGCAGAATACCTCCAAGATCCGGAAGCTATAGATTCAGAAAGAAAGAAAGAAATGTCTCCTTTACAAGCTAAAAGATTTGATACGATTAAACAAAGGGAAAAGTCCATTAAACAGAACTCCAAATCCATCTCCAAATTGCATCATGAAAGAGACAAATTGAAAAGAGTACGAGAAGAGAGAAAGCAGAGTCATTTGAACTCATTGAGAGTGCTTCAGCGCTACTTCAAGAAGTTGCAAGGGTACCATTTAATACCAAATCCCAGTCTTCTTCCTTATACACCAGAAGAAATAGACATCGTAGATGTAGAACACTCACCAATGGTTAAGGAAAAGACTCTAATGGAAGCATATGATTGGGAGTACATAGAGGCTATAATCAAGCCAGGTCTTGCCTATGATATAAACTTCCATCATTACTATGAAAATTACAAACATATTGTTGAAAAGAAGGGCCCATATAAAGTTCATATTAGAACCACCGAGGCAGGACCACTTCCTATGCCATATTTGGAACTTCCATTCCCAAGGTTGGCTGAAATGAAGCAGATTGCGCTAGATATCAAAAGGCTGTTGAAGCTATTTCGTTTGAAAATGGTATGGGAAGTCACCCAGCAGACTATGTCACAAATTACCGAACCAAAGTTCAAGGATGGTAGTTTCAATGTGAAGGGGAGCAAAGGCTTCAGAACGGGACCCCGTACGGATGGAGATGAAGAAAGAGTATTTCCCAAATCTCACTATGAAAAATGGTGCAAATGGGAAGCTGATTGGGAATATTCGATGGAATTAGAAAGAGGGGGAGATCGCTCTGGATCCAGCAGAGCTTTCTTTGTTAGCCAATGGATGGAGTCTTTGGACATCTCCAGCCAGTACTTGGATAGAGAATTAGCTTTTTATTTTACTCATTACAAGGATTTGGTTAAAGATCCAAATTCCCAAATATACCAGGATCAAAAAAAGTACCAGGAAATTATGGATCAGCATTATGACAACTTACTCAAGACTTATAGGGCCATGCTGAAAGAATTAGTCAAGTCTAAGCTATTCAAACATGGAGAACTTGTTAACGGTAATAGTATTGGGAATGACAAAACGTTCAAGGACTTGGTACTGGTGGAAGATTCGAGAAGTCGTCATAGCAAAGTTGGGGGAATACCTGAGCTTGAAAGGATTGGCATGAAAATGCAATTGGGAGACTATCTACTGAAATATGGTTTGAAAAACTTCCAATGGGGGTATAAGTTTGATAAAAAGTTTAAATTCTAAAGAGAAGGTCAAACAGTATAAGAGTTTCCGTGTATATATGTATATTTAAAGTCGTAAATAGAAAGTCATTATTACATAAATGTAGGTATTTTTAAAAGGGATTTTGCATGGTTTTCATATTTTTTTTTGCCTCTTTTATACTACGTAGCCACCAAAGTATTTATCAGTGGTTATATATCCTTCAATGGATCGAGATTTGTCTTGTGTAGAAGTAGAAGAAGAAGAAGTCGACGTAGCAGCAGTCGTTCCGGTGGAATTGGCGAACCTACCGCCCTCGGTCTCGGTATCTTTGTCGTCGTCGTCATCGCCATCGATATCATCTTCCTCTAGAAATAAACTATTTGTAGATTTAGAAACATCCACCTCCTTTTCTTCCTCATCTCCTACAAGACCACCATCTTTTTCAACGATTTCGAAATCATTTAACAATTGGACCAATTCGTTGGTCTCCTTGGAATTGTCTTCATCGCCGACCCTCAACCCATTTAACATGGATATGACGTCTCTGAGCGTCTTACCTTGCTCCTTCACTTCTTTATGTTTAGCTAACACCTCTTCCAAGCAAGTTATGCCATTCTCGTACCAGGTTGATGGATAATTTTTCGGGAATGGCTGCGCACTCAATATGTCCTTTCTAGAAAAAAGGGCCTCATTGGAGATCTGGTTTCTGTAGAAAATGGAGGCCTGATAGTGATCTTTACAGCAGTATTGTGAAAGATACGTGTTGGGTAGGATTATGGAGGGCTTCCTGTTGTAAATTTGAAACTTTGTGACCGACTGAATATCTGTAATTGTGCCATTAGGTGCAGATAATCTTCTGCGTACTTGTTGCTTTGGTGAAGAATTACAAATTATGTACCCGCATAAATGTTCAATATTGCGCTCCTCTATGATCTCCTCGTACGCCTGTTGGGTAAGGAATCTAGATAAAAACTTCAACATGGGGAAGTCCACGTAGTAGTCCGTGACTGCCTCAGTAATAATCAATTGAATGTTGGAGGCATCTTGGAGGGAAAGTGTTTCCTTGTTGGCATATGGGGCAAGGAGTGAAAGCAAATGGTCGAAAGTTAGGAGATTCATGGCCAGAATGAAAGAATCCCAAAAATTTAAAAAAAATATTTGCTAGCTTTCTGGAGTATTACTCAGCTTTTCTGTTATCTAAAAGATTCTTATAGGTGTGTTTTTGAGCTTCGCTATACGATACTGTTAAAATATTCGTTCGTTTATGTACTGTGCTATCCTTTGTGCCTTCCTTAACTTTTGGCTTTAACAATTTTGTTCCGGCTTTCTTAAGAAACTGACGCACAACCAAAGAGAAAGAAGGTAAAATATCTTAAATGCGATAACCAAGACAAGCAGAAAAAGAAAGTTCCACTACGAAGGGCACCCAGAAAATAATTGTGCACAGAAGCGATGAAAGTCCGGAGTGGTGGGTGCATGGGGGAGAGGGTTTGTGCAGGACGATATGGATGGCAGGTTGTTTTGGTAGCACTCAATGGTAGAGGTGGGTTCTTCTTCAATGGATAGCATTGGGTGAAGTATAGGGATAACTAGTATATATGTCAAGATCTAGAACGCCTTCGAAGAACCTGGGACGGTCGAGGTCCAGGTCCAGGTCGCAGTCTCTTCCCAGTGTTGAACAGGAGAAGAGATCACGGACGTCTTCGTTTATTGCGAAATACGTCTACTCGCCAAGTAAGCAGGCGTCTGCATCGCAGGGAAAGGACCAGTTGTTTTCGTTATATAGGCTTTTGACTGTAGAATTGAACTTACCGGAGGATAAGGCATCGTCCTCGTCGATAAAAACGGCAATTGAGCTGACAAGTAATGATATTAACTACTCTGTAGAACAGATATCTAACCTTGTGAAGATTCCATTTTACCTTGAGAAGTTCATGGCTTTCGGATTGCTAGTGTGCTTGAATTCCTTCTTGACGCTTTTCACATTGGTTCCTCTAAAAATAGTGATAATCTTATACCAGATATCCAAGTCGTTTATCGATAAAAGGAATGAGAATAGATCCAACAGCGCTAGAATATCCACAAGCTTGCGTCTCTTGTCCATCAAACGAGAGGTGTACACTGTTTGGCTCATAATTTTCTCCTTGTGTGTGCTATCTCTACCATATTTCGACATTTCTCGTCTTTATCATGATGTGCGGGGTCTGGCTCACATTAAGCTCTATGTGATGTTCGGTGTGTTGGAAGTAGCTGATAAGTTATTTTCAACTATAGGTCAAGATATCTTGAATATACTTTATTCTGTACCATTTGACAATTGGAATGATTTACCTCGAATTGTCACTTTTGGTACCTTAGGGGTAGTATATCTTACTTGTCATGGTTATATATTGATATACCAAGCGGTATCGTTGAACGTTGCGGCGAATTCATACTCGAATGCATTGCTTGCTCTTTTGTTGTCAAACCAGTTTTCTGAATTGAAGTCTTCTGTGTTTAAAAAATTTGAAAGAGAAGGTTTATTTCAAATTGCTATGGCTGACTTGACGGAAAGATTCCAGCTCTCACTAATGTTGGGCGTGATTGCTTTAAGAAATATTGCTCAGATAAATTCCATACACTCCGGTATGATCCCTAACAGTTGGACCCTGTGGAATAAGTTCCTTGGCGCCATTGTGGGACCTAGTATTGTTGTCATTGGCAGTGAGATCCTTGTGGATTGGCTAAAACATTGTTACATCACCAAATTCAATAAGGTTAGGCCAAGGATTTACCATAACTTCCTCTACGTGCTAAGTTTGGATTATTTGGAAGTGTTCCAATCTAATTCTTCGTCAGCTTCCGCTAATTCTACAGCAGGGACAAGTGGAGTTGGATTGACAGATTACATTGTATTGACCAGAAGAATTGGATTGCCACTCTTAGCAACTATAGTCTGTTTCCTTCGTATGACCTTACCAGATTTGAAACTGATTTTCTTTTACAATTCGGCGCAGTCAAAGTACGCTGCAATTTTGATCAGTCTACCACTTTGTATATTGGGCTTTGCAGCTTTGTTATTGTCAAGATTGATTCTTGGAATGGCCATACTAAAATGGGCGAATAGGATAAAAGTTAAACATCTAGAGCATCAAGAATTATTACGATTAAAATTGTCTGCATCAGCTGTTGCATCAGCTAAAACTAATGCCAAAGATACCACGCTAAATGTGGTACCAAGTGAACGTCTACCTGGTCTACCGACAGAAGAAATAAAGACACCAGTTACATCTGAGACCTTTAATATACCCACTCATCGTGAAGAGGAAGCCACGCCACCCAACTCTTTTCCTTTCCCTCAGTTGGCTAATAAGACTTCGATCAACATAGACGTAACACCACCAAGTCATTCTCCAATGTCTCCTACCTCTCCTAAGTCACCCATAGAGTATAACTTCATACCAGGGGTTCCTAATACCGAATCCTCCACGATAAATCCAAATACCAGATCATATCTTTATGATGTGGGGGAACAAATTCCTCCAACGCCGGAAGAAAGAAGAAACAATCAGTTCACGAAGGATGACACTGTTGACAACCATGATGAAGGATTGGGGAAAGTAATGAGATACGAAATGGCAAGTAAACGCATATGGTAGAACTACATATCTAAACTTATTATACAGTCTTCTAGTCTATATTTCTTTTTCTATTTACAAGGTATATACACATATAATCATATTTACACGAAATCTATATCCGATTCCAATTAGTTATTCTCCAGTAATTCTTCACCTTTCTCTATTTCTTTAATTGTTCCTTCATCAATTTGTTTATGTAAGAAATGGTTTGGGGTCTAGGTTTCTTCAACCTCGAACAAAAGGCCAAAACTGTCGTTAACAAAGCCAATGCTCCTGCTTGGTGCGCAGCAGCTAACGGCACTGGGACAAGATATATCAAAGTAGTGATACCCAATGCTACTTGGAAAGAAACTACACCCATCACTGTATGAAGCATCTTTTGGGCTGGTTTAGGAATAATCGCCTTACGCTTCACTGTATACATGTGCAAGGCCAACACTGAGAAAAAGGTAGTAGTAGCCATAATTCTATGAACCAATTGAACGGTGGTTGGGTTTTCTAAAAGATTTCTCCACCATAAATCAGACTGATCAGATACTCTTGAGAAAACGTCTGAAAACAACTCATTTTGTGAAGGAATCCAGTCGTCACCCATGTGAGGGAATGTATTATAAATCAAGCCAGCATCTAACCCGGCAACCATTCCACCAGACATAGCAGTTATGAAAGTCAAACAAAGTAAACCAGTACTTAAGGACCTTATCCTTTTAAGAGCAGGATTTTGCAATTGGTCGAAAAGAGTTTTGATTACTTGTGGGTTCAGACTCCTGGCGCCTTTTGTCCATTTGTTTTCATTCAAGATCTCAAAACCAGTCCAAAGTACACCTAAATACATCAAAAATGCTGCACCCAAATGGGTGGTCAATCTATACTGCGATACAGTAGGTTTAGATTTCCTTTCTAACAATTGTTCTTCATCCAACCCAGACTTGACCATCCACCAACCAATAGCACCTTGGAGGCCAAGTAATCCAGTCAAGCCAACGACTTTCCATTTGACGTGTCTACTAAGTTTTCCAGTCAGCCAGAAGTATAAAGCTGGAAGAACAAAGAGGACACCAATGGTCCTACCCATCAACCTGTGGCCCCATTCCATGGAGAAGATGAACTTGAATTCTTCAAGAGTAATATGAGAATTAAGCTGCTTAAATTCTGGGGAGTTCTTATATTTATCAAACTCTTCCTCCCACTCACTTTGGTTCAAGGGTGGAATAGCTCCTGTGACAGGTTTCCACTCGGTAATCGAAAGACCAGACTCAGTCAACCTGGTCAACCCACCCAAGACTACTATCCCGAAAACTAATCCGGATGTACCAATAAGCCACCAGCCTACAGCTCTGTGAGAAATGGGTGACCTAGTAGCATTGGTGACAGCATTGGCTACTGGAATCTGGCTTTGTAAAGGTGTGGTAAGAGTGCCAGTGGAATAACTTCTGATAGATCTATGTGAGAAGAAAGAAGAGATGCTCTTAGGTGGTGAAATAACAACCTTGGGGGCACCAAAAACTCCTGTTTTCGTACGGATAATGTTTTGTTTGAAAGTGCTGAGCACCGAGGTGTTCCTTGTGAAGAAGGACCTCGAATTTGAGAGCATCTGGCTTATTCTATACCTCTTTTAAAGGGAGAGTAGCTGGTGTGAAAAAACCATGCCATTTTATTTTCACAACTTCAAAGGTTTATGTTCGTCTACATGCAGGACATAAATAGTAGATTGATGGATGGGCTTGGAGGGTTAGATGACCGTTGATTTAGACCAGTGGAAAGTATATTTTCCGAACTAGAAGGTGGGTTGGTTAGTATATGTGATCTACATTCCTTTTTGGCGAAAACAATTATCCAATTTCCTTAATGTGTGTCAGTAAAGGAGGTATATCCATAGAATATGGAATTGGTCCAATCGAAGAAGCGGAGAGTAAGCAAGAAGGGACAAGGTCTAAATTGAAAATTCAACATGAACTTGTGGTTTCTCTATTGGACCTATTGCTTCAATAAATGACCAATTCACAGGCCAGAAAGCTCCTATTACCCTCCCTTTCCCACCTAATCAGGACCATATTCATGCTCCTCAGCTTTCCAGCCTATGAAGTAAAGAGTTGCACACATGTCCTGCATGCGAATTTCCATTTGTGGTTGTTGCAATTTCTTGCATGAGATCTTTTTTTTTTAGTTCTATTAATTTTTTTGCAACCATTGGAAATTGTCAGTGCTTGCTTGTGTACAACAGACTCAAGATAGATGGTATCGTTATTGAATATTTATAAGGATAACGAAGAGTTTAAATTCTGGGAAGGAAATGGGTACAAGATTCAGGCTAAAAAAAGAGCAGTTCAGCATGACATGTTCAGCAGCAGCTCGGATCTAACTGATTCATACTCAGAGGAAGAGCTACTAGCAAACACTTTGTATATTTTTCTTCTTTTAGTTGTCTTTTCAATTATTTTAGGATGTACTTTATTTGGAATACGGGAATATGCATTATCCAAGCCTCCACTGACTCACGATGCCGGAATTGAGGACACATTCTACCCTCTTCCCCCAGTGTTCATTCCAGCACAAGCTTCATGCACGAAGAAAGATTCTCCCGACAGTAATGTAGATGATACAATGAACTCAGGGTCAATATCACCTTCTCTACCAATATTACATGAAAAGAACAGAGTAGCAAATTATCGAAGTAACGCACAGCCAATCACTCCCTTGGCGAGGATAGACATAATTCAGTCTGAGGAAACGACTAATGAGTTTATTAGAGGATCCCTTTCGAAATACTTGAACGAAAAGTTCTCAAGTACTGAACCATCTCCTGTTCCAGAAGAAGATAAGAAACAGAATAATAATAGTAAAATAGTATACTCGATAAGACAAATGCATGAAATAAGACAAAGTCAATCTCGATCTAGTTCCCTGGCTGAAAATGGAGAAGCAGATTATCGTATTTACAGTACCCTTAGATATTCTAGCTTCATTCCTCCATCAGTATTTCAATCAGCTTACACTGCAGATAGACAAATCAATGAGGCTCTGTTCCTTTTGCTTCACACTACTGCATCAGATATGATAAGTGGTATTCTGATACGAGATGAAGTATTCATCAAAACTATGTCAGTTTTGAATGTTGTCTCAATTGGATTTACGTCCATTGGAAACCCCAATTACTTTCTTAACTCCTTCAGTGAGTTAGTGGTTACGTTGATAGACACAGGAAACATCTTCAATCTAGTGGAAGAAATAGTATCAGTTCCGTTACAACAGGAATTCATTAGTATGGTATTAATTTACTTTTGGAGTAACTGGGTGTATAGAAGTGGTGTGCTGAAGCTCTCTCAAAGATTGAGAACGCAAGTTGAAGTACAATTACACCAATGGAAAATGACTGAGCCTGATTTAATTGCCCCTCCTTCAATTTTGAGAGCCTTACTTAACTTGGAGCTAGGTTTTCATGGACTTCGGAAGATTGATGATAAATATAAGCGAACGCTCACTGAAAAGAATAGAGAATTGTTGAAGTTTATTTGCAAGGATGCCCGATGTAACGACTATTTAGGATTCTTACCATTGATTTCTCAAGCCATAGGTGTGACTAAAATATCAGAAAATTTACTAATATTTTACGACTTAGCATTGGAAATCATAACTCAACATGGGAAATGTTGCATGCTGATGTATATAACTGATACTACTTCAGGCTTAAAAGAATTGGTTCAGCATGGATTATGGATCCAGCATCATTATACGGTATGCGAAAGGGCAAACAGTATATATTACACTTTAAAAGAGCAGGGATATAAAGAGGTTGAAAGTTGGATGGAGGAAGTACATAGAGGCAGAACGTATGTCTCATCTTCGGTGGTGGAATTTGAAAAACTAGGTATCAAAGATACGAGAGAAGAAAAGAAACGAGAGAGGAAGGTAGCGACTCCAGGATCGTGGACCTTTGAGGAAGCACATGGGGAGAAAACACAGGAATTAAATGGATACGAAAAAGAAGAAAGGGGGCATGAGATTCAGAGATCACCCAGTTTAAGAAGGTATGGATATCAATTACAATAGAGCGTTTATAGTGACAATCGGCAGCTCGGTCTAAGTTCAATTGAAACTTTATGATACTACAGGTGATTTACCGATAAAGTCAATTTTTTGTTATCATTTGACACCGATCCAAATTAATAGTCTACAGATTCAACCACGCAGGAGGGGGAACGACAGAAATCACTTGTGGCCAAAGCCCCCCTGTATCTTATAGCGGTCCCTGGCCATCCAAGCACTCTACACCTGTCTTATTGTGTTGCTGACCGGAATAACTGAGGCTATTTGTCCATGTGACCCAGTAGTTCATGTGAAAATGAAAATTTAGTTTGTGGGGCAAAAAAGAACCGAGCTTAAAAGATCGATGCTCAGGTACGATTAAAGTGACCATACAAAGTATCGTACCGACGTTTTTGGGAATTTGGGGACTAAATGTGGAAGATAAGGAGCATATATGTGTTGCCAATGTGTCTATGAAGATTCACTGAAACACTGATCTACTTCTGTGGTGTAAATAGCACTATATTAGGGCTATTTTTCATGCTATGAGATGTCAGTGCCAACAATTTCTATATCTGGAACTTCTGGAACATATGCAAATGCGACATAGTTTTGTATGCGGAGTTGCTTAGCTGTGACATATGGGGCTAAGAAAAATGAGAAATGCTACATATATATATATATATATAGCAAGTGTACTTCCCCCAAGAAACTGAAACAACCAAGATTAAGTTTGTTACATACTGAAAAACTATAATTGAAGAGAATCGAGGATGTCCGTTGAATTAATTGCTGCTGCTGTTCTCGGATCACAACTTTTAGATGCGAAGTTACTGATCACCCAAGATTTCTTCCTTGTCAATAAGACTATAAGATCTTCCATTCCATTCCTTATCAATTGTGCTCGAGGAAAAGCCAGTTTCTGGTACATATTTGAGAATTCGTGTCATAAATATCCCAATAACCGGGCCATTTCGTTCCCCAGACCTCTCAAAAACCCTCCTCCATTGAAGAATGATCCGGCTACTGGAAAGTTGAACTATGATAATCAGTTTGAGATTGAAAACTACACATATCAAGAATTCTACGATATTGTATTAAGATTGAGTTATATATTGAAAAATGAGTACGGAGTGACTCCAGATCAGACCATTGCCTTGGACTGTATGAATAAGCCATTGTTTTTGTTCTTGTGGATGGCTCTTTGGAACATCGGTGCTTTACCTTCGTTCTTGAACTTCAATACGAAAGATAGAGCTTTAGTTCACTGTTTGAAGATTTCGAATGTTTCACAGGTCTTTATCGACCCAGATTGCAGCGGACCTATTAAAGAAACAGAGCCTTTTATTAAGAAAGAAACACCAAACTGTAAGTTGCACTACATCAATGAGGTTGAATTATTGAAAGTCTTGTCCAACCCAAAGTTGCCAACGTACAGGGCACCAGATGAATTAAGAAGACCAAACGATGGAGACCACTCATGTGCTTGCTTGATCTACACCTCTGGTACAACCGGTTTACCTAAAGCTGCAGTGATGTCTTGGAGAAAAGCATTTATGGCTGCAGCTCTATTTGGCTACATCATGAAGATTAACAAAAAATCGAATGTATTGACAGCCATGCCTTTGTACCATTCGACGGCGGCAATGTTAGGAGTTTGCCCCAGTTTGATCACCGGTGCGTGTATTACCATATCACAGAAGTTCCTGGCCACTACTTTCTGGACTCAGGCCAAGTTAAGTGGGCTGACACATATGCAATATGTAGGGGAGGTTTGTCGTTACCTCTTGCATAGTAAACCTCACCCTGATCAACAGGCACACAATATCACTATCGCTTATGGTAATGGTTTAAGAAAGGACATCTGGATGGAATTCAAGAAAAGATTCCATATCAAGGCCATTGGTGAATTTTATGCCTCCACTGAATCCCCTATTGCTACTACAAATTTGCAATATGGTGATTATGGTGTCGGTGCCTGTCGTAAGTATGGATCCTTCATTAATTTTCTTCTTTCATTTAACCAAATTTTGGTAAAGATGGATCCCGAAGATGAAAATGAAATTTGGAAGGACCCCAATACTGGATTTGCTGTCAAGGCTCAACATGGAGAACCAGGTGAGCTACTTATGAGAATTTTGAACGCTTCCAATGTAGAGAAGACATTCCAAGGATACTATGGAAACAAAAAGGCCACATCATCAAAGGTGATCACGGATGTATTTAAGAAGGGTGACGCATGGTTCAGAACTGGAGACTTGTTGAAAGATGATGCTGATGGCTTATTGTACTTTGTAGATAGGCTTGGTGATACGTTCCGTTGGAAGTCAGAAAACGTCTCAGCATCAGAAGTTGAGAATGAGTTGATGGGCTCCAATGCCATTAAGGGTTCAGTTGTCGTTGGAGTGAAAGTGCCCAACCACGAAGGTAGGGCAGGTTTTGCGGTAATTGAGCCTAAAGATGAGTACATATCTGGGGAAAAGCCGATCAAAGAGTTGTTGAGTCTGATCTATGACCACACTCTCAAGTCTTTACCGAACTATGCTGTGCCACAATTTATTAAAGTTATTGACCATATAGAAAGTCAACATAATCACAAGGTTCCAAAGAACCAGTACAAGAAGCAAGTCTTACCAAAGGGTACAGGAGGTGACGAAGTTATATATTGGTTGAACAAGACCAAGTACGAAGAGTTGACAACTTCAGCTTGGGACAAAATTGTGAAAGGATCTGCTAAGTTGTGATTTAGGAATTTTATAGGAAAAGTGAAATGATAATTATAGTTAAACATGATGTAGAGCTAAAGATGATACAAGTTTTATAAAGAAGAAATCTACAGTAACCAAGTGAGAGTAATCTAGTTTTCCTATTCTGTTTATTTTAATTTGTTTATTTATATTTTTCTTGTCAACTAGTCTAGCTAAGTTGACGGATTTGAGTTTTATGTCCTTGCCCATTACAATGAGCTATTTCTACTTCATTTAGAAGAAATAGCAGTAACACCTGGTAATTCCTTACCTTCTAACAATTCCAAAGAAGCACCACCACCAGTTGAAACGTGTGATAACTTTTCAACAACACCGAATTTCTTGGCAACAGTGGCAGTGTCACCACCACCAATGATGACGGTGTTACCTTCTTCAGCAGACTTAACGGCGGCGTCTAATAAGGCCTTGGTACCCTTGGCGAAGGCATCGAATTCGAACACACCTGGAGGACCGTTCCAGACAATGGTCTTAGCCTTGGCAACAGTGGCTTCAAATAACTTAATAGATTTTGGACCAGCATCCAATCCCATCCAGTTGTCTGGGATACCTTCTTCCTGGGTGGCTGTTCCAACTTGAGCATCCTTGGCAAATTTGTCAGCAGTGACGAAATCAACTGGTAAGACAAGTTCGACGTTGTTCTTCTTAGCCTTAGCGACCAAGTGTTCGACTTGCTTAGCACCTTCAGCATCGAAAAGAGAGTCACCAATGGCCATGTTGTCCAACACCTTCTTAAAGGTGAAGGCCATACCACCACCGACGATCAACAAGTCAACCTTGTCGAGTAAGTTGTCGATCAATTGAATCTTATCAGAGACCTTGGCTCCACCTAAGATGGCCAAGAATGGTCTAGTTGGGTTTTCTAAAGCCTTAGCAAAGTATTCCAATTCCTTGGCCATAAGGAAGCCAGCAGCCTTTTGTGGTAATTCTAAACCAACCATGGAAGAGTGTGCTCTGTGGGCGGTACCAAAGGCATCGTTGACATAAACATCAGCCAAGGCAGTCAATTGTTCTCTGAACTTCTTGACATCTTCAGCAGAGGCCTTGACCTTCTTACCGTCGACCTTGGAAGAACCTTCTTCCTCGATGTGGAATCTCAAGTTTTCTAAAAGGAAAACTTCACCATCCTTGGAACCATTGACGGCAGCTTCAACCTTTTCACCGACACAGTCGTCTAAGAAGTTAACCTTCTTTCCCAATAACTTTTCCAATTCAGTGGCAACTGGAGCTAATGAGTACTTGTCGACACGTTCACCATTTGGTCTACCCAAGTGGGAAGCTAAGATGACAGCCTTTGGTTCGTTTTCCAAAACATACTTGATTGTTGGTAAGGCAGCAACAATTCTTTGGTTGTTGGTGATAGTCTTACCGTCCAATGGGACGTTGAAGTCAACTCTGATGAAGACTCTCTTACCCTTGACGTCTAAGTCCTTTACGGAAAGCTTTGATGATAATGACATGATATTCTTAAAATGCTGCTACGTTAGTACTATGAAGAAAGGAAAGGTGAATTGGCGTCACAGCCGCTCAATTGAGTCTCCAATGTGAGTCCAAGTGGCCTTCACATATGCACATACTGTAAACACTAGGTTCAATTTAGTTATTTTCCAAAAAATAAAACACACCCAGAAAAAGAGTAGCACCTGCAATTTAAATATACTTTCCCTTCTGTGGTTGGAGGCTAGTGAAGAAAAAATCAGTTGGTCGTGTACTGCGGATCTACGGATCAGGAGACTCCGGGGTGGTTAGTGCATGGGTTGCAATTGAGAAGATCTGCGGTGGAAATGGGTAGAAGAGAGGTATAAGAAGACGGGGAGGAGAGACTGCGTAGGGGGAGCGTGGGAGGGAGAGGAGGGAAGGGGAAGGGGAAAGGTAGTGGGATGTGCAGTGTGATGAGAGTTATTGGTGTGATGAATTGAACTCCCTGTTTTGTATGAGTAGGTAAGCTAGGACATGCCAGCACCCTGGGAGCCGCATTTTGGTTGCGGGTACTGCACACGGGGGGTTGCACGAGATGGTGCTTAGAGGCTTACCATCACCAGGTGTCCAACAGGTGAGAGTACACACATGGGAATAAGAGAAGAGTCGGGCAATTAATGATCCAGAGGAGAGGGCCAGGGATCAGGAACCACTCGCTCGAGATCAGATGCGGATTTGTACCAGGGAGGAGTTGCTGGAACATGTTTGTTCTGCTCCCTCTACCCAAGTTCGCTCAGTGTTATGCGCAGTAGTTACGCACAGTAGTTACGCACAGCTGTAATTTGGTGTAGTTATACGCAGTAGTTGTCTGATGTAGCACTCAACTGTAGCTTACTATGTAATTGAATTATACATCCGAGTTGTCTCATCTCTGAACACCTTAAAAAGAGGAATCCATCAAAGAATGGCCTATTCTTTCAACTTAAATACTTCGGCTCGTACCGAAAACTGGAACTGTATGTCCCACCACCAATGTGCTTCTCTCCACATAATAGCCAGTGCTCTCCCATCCGCGCCCTGTTCTAGAACCTAATTAAATTTCACTCAGGTTGCTCTTGAGAATGCTAAGCACCACGATAGTGCTATTGTTCATCTAACCCCCACACAGGCTCTCTTTCTTATATTTTTTCTCCCAAACTGTGCTCCTTTCTGTAAAGCCTTATAGAAGTGAAAAATAGCCACCTCAAGTATTTAAGAACGAACTTCAGGCTTCCACAGTTCTCGGTAGGTTTCCAAGTTTTCAATTTTTAATTTTTTTTTTTTTCAACTATTCATTAGTTACTACGTTTCCAGCTTTCCAGAACCCTTCACATTTTCGTTTAAGTATCGTAGGTATGACTCGTACAGTGGGTAACAGTAACGCCATCGCCCTTGACACAATCTCATTGGCAATTGGTATTTATGGTGCTTATGATATATTGTACTCGGGCAGGGTCTTGCCAGACCACTTGGTTGATGCTGGCCATTGGCAATTCTTGACTAATTTATCATTGGCATATTCTCTAGTAGTGTTCGCATTGGGTTTGGTTGCACATTTAACCAGGTCTCAGTATTTATTCAGATTGAAAAATAACTTACACCCTATAGCGCTTGCCTTAGAAGCAGTTGTAGCCGTCGTTTATTGGCCATTGCGCCTCTTCTTTTTGAAATTGTTGGTGAAAGATCCTTCCAAAGTCTTGATCCCAATGTTAACAGATTTATCGATCCACTTAATGCCAGTGTCTTCCTTGCTTATAGATTATTTGGCATTTATGCCGAGTTGGACTATTACCAGGAGTACTGCATTTGGTGCTTGTGGTATCTTAAGTACTGGTTATTGGTTTTGGTTGCATCATTTGATCGATTTTGAAAATGGTGGGGAGTATCCATATGCTTTTTTGAATCATCCATCCCTCTATGCACGTATAGTTATATTTGGCATTGTGGGATTGACTGGATTCAGTCTGTATTTGCTTATGTCAAACGTTTACGTTTGGGTAGTTGGTAAGCAAAGAGAGGACTAACTATTTATTACATAAATTAGACTGCTTTATTTAGGTTTTTATATGAATAAATTTAGTATACATGTGTGAAAGGAAATTGGGTGCAAATTAGAAGAAAGAGAAATTTAGAGAGTTGCGTTCAGGTTGCAGTTCAAGGTACACATTAATGATTGGTCTGCTATAGCCTCTGTTATACCCTGTAGTCAGAGAGACTGACTGTAATTTGCAGCCAAACCAAAGATCTGTAGGCATATCTACATACAAAGCTGGCTTTTCCATTACTGTGAACAAAGTCGCTGATAAGCATCTTCAAGTATCTGAATCCTTTGCCGAGTCTAATCATGCACCTCCTCATGCTCGTTACCTTTTTCACTTCTACTCTCTTCAGATACTTCTCTGTCCCTTCCAGTTCGGAATATGATCACCGTTAGAATTAACGATATTAGATAGAAGCACGTAGACAACCAAGCTACAGCTATAGATCCACCTAATTCTGCCAGCATGTATTCCGTCATGTCATTAAAACTTAATCTATGAATGATGGTCATCATAAGCGTTCCTGTAAAATTAATGACAAAACCAACGATTACAATGATAAGAAGATACAAATCGCCGAAAACATATGTCTTCAAAGTGGAAAGAAGCCATGGAATGAACGACATTATTGAAACGATTAACGAAATAAGCAATAATGAGAGACCAACTATTGATACAATGCTTGATGGTCCCCAACCACTGGGCCCAAAGTCTGCAAATAACGGTGTACAAAAGAGCTCATACAGCGAATATACTGGATTCAGATTCAGAAAACGGTTACCAGTAATGGACTTTCCCCCTACACATCTTGCGTAATTCAAGTACCATTGTTCATCTGTCACTTTATTTCCGGTCGAATAGTAAGTTTGTTTGGACCAGTACATGGTGTCATGGGTAGAACTACTTCCTGTAGCGAGTAGAACAATTAGAAGCACCATGGTGCAGAACAACACCGAAGTGTTGATAATTGTGAGCTTATCTCTGGATATATGGTACATACTACGCTGGAAGCCAATCTATTATCATCATTTGGGACCAAAAAGTTGCTTCTTATACTTTCCCTGAGCTATCTTTAGCCTCTAGATATTCAAATTCTCAATCATCAGCCGTGTTTGGATAGTCAGTCTATTGTGACTGTAACTGCTTGGCAAACCTTATTTTTACATTAATCTAAAGTTTAACTGTCAACACCCACTCAGTATAAAAATATGAGCACAACATTGGTTAATATGTAGTTGATGTGGTTGATGCCATCATACATTGCCATCTGCCTTTTCATCTGTCAAAGCATTTTTCTTTAGTTCGCTTCTATTTCTCAGTTGATTGTTGATGAGCTTATACCCTTTAACCTTGTTTCTAGATTAATTACTATTTAGCTGAAGTTTTAGCCAAGCTTTAAGTATAATTTAAACATATGAGAAAAGTTCTCTAGGTTTGCCGTGAGTAAAATTAGAATGGGTGTTTAAATGGAAATTGGGGTACAAATAAATGAAGAGAAAGCGTGGAAGTTGCAGTTCGAGTTACAGTTCAAGCTACATATTGACTATTGGTCTGCTAGGCAGTATAAGGCAGAGAGACTAGCTGCGCTCTCCTTCTAAATCTTCAATTTGTAGCTATATGAAAGATCCATAATCATATCTAAATGCAAAGTTAAGCGTTTCATCACTCCTATGAACGAAAAGAAGCTGATTGCCATCTTCTTAATATTTTATCGATTTTAACTCATACGCCTCATCACTCTCATTACCCTTGTCACTTATGCTCTCCTGATAAAGTTTTCTCTTTCCACGAGTTCGAAATATGATCACTGTTAGTATCATCGATATAAGATATAAGCACACAGACAACCACGCTAAAGCAAAACTCGGACCTAATTTTCCAGTTCCCAGTCCCAGACTCTGAATATTATTTATTCCTATTTTGTGAGTGATGGTCATGACTAGAACTCCAGCAAAAGTAGTCACGAAACCAATGATTACAATAATAAGAAAATAACATAAATCACTAAAGGTATTTGACTTGAAAAGGAAAACAACTGATGGAATAAACGACATAAGCGAAAATGCTAACGAACCAAATAACATCGAGAGCCCAGCAATTGATAAATTTTTAAGCAATTTATCCTCACCATTTGGCTGATAATATCCAAAAACAAACTCTGAACATTCTAACCTAGGATCGTTTCCAGAATGGTAGTACTTATCGCACGCCGCATAGTTTGTCCACCATTCTACATCCCATACTATTTTTTGTCCATTTTTATAAAGTTGATAGGAATCATAGTATCTAAATTTAGACCAGTACATAGTACTATAAGTACTTTCTCCACCTGTGGAGAGTAGCGCAATTAGAAGTACCATGGTGCAGAACAACACCAATGTGTTGGAAATAGCTAACTTATTTCTCGATCTTTGGTACATATTAGTGTATGTTTCCTCTAACCCAATGAATCATCAGTGGATGGCATTTGTTACAAAAGTGCCATAATCAAAGCATATTATACTAAACTCGTGCTCTCATCTATTATTAACCTTTAGATCATCAAGACCCCTATGTTCATTTGCTCTCTTGGCTCTATAGTGGCTCCATGTCATCGAATACAACTGGAATATCTTGGCAACTCTTATTACGTCATAGAAAAACCTAGTCCAGAAATTCTGATAGCTCCCCACCTCACTATGCTTATCAGTGTGCAACCACGGTATATACATGCAGGAACGTGCTTAGTTAAATTTGGTATTTCCTGCATATAGATGGAACTTTCTGGAATTTTCAGGAACATACGAGCCCCAAGATGAGCATCGAGTACTTAAGCAATGGTATGTACGCTTGGGAGATATTGATTCATTACTGGAGCACTTAAATTGTATTGTTGCAGATATGGAAAAGCTTTTACAATGGTCTATTGCCCAACAATCTGGGGATAAGGAAGCAATCGAGAAGATTGGAGCACCTGACCCTGAAGTACTCAGACAAGTCTTCGGTGGGGGACCCGATGAACCTACTTTGATGAAGCAGGCTATTCAAGTTGTAGAGAACCCTGAAGCCACCGTTGAAAATAAGGAAATTGCATTTGAGAACTTCGAAATGCTTATTGAAAATCTTGATAACGCCAACAACATTGAAAATATTAAGCTCTGGCCCTCTATAATAAATCAATTGGATGCTGAAATAGCGTCATCTCATGACTTGAGAGTGCTAGCTGCCTCGATTATCGGAATAGCGGTTCAGAACAATCCAACCTCACAAGAAGCTTTCTTAAATTACCCTCAAGGTTTACAGAAATTGATCGAAATAACATCTCCAGGCTCTGAGGAACCTAAGGACTTGTACCTGAAGTCCTTGTTTGCTATCTCTTCGCTTATCAGGAACAATGTGAGAGCCTATGAGGAGTTCAACAAGCTAAACGGTTGGGAAATTGTGAAATCTGTGGCAGAAACGAAGGATTCTAAAGTTAAACTTAGACTCTTGTCTTTGCTCTCATCTATAATCTCTACTTCCGATGAAAAGGAAGGACTCAGTGAAGAAAGACAGGCCAATTTGCACAAGTACGGTATTGTAGATCAATTAGTTACCATACTAAACAATGATACACATGCTGGCTGTATCGATAAAGTATTGAATATCATTTCGACCTTATACTTGTATAAGTTCAAGTTTGCTACCGAAGAGATTGAAAAATTGACTTCAGGATTCAAGAACATCGAGTCTTTGAAGCCCGAATTAAGTGATGAAGAGTACGCAAATGCAAAGAAGGTTATCCAATAAATAGATTAATGCATATTTCCAGATTAAGTCATTCAAGTGTAGACATTTTCTCTTCATTTTGTGTTTATTCTGTTTGTTCCTCTTCACTCATTCGAGCACTTCGTCCTCTTCGGTGGAGGTAAAAAAGGTCTTCATTGCTAATTCGGTGGTCGGTGGTACCACATTTGAGCCTCCACTAGTTTTCCCCAAGGTACCTTCCTTATTGAGTGTAGTATACAAACTCTGTAAGTTCTTGTAGAATGAGTAAACCCTCTCTGCCTTCACTTCCGTTATAAATTTGAACTGCTGCAAAGACTTCAAAAAGGTACTTTTGGTGTCAGTTCCAGATTTCACTTTAGCACCAATGCGATAGTTGTTGTTATCGTACAATGAAGACGCTATGGTATACGTAAAAGAGTGCAACCAATCAACTGTATCTTCAAAGGACTTGGTGTAGAATATGTTTACACTTTTCATGATTTGGATTCTGTTCAAGCGTTTCTCTATTAGGGGTATTTCCACATTAAGTCCTTCTGATGACTTGTTCTTGGATTTTCTTTTCCTGGCATTGGTGTCTTCTCCAGCTAGCTCGTTTCTAACCTGCTCCTTGAACAAACGGTCTTGTGTAGCCTTTAATTTGGAGACGTATTTATCGTAGCCTTCAATGAGGAGAATAACAGAAGGCTTCGGAGTCGAGGCAGAAACCTTGAACTTGCCAATATACTCATCGAGAAAGGAATCCATGCTGTTTTCATTCATTTTATTGATGAGTTCCTCGGCAGATACGTATATAATCAAATTCTTCTCTGTTAACTCTTTAGGCATGCAAGGGACGAAAAGATCTGCATCTTCATCGTATGTGGAGGAGACAGACCTTTTCCAGAATATATTCGGTGAATTTGTTAGCTCTAGTCTCGTTTTTGTAAATTTCAACTTCATGTATTCAGCGCCAAAAAGAACGGCGGGAACGTGTATAATCATGGAAGAGAGTAACTCTTCTTTCGTTCTATTGGACCTATTGGCTTCATTTAGAGCCTTCAAGTCGTACTGTACATCTGAAACGGGATAAGAGGGTGTAGGACCCTGCGCTGTTGTTTTAATCTTTCTCCTCTTTGCTGGAAGTGGCGCCGCCAGCCTGAAAGGAGACGATGACGCAGTTTCGATTGGATCTGATAATGCAGTCGATGGGCGAACATTCCCCTTGCGTTTGGGTTTAGGATCCAGCAGATGTAGTAAAGTAAAGGTGAAGTCTTTAGCACTATGCTCTTTTTTCCTCTGCTGTGGTGATGACCGCAAGACGGAAGAGTTTGCATCGCTTTCGGAAAACCAATTACTGAAATCTAGAATGTTAGAATCGGGATTGCCTCTCGTCTGGAGTTTATTACTTGGTGAGGTCTTCGTGTCGCAGTCAGAAGATGGAAGCTTGGTAGGCAGCGATTGTATTAGATGAGAATTCGACGCTTTTTGAGAGTTGGAGATGTTCAGAATGCTTGAGTCTGAAACGAAAAGTTTCATTGGCAGTCGTACGGCAGGTCCTCTTACTGCAGGCAGTCGTACAGAAGGCAGTCTTACAGAAGGCAGTCTTACTGAAGGCAGTCTTACTGCAGGCAGCCGTACAGAAGGCAGTCTTACCGCAGGCAGTCGAACCCCAACGGTCGTCTGATATCGTATGGGCAGTCTCTGGGGCAGCGACATGGATGCTACAGCCAGCCTATTGCGATTTGTCGCGGGTATTGTGGGCGAAGTGTGGTTCTGGCTCGCTTCTGAAGAGGGCGACGATAGTATGTTCTTCAAGACATTTGTAAGACTGCGCTTGGAAGATACGGACGGTCTTAAGCTCTGCGATGGGGTACTGGTAGATTTCTGCTGCAGACTACCACCGACTTCAAGTACTGAAGGACTGGAAAAAAGAGAATGCTTCTTTGCTGTTTCCCCCACAAAAGAAGTAGGGCTCGACAAAATCGAAGCTTTCGTGGCGGAAGGGTCTTCAATCGTGGCACCCAGCATCGATGGTGCTTCGCTTGATCTGCTCGGGGTTAGTATGGCACGCGATGCAAATTAAATGCACAAATCTTCGGATACTTACATTTCTATCACGTCATTCGGGTACACGGAGTCCAACGTGGTGTCGTCCACTAGTATGATAGAGTTCATATCATCACAAGTAGCCTCAGGAGTGCCTTCCTCTTGGTCCTGATCTAGAGATGCTGCAACTGAAATGTAAACAGAGCCAGTGTTTACAGTATTGTATGCAGGACGTGTTACAGACCGCATGGAGTGGAAAAAAAATCCAACAGCCCAAGGGAACAACAAGACGTCTACTCCAGGCAGTATTGACGGATTAGTACTGGGTATATTGTAGTATTTCATTTCACGCTCGTTTCAATTGGTATACAGACATAATAGACTGTTAAAAAACGCTGCAAAAAATCAAGTAAAATAGAATAAGATGTCTCGGCAAAGAGCCCTTAGTATGAACCTTCACAACCCGAAGCCTCCTTCGTCTTCGTCCCAGCAGAGAATGGATGAAGCCATGTACGAGTTGAAGGAAACGCTTGCTCTAATTCGGTACGAGTGGCCCCAAGTACTCGAGGAAACGACCACGCCGATCGAAATGGCGGTATCTTTACTAGATGACTCGTCTGTTGGACTTGCGCACAAGGACTTCGAGTTCAAGGAACTTAGGAAGCAGGTGCAGCAGACACTAAGGAAGGTCATCAACGAACACTACGAGATCTTCAACAACTCCATCGGGTCTTACCATATGTTGTTGAATACTATAAAGGATTGTCAGGAAGATTCCAAACTGATACGAGAGATGTTGGAGGATACCAAGAAAGAAGCTCACGACCGACTGGACGTGTTGAACGATCTAAACAATACACTGGCTAGATATTCCGAAATGATCGAGATTTTAGATGCCATGAACCAATTGAACCAGATTCCACAGCAGATCGAAAAGTTGATTAACGACAAGAAGGTGCACGAAATATATGATGTCATCAGTGATGCTTACAAGTTAGCAGAGCAGTATAATCTTTGGTCGTTGTCGGCTATGGCCAGTATCAAGACTTACTTGGAGTTGCAGCTGAACAACTTATTCGATATGATTATCGATGAGTTGCACAACGAAATCTATCTCAAAACACAGTCGGTGGCTACACAGTCGTTTGCGCCAGAGAATAGTAATGGCAATATCAATGGCTCAGGTAGCGGTGGTGCTGGAGTTGGCAGTGGGGTTAACACTAACAGCAGCTCACTGGGTGCGGAATACTGGCAAATTTTAGTTCAAACATCCAACCCACAGCTCACGTCCTTGAAGACTCTTCTCACTAACTCGAAAAATCTCGAGCAATATATCTACAATTCAGCTAATCTCGATATTGCAGAAATAGGAGCATGTTTTTCTGAAACGGTTGAAAGATTCATTAGCAGGCAATTACCGAAGATCCACCATTTTTATGTCACTCAGCAGGCAAAGCAGTCCATTGACAATATAGACTACTCTATCCTTCTCGACTCCACTCTGAATAGCAACACAGAGTCATTCCATTACGTTTACATGTTGCTTTTCACAGCTTTCAAGCTAAACAGATTGCAGCAGGTATTGGAAATTTTGTCGAATACAAACCAGCATGAATTTCACACATTAATTCATACCACCACAAGTGAAACGAAATTGAAAAACACTCAACAGTTACATAAATTGAGCAAGCTTGGAGGAAGTTCAAGTGGAGGTGGAGATCTGGGAGATACCGCCGAACATTTTGTAAACGCTGGTGCTTCATTCAATGATTCCTCGGTGGTGATCTTACAGGATCTCTTCGGGAACGTCTTCATAAAGAGTTTGGCTGTCTTACAAAAGCATAAGGTTGTTCAAGAGATAGTGAAAATGATATTGGATGAAGATCGTAACAGTAGTAAACCTAAAACTGCTGCAAGTACTATTGGGACTGGTATCAGTCATTCTGGGCCTGGAACTCCTAGGTCAAGCACGCCCTTACCGCATTCCTACACAGATTCTAGTTCGTACTTTGATAAGGCATGGAACTCAATGCAAAAGGAACTCCAGGGGTTAATGGTGAACTATATTTATGATCGGAACGCATTCACTTCGAATAACAAGCACGTCGCTAATGGAAAAGGAGGATCAAATATCAGTTCAGTTGTAAATAACAGTCTAGGTAGTGGAAGTGGTGCGCTCAGTTCTCTAAATGGGGGAGAAATTTATGATGTACTCAAACGAAATACCTTCAGATTTGAAGATGTCTCGTTAACAAAATCCGCCAAATCTACTGAGGAACTCAAATATATTCTCAATGATATGTTCCCTGGTTTCAATATAAATAGCGATGATAAAAGTACAGTGCTTGAAAATCTCTCACCTTACATTAAGAATGAAAAATTCAATGCTATGGTTGAAGTGTTGGTCCCAAGAAATATTTTCAACATGAGAATCATATTGGAGTCATTTTTGATTTACATATCTGGCGCTCAACACTTATTCAATTTTGGAAAGAGACCTGTTGCTGAAAATGATTCCATAATATTTTTCAATGTATTCATGAACTCAACCTTTCTACCAAAGTTAAAGGATACTTTGAACGGAGTATTGTTTGAGTTTTTAGGTGGAAGCAATAGTGAAAATGGCAAGGAATTTATAGGTGGATCCTTTAGGTCAGAATTGGCAATTATAGATCAACATCAAGAAGTGAAATCCTCTAATGCAACAACAGCAATGACGTCCAGTTTAGTTGACTATTCGATTAACAAAACATTAACCATTTATCAGAATGCATTGGATTTCCAAAAGTTGATTATGTATATTTGTTTTGTGTTGAACACTTCCTTAACTTACCGTAAGGGATTCGGGGATCTATGTTTGCAGTATTTGAAGATATTTTCCGACACTTATCAAAGTCACTATAAGAGTTTATTGGAACCAGTTGAAGACGCTGGAGCTGAAATTCTTCGGGCAACAACTCCAAACTCGGCAGGATCAACAGCGACAAAACCATCTACTCAAATCAATACATGGATGAGAATACCTGCACTCTGTGAGATTTCAGGGAAGATCTTAAGCGGTGGAGCTGAAACTGATGAACTTTTGGAGAAGGAGGTAGAGATAATGCTTGCTAATACTGACATACTGACTTTATCTAAGGATGATTTTCTTGACGGTGATAGCTTTCAGCAAATATGTCATTTGCTTTTAACCACAACTTGGATTTTGTCTTGGTTACCAAGTATGAGAAAGGAATCTAATTACAATGTTTATGATGATGACACAGATGATATCAAATTGCTGAAGGTAGACAAGTTGAAGCACGATTGGAGTTTCCTTGAAAGTGGTAGAAGTAGCACAGTCTCTTCAAACATTGACTATTCACACATTTACTTGACATTAAACTCAAACATGATCGGCAAATTTGATGACATTGTCGAAACATTTGTAAAGATTAGAGAAGGTGCATTGCTTTCTTTAAGATATGATTTACGTTGTAAAGCCATATTTTACATTTCAAGGTCTTATAAGATTTGTGATTGGAGGCCAACCTCTGAACCAGGAGATTGTGACCAATTTATAAGTGAATACAACAAGCAGGTCTTCCTTGTTGACAACAAGTTAACACAAATTTTACTTGATGAAAATGAAAGAGATTGCATATTTGTCGGACTTTCTAAATTCTTAGAGAACCTTATTATACTGGGGAGTAAGAAGCTTAGTAGAGTCAATGCTAACGGTATCAAGAGGATAATGTTGAACATTTTCGTTTTGCAACAGATGCTTAGAAATATAATGAAAAACCCTGAACTGATTAACTTCAACAAGTCTTCGATCTTCTTTGAAATGTTTACTCAGAATGATGTCGCCTTGTTAGAAAGTATTAATGAACAACACAACAAATTGGGCTTGAAGGAAGACGACTTTAAAAATTTGGCTCGGTTGATATACAGTGAGAAATTGGTAGATGGAGGATCCAGTTTTAATAGGGGGAAGTACAATGATTTGTTGAAGAAGATTCAACACATTTATGAACAATAATAAATAGACAATCATTTGTGTTTACACCGGAGTTGGTTATGTAATCTTGTAGGATGTGGGATTTGCCTAGAGCAGCCGCATAGCTGGCTGAGAAGCTTCTGCTGGAGTAACTAATGTTAGGAGCAGATATCCAATTTGGACCCAAAGAGAAAATATTGGCAGGTCGTTGAATTATTTATATTATTATTAGTACTTTCTATTATAATTTAGTGTATCTAAGCAAAGTGACTTAAACACATCTTCTCTATCTATTTAATCTATCCACAATACCCGCTGGTTACTGCTCTCAAATTATGCTTCATGGACAATTTTTCGAAATAAAACCTGCCCAAACCTAATCCTATAACAACAGCAAAGAAATAAACCAAGCAAAATGACATCGTTGCCAACATCAAGGCGAATGAGAACATATCAGGAATGATACAGAGTACTATTCTAATACAGTCTCTGAATAATGAAGATGCTAGCCTTAAACGGTGAGGGTCACGAGCCCCGGGTATGTTTCCTTCCAAAGGTTCGACTTCTTCACTGCTCACCTCGCTTTCCTTACCACCACAACAGCCTACAGCCTCCATAACCGCAGTACTAGCATCGGTTTTCCTGTTCAACGAGGATCTCAGTTCGTTGGTAGTAAGTGCACCGCAGTCCCCGCCGAGGAAAGCAGGATTTTTCCACACCTTCTGTTCCAAGTACAATCTCGTAAATTCTATACCTCTGACAGTAAATGCAATGAAAAATAAGAGCGCAAATATCCCAAAGGCCTTGGCCTTGGTGTCTGCCTTAAGGGTCAGGAAGAGCACCGGATAGTTATTGTAGTCTGTAGTGAAATACATGTGCATGGAGGCCATGTCCATGTCCATGCTGTCGGACAGAGAGGTAGACATGGACATTGAAGAAGATGTTGAAGAGGCCATATCCATTCCGGCCATGGTGCTCAGCGCCATTCCCAGACTACTGGTAGCAGATCCCATATCCATCATATTGTATGTTATGTGTAGTTTGCAGTGTTATGGGGATAAGCAATTGAAAAATAAAAAAAAAACTCCTTTTTGAAGTTTTGAATCAAGATCTAGTTCGATAACGTTTTTCTCCCCTCCTATATCATATTACAAGTGCGTTTGTACTTATATATGTACCAACATACCCACTTCCCATTAATTTGCTCATTTAAGAGCAAATTTTTGCGGACGAGCACTTTAATTTTTGGTGGTGCAATCGGAGCCCAATCGGAGATTTATTTGCTCGTTTTTTTTGCACCCATTCCCAATGAGGAAGTTTCGCCCAATAGAAAAGAATACCGAGAGTGTGCAACCATTTGGTGAGCTAGTAGTATGAGCATTTTAGTGTGCAACCATTTGGTGAGCTAGTAGTATGAGCACTTTAGTATGCAACATTTAGTGAGTTAGTAGTATGAGCACTTTAGTGTGTTACCATTTGGAGAGCTAGTAGTATGAGCACCTTAGTGTGCTGTTTTTCTAAAGCGAGCAAATGGATAGATAGTGTAGATAGTATTGATAGCACAGAATAGTATACATGGTATACATAGTATTCATATTATACATAGCAGAGTACGGTGGTTGTCATAGAGTTTTCTATTTTAGTGTGAATGGGTAGTATGAGTACTTCAGTGTGTTTTTTTCTTTAAGCAAGCAAATAGTACACTACGATGGTTCTTGCGCAGTTTGGTTGCAATCCAATATTGTTGTTGCATTGTTCGTTTGACGATGTATGGAATGTGCCTATTCGCAATGGTGCAAATGAAATATTGTAGTACGATATGGGCTTATAGAAGATAAGTCACAGACATACATATATATTTTGAGCTGTGTAGCCTGCTTCGAGGGGATAATTACAATTTGGTATATTGATTTATAACTTGAACTACGTGTGCAACTATAGAGGGGAATGATGTTATGCTAGTGTTCCTAAAACTAAGCTCACGTACATAGCCAGCGGAAATTGGCTGATCGTACGTGTGAGAATCGTACACCGCTCACTTAAGTTTTCGATACACCATGGGTAATATTTTGTTTAGTCTTGTTCGAAGTTGAGTAAAATGCAACTACAGAGAGAGAATGAAAGTCTGACCACAGAATGAAGTGTTTGACGTACGTCCATCTTATGCGGTGATTATCTATGTTCTTGCGTAAATGTTGTCCAAGGTGAAATGTAACTGAAAAGGAAAGAAAGCACTTCAGTAGGAATACAGAAAGTAGCTCATGCCTGCTCTTATCCTTCTTGGACAGTTCTGTCGAGTAGCCCGGTCATCTTTCTTTCCAGAGGGATCAGAAAATTTTTACTCTACACAAAAAAGTCATCGCCTCATAATCTATTAAATTCTATATGTCGTCTCTCTCTCATAGCTGACCCACTTACCTCTCAGAAAGCTACATTCGCTCGAAGATGTGTGTCAAACGACGAAGAACTTTATTCCTATCACTGACCTTCAGGAATATACATACACCTCTCCTCATTTGATAAAATGTGTTTATGTAACCAATCGTTGGCGTTGTATCTCTGCTTGCATGCCTTGCAAGATCCCAACAAGGGTAATTTATCTCCCAAAGTATGAGCAGTTTTCCCCTTCGGATCATCAAATAAAAAGTGCATATGGAGCAAATGCTTTTTATAATCATAAGGTCTATTAAAATTCCCGGTCTTATGGTTACACATATCCTTGGGGTACACACATTGGAACCTACCTCTTTCGTCGTGGATTCTCATGTGTCTCGTCATATCTCTACTGATATACTTCCCACAGACTTGGCATACTGATCCTTTGGGGAATCTTTTCTTTTTACCTTTGTCTGCCCCAAGGGAATTTATGCTACCAGTGGAAGAGGATCTTTCCATGGAAGGTCTAGTGGGAACCAGTAAATCGCCATTTCCATGGCCATTGTTACTATTGATGCTGTTCTCCTCGTTGTCCTCGAAATCTTTGCTGGAGCTTCCATTATTACTATCCTTAGGAACGAGTAGAAGACTAGAGGCGCTTCTAGATTCGTTTGTATCATCAAAATTAAAGCCTATGATATCTGGATGAAAATCAATGTCTGAGTATTGACTTAAAGAGGTGTCATCGATTGGTTGTGAACTGATTCTGTGGGTCAGCATTTGACCTTGACCTTGACCTTGACTACCTCCTTCTGAGACTGCTCTCCCAGCATTAAGTACAAATGGTGAGTTGCCATCGCCTCCTTTATAATCAAAATATCCCTGTTCTCCTCCAACTCCTGGAGGTTGCATCAACGGAGTCACATTGTCCTGAAAGTTATAAAATTGGCTCTCGCCTCCCCTATCATCTCCTGCACCACCGAAATGTAACCCCATATCTGGCTCTAAAAGCCTCATACGCTCGTAATTCGTGGCCACTGAGGAGTCAGAAAACGCAGAAAAGTCTGGAAACTTTGGTAAGAACTTCCCAGATGGCTGCCTTTCGTTCCCAGAGCCAGCTCCATCGCCGCCTAAGTTGTCCAACGGTAAGAAAAACTCCGGCTTCTTGGATTTCTTGCCAGCTTCTGCCGCTAATCCTTCAGTGGTCTTTTGAAACTCACTGAAGCTGTATATTGAATCCTTGTCCTCAACTCCATTGCTTCCCTGTCGTAATTTCGAGGAATGCTTCGGCTTGGTGCTCTTCTTGGGAAGAGTGATCTTGGGTGTGGTATTCATCTTGGACTGGATAATGATGGGCGACTTGGAGCTCTTTGTCTTCGAGTTGTCGATGTGGGTAGATGGTTTCCTTTTGGGAGGATTGTCGATATAAGGAGGAATTTCCAACGAATTGTCGTAGGAATACGCTATGTTTATGTTGGGGCTGGCCGTGTGGTCGAGGTGATTGTCGATATTATGGATATGGTTGTTGTTCATGTTGTTGATGTTACTATTGCCCATTAAGGACGAGTCGTACGAAAACGACGATTGATGCAATGGAGGTCGACTGAAAGCAGGCGCTTGGTAGTGCGTTTCTTCCTGTATTATGGGAGCCCCTTGGAATTGGTTGTGGTTGTTTGGTGGAGGCTGGAACTGGTTCATATACTGGAACGACGTCTGGCTCTGCTGGCTCTGCTGTGTGTGATGTGTTTGTTGTAGGTGCTGAGCCTGTGGCTGCTGTCCTTGGTGTATATGCCGAGCCTGTGGCTGCTGTCCTTGTGGTGCCTGCTGCACCTGTTGACCAGTAAAGTCATTGAATTGGGGTGTTCCGTATGGTACATTGTCAAAGTCAAAGTCACCTTGGCGAAACTGACTCATGTTGACGGAGAATTCAGATGAAGCATTGTAGGGAAGCTCCATGTTGTCGAATAGCTGCCCACCGGTATCTTGTGCGTGTCCCGCAGTCTGCATTGGGATGTGGCCGGGACCATGGACATGATCTCCTCCCTTGTAGGGATCTTGCGCTGCTATGGCTGATCCATCTTGAGCCTGAGCTGGAACCTGTCCTGCTCCACGGAACGCATGGTTGATGTGATTCTGAGGCTGACTTTGGCCCTGTCTCAGATTCTCGAATGAATACAGATCCATTCCATATTGACCCGCTTGGCTCATCGCTTTTGGCAGCCTTTATCTGAGTTACTACAAATGTAAAGAGTGCTGAGGCCCTTAGGTAGCGATGTGAATGTGTACTACTCCGGATATAGGAGGTGCTGGGTCTTGGAGGTTGTCCCTTTGACCTTTGAATTATCAGCTTTTGTTGTGGGGAGGTGCCAATGTTGTCAATTGTTCGTGACCGAATTAACGCTAGATTACTTTACCCGTTCGCTTTCGGTTTCGTTTTCGCTTTCTTCTACCTATTCTCAGAAAATAGCCCCCTTCTACAGTATATATATATATATATATAAATACCAGACCGATACCAATTAAGATAAATGTGCTTGTAGGCAATCAAAACGGTTTTTTTTGTCCATATGTCTCCGCCAAATTAAACAGTGCCTCCATGTCTGCCTGTGTCGTTGCTGTATGAGGGCTGTGTGCAGGATTTGATAAAGAGTGGAGTTGAGCGCGAGAGCGAGACACCAGAAAACTCCGTTTCATAAGTGAACGAGCAAAATCACTGTCCTCGCATATAAACGTAGTTGGACATGCATATAAAAAAAAAGGTTTGCATAGTAATTGACATGGGAAGAAAAAAAAAAAAGCTGTATGAGAAAATAGTGTTAGTTAAATTAAAAAAAAATCTCGCTAAGGTTAATTTAGGAGGATGTCTCGTAATCTGGGGCCGTGAGCATAGCACGTAGTACATAGAAAGTACATAAAAACAGGTGGTGATAAAAAGAGTTGCTAAAAGGAAAAATGAAAAGCAAGCGGGAATCCTTGCCTCTCCTGATCAGTTGGTGCTATTTGTACTTTGAATCGAGTGGATCTCCCAAGAGCTAAACCTATTGAAAAGGTTATTTTTCACAATCGGAAGCTTAAGTCAAGACAGAGGAAATATTGATGTCCTGTAAATAAAAGCAATATGGAAAAAAAAAAAAAACATAAAAAATAAAAGTAAGAAAAAAAAAAAAAAAAAAAAAAAGGAGTGAAGAAAAAGTGACATGAGCGTTAGAACCGAGGTGTTGGTGGGGATGTGATTAAATTTTGAAATTGTGGGCATGAGTATTAGATCCCTCATAAACCATGGCAAAACTAAAGCTAAGTGAAAGTTACCTTATGTGCAATTTTGCAGTGCTCTTTGGGGCCACATTGCTTCTATTTCATATTCTTTGCATATTGGCCAGTTGCAGGTCCCACAATTCGAAAGGTCGGGTCATGCCTTCCATGCGAGGAAACTACAGATGGATTTTTCCATCGCCTCTTTGGCAGCGTAACCCATCCTACATTTTAATTACGATCTGCGAATCACAGGTATTGAGCAAAGAACAAAAAAATAATGCAGAAACCTAAAAAAATATCCGCAAGGTAAAAGTAAAAAATATGAAGAACAATAGAAAGAGAAAAAGGTGAACGAAGAACGGACGTGAGGTTCGTATATGCATATAATCAAGATAAATTTACAAGCCATCCTAGAATGGATTAATATCTGGAGTAATATCGGAATAGGAAGGTTGGAGCAGAGGCATTCGTATAACGGCTTTGAAAAATTTCTTCTTTGGAGTGGCGGTCCCCTTGTAAATGTCTTGGGCAAATTTTCCTTTCGTATTTCACTTATACTGTCCTGGCTCTTACTTTTGCTCTTACTGCAGAGTCGTTCAGCACAACTCTCTTTTTTTAGCTCATCCGCAGCATTGCTCTGATCTCACCGGTGTTTTCATTTGGTAACCTCATCAAGTTGTTCTTCCGGAACAGCGATGCTAGCATGTAAGATTGGGAAGGCATTGTTAATTTTTTTCTTTTTTTTTTTGGTCCTATTGTATCCTTTCCTACTTGCATGAACTGTGCATATTTCTTGTGTGTAAAAGTAACTTACTTCACTTTTACATCGTACTACAAATTATGTACAGAAGCTCGCATGCGGTATATGCCTTAGACAAGGAATCACTATACATTAGTTCCCACATTTGCATATATTCTAGAAGCTTTTCACGGGGCAACATTAGACCTTTGAAGAAAAGGTTTGAGAAATTTCATCATGCAGAAAATGAGTTACGAATGTGAGAACGGACAAAAGATTCAAAATGAAATTGGACCAAGTTTGGCAAGGGCTCCAGGCAGATAAAAGTTAAAAGTATTGCATTTTAACTATGGGGCCGAAATTTTAATTAGAGTCAAGCCCTAATCTGCCTGGAGAGGGTTTAAAAGAGTTATGAACGGTTTGCACTCATTCTCCCTTTTCTTTGTTTTGATTGTTTAAAGCACATTCGTTTTCTACTTGGAAGCCCCTAGTTTCAGCCTTGTGTATTATTGTCTTCGATAGGGTTCCAGTAAATTTTATGTAGCTAAATGCAGAGATTATGTGCACGCTATATTAATTTGTCATCACAATTTAGTGAACTTTTAATCTGTACTGGCCCCTTAATAGATCTAGAGAATCTTAAAGTTTTTCACAGGACAAGGGGACAGTTGAATTGAAATAAGCAATTGTTCAATTGCTTGTAGATTATAGTTTGTAGTTAATTAGTGTATTATTTTTTCATCATGATATGAATGTGGTGATAATTGGGGCGCCAGGGCATGTAGGTACCAAAATTCTCAAGTGAGTCTTCCAATGCAATCTCTACAATGACGAAAAGCAGATAATTCAGTGAGATTGAACTCAATTGTAATACCAGATGTTAGTGGGGGGTGAGATGGTGGCTGCCAAATGAAGCAACAGCCATTTTCATATTCTTTGCCTTTGGTACTACTAGAATTGACGCAGGAAGCATTGAAAATTTCATAAGAATTGACTATGGAACCAAGTAGCAATATTCAGTGGATGCCGAAATTGATACCTTTGTGCTAGTGTCTACTTTGGGAGCAAATAGCAAAAAACGGAACCCATTTTTTAGGATCAAGGGAGACTTAAAAGATGAAATTACAAAATTGGGTTTTAAAAGGCTCATAGTTTTGAGACCTGGTGCTCTTGGTAAAAATACTACAAAGCATACTGGATAGGGAAACTTCATAGTGAGTTTGACGGAAAACCTGAGAAGTACTCCATGTGGTGGGGCGTTTGTACCGGTTGATGCAGAAGAAATTGGAAAGGTTGCTGTTTCACTGACAACACAGCCGTTACGAACTGATGGTAACTCGGAAATGACTATTGTAGAATCTCTCGGTATTGTGAAAATGACAAGTCACTTTAGGTGAGCCTGTGAAAAGTAAATCTCAATCCAGTAATAAACCTCTATATAGAAAACGATAGTACTCTGATAGGTTGTATCTATACATATCTGTACTTATTCTTTCGAATGTCTCATCTTTTGTCTACATTTATGCTTCCCAATTACTCTACTTCTGTGTTTTTCTTTGATACTTGCTTCTTTTAAGAATTCTTCCACTGCGTAATTCTGTTTGAATATCGAAATCTTTGATATCTTGGTTTGGAACATATGCAATTGAGTAAGCATATTTTACACAAACAACTTAACTATTTTCATACTTGCTAGCAATGGAATCGCCCCATGCTTAGCCTTACCTATTTTAACAAAGGAAATTTCATCTGATGGCATCGCCAATCCTGAAACAAGCACATGGAATTTAGGTTGTTTCTATAATATTGTTTTCATTTTGTTACTGACATTTCCAAGCGCAACCTCTTCTTGCTTCACCTTCTATTTGCACCATTATATCTTTTTAAGAGTCTACAATTGTTGCTTCAACATGGATAAGAGGTAGTTTCATCAGCATCTTCTGAAGTAACTTACAATTATTGTTTCCGAATTATTTTATGCATTAGGATTAACTAAAAAATACTTTCTGTTCTTACAATAATATATGTTTATACAAAGTATGTAAAGTAGCTAGCTCTCTATTCTTCCTTTTTTAATTATCTATACATGGACACTTTTTTTCCACATCATTGGTCAAAATATGTTCATCTAACCAATCCTTACTTATAAATCTCAATCCACAAGGACACAACCCTGGGTGATTCAATTTGTCACTGAGGTTATGGATCTTTTTAATCTCTGGGTTATCAAACTTGAAGTGTCTGTTTAACAAATGCTTCTTGAAATCGTAAGGTCTATTGAATCTTCCTGATTTATGGTTGCATTGCAGCTTAGGAAACGAGCATTGAAACCTAGGTATTATTTGATGTGTTCTCATGTGTCTGGACATATCTCTTGTGATACGTTTCGAGCACACAGAACAGATCCTATGATCTACAAATGCAGTATCCACCATAGGAACAACCATGTTTGAGTTGGAATTCACCATTGTAGTCATATCTGGGTATTCTTGTAAATTAAGAACAGGCGATATTGGTAAACCTTGGGGTGGTGCTCTTTGTTGCTGTAATGGAGTGGAATGTGTTGATTGTGATGTAATGGAACCAATTTGATGTATAGGAGCATTAGGAGCTTGGAAGGATCTCTGTATCGTTGGGGTGCTCTGTACAGACAATTGGTGTTGCTGTTGTTGTCCTTGCTGCATAGGAGGTTGGCCCATAGAATGTTGAATTGGAGTATGAGATGGAAGTGACATTGGAGTGTGGTGGAGCGGACTCTGTTGTTGCTGATGATGACTAGTATACATCAATGGCAGGCTATTACTATTTGGTCTGGCTATTTTAGATTCATCATGGGAATGGGAAGGTTCCAGGGTTTCTTTGTAAGGATTAGATTTACCAGCAGTTGCACGAGCAAAGTCTTCAGCAGATGTCTGGTGTTGAAGATGGTGATGTTGTTGGCTGTGTGTTTGGTATGAAGGAGATTGATGAGCAAAGTGTGCATGGTGAGGAGGAGGAGGTTGAAAGTATTGTACATTTGAATAGTCAAAGCCGCCTTGTTGGTGGCCCTGCTCGACTTCGAATGAATTATTGCCATAGCTGTAACCTTCATGGTGTACTGCAGGAGGCTTTGAGTAATCGTAATCAGTATCATTTGTATAACTCAGGTCATTATCAGAAGTGTGAGAATTGAAATATTTGCTCATAATTTGATATTCTTCTTCCGAATCTGACGAACTCTTCAAGTTGAAAGTTGCGTTGTCCAGGTATTCTAATAATTCCATCAAGATAGGTAGGTCTAACCAGTTACGATGTGTTGCAGGGTTAAATCGCTTATTAACTAAGTGAAAAGTTGCAGTGATATGTAAATCTCAATATAGATATATACAATGTATATCGGATCCAGTCAAAGTCTACTTAAAAGTAATGAATCTCTTCAGGTATCGTAAAAAGTGTATAGAAAGTACGTGCGTCGAACTGTTTCAATGCAAGTAATCTAAAAAGTGTGAAAACTTCAGTATTGAGCGCTTGTGAGTGTGTACCAAAAAGTATATGTATGGAAGTCTGTACTTCTGTTATCTATGAAAAAGAAATATTTTATAACTTGTTGAAGATCCAGTACTATTAACTAAAAAAATTATAAAGGACTTTATATGAGAGGCACTCAATAGATTAAATATTTCAAGCAATTTCCAAAAATATGGTTTCAAGAGCATATCGGCAATTTATATGCATTGAGCTGAGAGTTGAGAATGCTAAAGTTTAAAAATTGTCGTTTTGGTACTTCCGGTGATACAAGGAACAGGCGTACATGCGTGCTGCATGTTAGTTGCGTTCGTGGTTAGAAGCGAGCTGAAAACTGCATGGATAAGAGAAATATTATAGTAAAAGAAGTTTGGGCAAATTTGGTAACTTGTATGAGGCTCGGTGGAAAAAATATCTGCAATCTTCTAAATGTGTGAAAATATTTTATTTTTTAAGAAAAAAAAAAAGAAAAAAAAAAGAAAAAAAGAAGAAAAAACAAAGGAAATAAAAAAAAAAAGCTGCATTAAAGAAAATACGAAAAGAAACATTAAGGAAAATCTCATGAGAGAAAGTATATTTGGAAGAGGGGAGATACAGATCGTGAAAATCCACTGATATTTCATATTTCACAGTCCCCATTTATGAATAAAGGTACCAGCAAGTCCGCAAATTTCAAGATCAGGTACATATACAAGGAACTTCAAATCCATGAATAATGTATAAATATAATGATAATGCTCGCTATTTTTGTCATATTCTGAATTAAGCATTCGAATCAAACTTATTCTTTCTTTGGCAGTGCACCGAAATATTTTATCTTTCCTGAAGGGACGAGCCTCTTTCTCGCACTGATTTATCCCTCCTAGAGTAATCCCACCTACCTCCTTCCTAAACTTTGTCTTTCCCCTTAAAAAAACTAAAGTTAAAAATATTTAGGCGTTACACGGAAGGATAATCTGCAGTGCATAAGTGCAAAAAATATAAATATAAATAAATAAAATTGAAAAAAAAAAATTGAAAAAATAATAGTCTAACATAGAAACAGAAATTAAATCAAGGTGAATAAGAAACTGCAAATGGAAAAAGAGAGAAACTAGCAAAAAATATCTCCAAAGACACCCAACCCCGTATATTTTTCAACTGCCAAATTGTTTCGGCAAAAGTAATATCCCGCTGCGGTTGAGTCCATCGAAACAAAGGAGGTGTACTGCTTGAACAAACGAGAAAATAACTGTTCTCTTAATCTTACCAATATTTCGAGATAATTCACAAAAAAATTTCTTCATTCCACTGCTTTTAGTCTTTAAATCAGGCTACTTGTTGATGTATCTCTAATAGCTACAAAATTGCACCAATATAGAAACTTGTAAACTTTGTTTTTCTTGTATTTTGTTTCACGTTAGTATTTTAAACACGCATTTCATATACTTATTTTTTTTCGGTCACATGCAATGTTGGTTAAGCTGGCTACTAGCTTGACGTCAACTAAGTTCGTAAAACAAATCTACCTTCCTTTAGTTAACAGGCGATGATGATGATGCCCCATATAGCATTATTGACCTCAAGCTCTAAATTATGCAATTTGGAGTATCTCATTCGTCTTGCACAATTGGATTGTATCCAGTACAGCAAGTTATGCATATTTACTAGAATTTCGCGTACGTACAAGCAACGCGTAATTCGCACGCACAATTAGTTAGCTATTCTAGAAGCTCGGTTATGTCGCGTTTGCGGCTCACGCACAAATATGCTGTATTGGGAAGTCCAAGGAATACATTTATTACATGTCTTTGAGTCCTTTGAAAGACCGATACCTACATTGATAATATTTTAGTAATGCATAAAAAATCCTTGTGCTTTGAAATATGTGTCGAGATGATTTGAATTTGCTGCGAATTTCATATTCCTTCTATGGCATGGATCATAAACGAGTTATTTTAGTCAGGGAATTATGTGTGAGGGGGTATGGTAATATTCATGCTATAGAAAAGAGAGCTCTTCAAAACTTGATTATGTGTATGGAAGGAATTTAAATCTAACTAAATTTTCCCCTTGTTATTTTTAGAAGTGCTTTGCGCATATGTGCGCTAAATATTCTATTTCTTCGCACTTTTCTTCTTGCGCTGATCCCTGCAACAGAAAAAAAAAAAGAACCTGTAAATCGCAATATATCTCAAAGTAAATGAAGGTACTTATGCGATAACCACTATAACCATTCAGGTGTTTGTAAAAATCCGAAACTCACATAACAGTTCTTTGGTAGTTTCTTTTTCTTTTAGCAATCATATTAACGTTTAGGTTGAAATTTATCGATGTGCTTTTCGTAAAATTACTGCACATGAAAATGCGAAATTCAGGATTTAAGAAATGACCAGACAGGAAAAAAAGTAAGAGTGCATGAATGCAAGGAATATGCAAGCTAAACTGCAAAGATGAACATGAAAATGACTACATATATGCTTAGCAGCAGGAGCAATGAACGACTGGGCCAACCTCTGAGAAGATTGCTCGGACCTAGGAGCTTGTGAAAGGGAAATGTGGTACTTGTGGGTAGCAATACCAGCTGGTCTTTGCGCATAAATTTTCCTTTTTCGCAGAATGAACCTACTTTTCCACTTCTGCTTAATTCATATTCTTAATAAAGGCAGGATGTGCTAATTTCGACCGATGGACCAACATCCACTCTGAAAATCTCATCTTAGCTCTAAATCTATCCGCGCAGAATAGTAATGTAGGTAGATAGCCTTCATTCTAAGTGAGGCATGGCCCGTTTTCCCAGCGACGAATAAGTGGAATGAACTCCTGCAAGTTTTAGATTCTCAAAACAAATTTAGCAAGATCCAGATTGACAGGAAGATAACAAAAAAAAAAAATTCGTAGAAAAAAAAAAGTGTACGTATTGTACATTCTGTAAAACAGTGTTTGTATGAGAACATGCATGAACAGTGTAAAGGTCTGTTATTGGTCTTTCACCGAAACTTAGTCCCACTGCGGGTGTTAGATTCTCCGATCAATGTGTTAGATTTTCTGAGGACTTGGCCTAGTTGGTCTGGTAGTACTGGGTATTCTTCATATTCATCCGTCTTACTGCTGATGTCATATCCACAGTCGTTCCAAAAGGTAAATGTGGGATATTTTTAAAAAGCGGCACCCGATATGTGCAGTATGTGCATTATGTGCAGTACTCCGTCATGAAACACACATAAATTACATGAAATTTTCAGCGGAGTTACAAAAAAAAAATAAAAAAAGAAATGGTTCGGAATTAATATCTACAGCTACTCCTAGTATTATTACATAATTGAGGGCTCACAGGGATGAAAACTGAAAGATAACCCAAGGATACGAAGTAGATAGTTACATATAACAACAGAGTGGAGAGAAAACGGCGCAGGAAAGTGACAATTGTGGTTTGTCGGCCATACGCAGATTTTAGTTTGAAATTTTGAGATCACTTTCACCCTCTTGCTGCTGGTGTAAAATCACATTCATTTTTGAGCGAATTTGCCCATTCTTCAAGCTGCTCTCTCCATCTGCTATGGCACTTACAAGGTTTTTTACCTATCACGGACTTCCTCCGTCACTTCTTCTAAAATAAACTTTCGTTACTTTTTTTTTTATTTTTACCTCAGTAAGCGATATTTTTCAACTTGACCAAGTGTGTTTATGCATAAGACGCATGTAATCATATCATGGCTCCTACCCTGAAAAGGTAAACAGTTCAATGTTAACGATACTATATCTGAGCACCATCTGAATTGAATCGTTGGATTCCTATGTTCCGGTTTTATTTTTCGGAGTAATATACTTCCAGTCCAACATTTTTATTGCAATACAGCTTTTGTCAACAAAGACTCTCTTCGTAATATCTATAGAGTTTTTTTTCGTTCTCACTAAATTAAGCGAAGGAAAGTTCCCCTTGTGGATGCCCCTGCAGAAACACTAAAATAGGATGGAAGTAATATTGAAAAAAGCTCAATTACACGGTGGACGAAGCGGCAATGGGAATGGAGGGTCCAGCAGAGAAAAATTGCCGTCCGTTCGTCTAAACTTTTCAACAATATTTTATTATTTTTTTTAACCATACTGTACCCTTCAATTGGGGCAATTTCTTTATTTCTTCGACATTGACATCATTCAATGTGGCAGCGGCCCGGACCTACATGGTAAATGCTCATCCGTATCTGCTAAAATATTATTTATGCCTTTGGGTAATTTTTTAAGCGTATGTACTTACATATTTCAAAAGCCTTCTAGTGCCAAAGTGAAATTTGGCTTGCCGCGACAAAGCTTACCAGTAGCACCATTAATGCAACTCTTTATTATCAGAAGTACAGTGGAAAATCGGCTACAGAAGTGTTATAAGTCCGAAGAACAAACATTGCATTATCAGCACCATAATCAAGATTGACGCAGAAAAACTAAAAGTCAGAATAGAATGAATTTCAGACCGCCTCTGTTAATACTTTCAAATGTGGCTAGCAGATTCCAACTTGAAACAGATCGCTGGTTCCTAAACAAAATACCGGAAAATGAAAGAAAGGCACTGGTATCGGACTACCCATTATGCCATATTGAAAAGTTTAAAATAAATATTAAGATACGAAATGATTAAATGGGGCAAAAAGAAACAACAAACATCTACATTCAGAAAACGAATAAGAAACAAGAAAAAATAAATAAGAGTAAAAAAGAAATGAATAATTATAATTATAATACTAATAATAATAATAATAATAATAATTATAATAAAAATGTACTTGGGAAATGGGCTCGATAAGATGAATACTACCCGCAGCTGCGGGCAGTAGAAGGTAAATGCAAAGGAACAGAGAGTGACGGAGACCATGTACGGAAGACGGAAGGGAAACCTAGTGTGTGAATATTGACGCTATGCATGCAGGTGAGCAAGCAAAGGAAGCAGCCAAATTAGCAAAGGGTACATCAAAAGATGGCACACACATTTCCATTGTACATTCATCAATACATGGCGATCATATGGCCTGAAATGAGCAGGTACACCCTGTCCTGCCTGCGCTGCCCGTGCTGCCTGTGTTGCCTGTGCTGCCTGTGCTGCCTGTGCTGCCTGTGCTGCCTGTGCTGCCTGTGCTGCCTGTGCTGCCTGTTGCAACTCAAGAGAAAATCAAATTCTGAAATGAAAGAAAATAATAAACTAAAGG
This sequence comes from Dujonia railenensis, assembly GCA_935541525.1. Lineage (NCBI taxonomy): Eukaryota > Fungi > Ascomycota > Pichiomycetes > Serinales > Debaryomycetaceae > Dujonia > Dujonia railenensis. Next base: position 863,628 of record CAKXYY010000001.1, on the reverse strand, counting down.
TAAATACCTCATGGGCAAAAGCTTCAATCTTAAAGGCAAATGCTTAGAGTATGATGCAATACGGGCATTAAGAGGGTTGCAGCAAAAGTATAGGAAAAATAAATGAAATAGGCTATAAAAATGAACCTAAATTAAGCATAAAGGAGGGGGTTCAGTTCAGATTGACTGCGGTCGTAAAGTTATGTTTAAAGTATTAAGGTTAACCTGCCGATTAGCGCTTCCCAATTTGTTAATACTGGCCCTACCAAGACAATTCTAGGTTTAAGGTGCCTGCAACTAAAATAGGCTCGCTCTGGAACACGAAAAGCTTAAACCAAATTATTATTAGAATCAGCGGGCACAAACTGCTTCTTTGGGTAATAACAAATGTACGGGGTATACTGTAGGCCTACCCTGTCGTACACCTGAGTCTGGGCAGTTCGTACCGGGGAGGGTCCCCTCGAACTTGAAAATATTTTGGAATACACCCACACACCAGAACAGAACTGGAAAAATCCTGCTACCCTGAAAACGTCCCCCCCTTTCGTTGTTACCCGGACACACCGTCGATTCTTGAAAAAAATTCAAAACTGTTCCTGTATACGGTTTTGTGACATATAAAATTTTTCACTCATCCACCACAGCCAAAAAAATTTTCACCCTAGTCCCTTTAAAGTTCACTCTTCTTGTTCTTACCTCTTCGTTGGTTATACACTATACAACTTAATTAAAACAAAATGGGTGCCTACAAGTATTTAGAAGAATTGCAAAGAAAGAAGCAATCTGATGTCATGAGATTCCTCTACAGAGTCAGATGTTGGGAATACAGACAAAAGACTGTTGTCCACAGAGCTTCTAGACCATCTAGACCAGACAAGGCTAGAAGATTAGGATACAAGGCCAAGCAAGGATTTGTTATCTACAGAATCAGAGTTAGAAGAGGTGGTAGAAAGAGACCTGCTCCAAAGGGTGCCACTTACGGTAAGCCAACCAACCAAGGTATTGCTCAATTGAAGTACCAAAAGTCTTTGAGATCCACTGCTGAAGAAAGAGTTGGTAGAAGAGCTGCTAACTTGAGAGTCTTGAACTCTTACTGGGTTAACCAAGATTCCACCTACAAGTACTTTGAAGTCATTCTTGTTGACCCATCCCACAAGGCCATCAGACGTGATGCTAGATACAACTGGATCGCCAACCCAGTTCACAAGCACAGAGAAGCTAGAGGTCTTACCGGTGCTGGTAAGAAATCCAGAGGTATCAACAAGGGTCACTTGTTCAACAACACCAAGGCTGGTAGAAGACACACCTGGAAGAGAAACAACACTTTGTCCTTATGGAGATACAGATCTTAAGCGGTCTGTATTTTGGTTCGACAGGGTGTGTGCTTGTTTGGGTTATGCTATTGAGAATGTTTTTGGATGTGCTATTGTAATCTAGGAATTGAGAAGCTGAAGTAGTTTAATGAAACGGGTTATATCTTCATATACTGGTATGATAGTGTAGAGTGTAGGAACGTAGGAACGGGGAGATTGACTTGATGTAGAAGTACTACGTAGTTGACCTGCATACAGTCCCTTGAAGATCCTATGCTGGAAGTGTCGCAAGAGCTGTATGGATGGCAATGCAGTGTTGAGTGTTGACTAATAACATTGCCCATCATGCGCCCGACTACGTTTCGCTCTGTAACTTGAGCTGCTTGGGCTCTTCTAGAGCTACTAGGATGACCGATCTTCGTGACCTGCATATAGTGTATGGAGTAGCCGCAGATCAGTAGGCACCATTCGTGTGGTGTTTCAGGGTTGTAAGGGCTTGAAGAGCCGAAAGAATATCGTTCTGAATGTGACAGTGGGCTAGTAGCATTGTCCCACTGTGCTCTTTACTCATATAGTTCTGTGGCTCGAGCTGCTTGGGCTCTTCTAGAGCAACTAGGATGACCGATCTTCGTGACCTGCATATAGTGCGTGGAACCCACCATTACCAATATGGGCTACAACGGGAGAACAAGACACGAAGCTAACGCGAAACGACACGGGGCGGCAGCTTTCCAAATACTCTGGAGCTGGGTCCTAGGCCCATTTAAGCTCAGGAATCCTGAGAAGTTGTGGTACTTGTGATCTTCAAGAGCTTCCACGAAATCCAGTCTTCGTGACCTGCATATAGTGCGTGGAACCACCATAACCAATGGGGCTACAACGGGAAGCCAGGATGCAAGGAGACACGAAAAGAGAGTCCGTAGCGCCCGAAGCTGCGTTTTGCGATCCCTTCCAGACACAGAAACACCTTCATCAGAAGAATCTTGAAGCGTTTGGGCAACCTGCCTGCGGGACATCTTATCACTGATCACGTCTTCCAGTCACCGATGGGCTGCGAAAAATTTCAACTGACGAAGATCACCGTGAGCAGACCAGGACTGAGACTGCCAAGCAGAAAACCAGCACTATCAGCTTGCTGTGCCACTTTGTTTCTAATACCTCTCCATTCCCTCTCTCTTTCTCTCTTTCCCTCTTTCTCTCTGTCACTCTTTCTCTCTCTCTCTCTCTCTCACTTGCTGTCCCTTCTTCCACAGGCACCCTCTCTGCTTGCACCATCTCCATCTCCACCGCAGCCTGTATGCAGCCCCCAGATCACCCAAGAATGTTTCACCGATCCACTTCTACTTAGCCGTGTTTCAGAACCTGTCCCATCTCAGCACCCCTTGGCTTCCTACCAACCTTATTTTCTCACCACTTCCCCTACACCGTTCCCTCGCACCCATCACCTCGCGCTTCCTACTCCCACCTCTCGTCCTCTCACCACCTCTCACCATCTCTTTCCTTCCTACCACCTCTTCCCTTACTCCGCGTTCTGCTCACCTCCCATCCTGACTCGTCCTTGACTCGTCGTGCCTCGCCCCAATTAATTATACCCATCTTTTTCCCATTCGCAATATCAAAGGGAGAAGAATTTTGCAGGTTATAAAAAGGTTCGGCAAAGGAACTCTTTCTGGCACCAGATATTCACGCCTCATCATTATATCTATATAACACCCGTACGATGACCCACAACAAAACAGCTATCTTATCTGTCTACGACAAGACTGGACTCTTGGACTTGGCTAAGGGATTGGTTGCCCTGAACGTCAGAATCTTGGCCTCTGGAGGTACTTCCAAGTTAATCCGTGAAGCTGGGTTCCCTGTGGAAGACGTCTCATCTGTCACCCACGCCCCTGAAATTTTGGGCGGTAGAGTCAAGACCTTGCACCCTGCCGTGCACGGTGGTATTTTGGCCAGAGACTTGAAGAGCGACGAAGACGACTTGGTTGCTCAAGGGATCGAAAAGGTTGACTTCGTTGTCTGTAACTTGTATCCATTTAAGGAAACGGTTTCCAAGGCCGCTGTCACCATCCCAGAAGCTGTGGAAGAAATTGATATTGGTGGTGTCACCTTGTTGAGAGCAGCCGCTAAGAACCACGCAAGAGTTACCATCTTGTCTGACCCTAACGATTACTCTGAGTTCTTGAAGGAATTGAAGAAATCCGAAGACGGATCCATTGACCTGCTGATCAAAAACAAGTACGCCTTGAAAGCCTTTGAACACACCGCTGAATACGACGCCACCATCTCTGACTACTTCAGAAAGCAATACCTGGAAAACGTTTCCCAATTGCCATTGAGATACGGTGCCAACCCTCACCAAAAGCCTGCCCAAGCCTTTGTAAGCAACGGTATAAACGAATTACCATTCAAGGTCCTTGGTGGTTCCCCAGGCTACATTAACTTGTTAGATGCTTTAAATTCTTGGCCTTTGGTTAAGGAATTATCCGCATCCTTAAACTTACCAGCTGCTGCCTCATTCAAGCACGTTTCCCCAGCAGGTGTCGCTGTCGGCTTACCATTATCTGACATTGAGAAGAAGATTTACTTTGTTGAAGACATTGAAAACTTGTCTCCACTAGCCAATGCTTATGCCAGAGCAAGAGGTGCCGACAGAATGTCCTCCTTCGGTGATTGGATCGCTCTTTCCAACATTGTAGACTTGCCTACTGCTCAAATTATTTCCAAGGAAGTCTCTGACGGTGTCATTGCTCCAGGTTACTCTCCTGAAGCCTTGGAAATCTTGAAGAAGAAGAAGGGTGGTAAGTACTGTATTTTACAAATCGATCCAAACTACACCCCAGAAGCCATTGAATCTAGACAAGTCTACGGTATCACTTTACAACAAAAGAGAAATGATGCCATCATCAAGTCATCTTCATTCAAGGAAATTGTATCTAAGAACAAGGACCTCAACGAACAAGGTGTTATCGACTTACTCGTAGCCACCATCGCTCTTAAATACACCCAATCCAACTCTGTCTGTTACGCCAAGAACGGTATGGTTATTGGTTTAGGTGCTGGTCAACAATCTCGTATCCACTGTACCAGATTAGCCGGTGACAAGGCCGACAACTGGTGGTTCAGACAACATCCTAAGGTTCTCGGATTCAAGTGGGCCAAGGGTGTCAAGAGACCAGAAAAGTCAAACGCCATTGATTTGTTCGTCACCGGACAAATCCCAACCACCGAACCAGAAAAGACCGAATACGAATCCAAATTCGCTGAATTGCCAACCCCATTGACTGAAGAGGAAAGACAGGAATGGTTAGGTAAATTGACCGATGTCGCCCTTTCATCAGATGCCTTCTTCCCATTCCCAGATAACGTTTATAGAGCTGCTAGATCCGGTGTTAAATACATTGCTGCACCATCTGGTTCAGTCATGGACAAGGCTGTCTTTGCTGCTGCAGATTCATTCGACATTGTTTATGTCGAAAACCCAATCCGTTTATTCCACCATTAATCATTTTCTCCCAACTCTTTTATAGTAAATTTCACGTTATAGTAAGCATTTGAGTTGTAGGCTAGTAGGAATTTCAACTAGCCCAGTGGGAGTTCAAAAGGCTCAAAAGGCTAGGCTCAAGTCCTAGCAGAGCCCAAGCATTGAAGATCAGACTGAGAAAGGCTCGTTTCCACAGCGAAATCAGCGCTAACACTAGAACTGGCCAGAATTGAGCGTTCTCACGGTACACCCAATGCTACCGATCTCCTACAGTACTCCGAGCGGCTGTACACACCATACACTACCAGTAGCACACCTAATGCCACCCAAATCCCTTCTAAGTCCCTTCCAAGGTGGTCCAGCCCCATCTATCTCTCACACCAACCGAAGTCCACTAATCCCACTCTATGCCTTGCCCTCTCTCCTCTCACCTTCATGTGATACAATGGCTGCAATTCTTAAGCCTAACATTCGCACAAGCTTAGCTAGTAAAGCCCACTACAACATCCGGTTAGCAGCACCACCACTCCCATTTCTCGGTTTATTTTTTTCACCCTAGCTCCTACCACAGCACTCCCTACCCATCCATCGCCCTTACTTCTCCCTCGTCGCCTCTGCCTGCTCCTCTGCCCTACACTTCATCTCTCCCACCTATTTATAGTGCAGCTCTTTCACCTACCCGGCGTGCCTCCACCAATTCAATCCAAACACGTCAAGAACAAAAAAGCTGAAAAATTCTCCAGGCAACACTCCACAATTGGCCCTCTTTCTACTTTTCTTTAGATAACCACCCGTTTCTTGACGTTAATTTGTGTCATTATGGCTTCGGAATATACGTACGATGACGAGGGTGAAACTTGGCCCTTTTTCGTGTTGGCTGTGCTCAGTTTTATCCTCATCCCGCTCACCATTAGCTGGGGCTTGAGGATATACCGCCAAGACAACCCGTTGTCAATAAATAAGGACATCAAAGGTGCTATACTTGAAAATGAAACCACCTTGGAGTTGGAAAACACCATAGAAATTAACAAATTCCAAAAGAAACAAAAATCGAGTGCAAAATACTTCAACAAGACGTTTTTTGCCATCGTCATTGGCTGGGCTCTCTGCTTGTACATTGCCAAGTATCAAACTGTAGAAACGCAATTGATTGGAGCCTTCGATCCTTACACCATTTTGGATATCTCGGCCTTTTCCTCTGAAAAGGAAGTCAAGAGCAGATACAGAAAGTTGTCCTTGAAGTTCCATCCGGATAAGCTCCCCAAGGACTTGACGGATGCTGCCAAGGAAGAGATGGAAGCCAACTTCATTCAGATTAACTTGGCCTACAAGGCTCTCACTGACGAGGTTACCAGAAACAACTTCTTGAGATATGGTCATCCTGACGGTCCTCAAGAGATCAAGCACGGTATTGCTATACCTAAGATCTTTGTTGAGGGTAAGTACAGTCTGTTGATGATTGTTGTTTACTTCTTGTTAATTGGTGGAGTGTTGCCCTTTATTGTCGGTTCGTGGTGGAACAATGTCAAGACTCACACCAAAAGAGGTCTTCACATCGATACTGCTGCTCTTTTCGCAAGAAAATTGGCTGATAAGCTGCCTACTAAAGTTATTACACCTTACGAATTACTCGACTGGGTCTGCCAATCGCAAGAGATCGTTTCTATGACTTCCCACTTACCACTCAATCCCCAAATTGTGGTTAAACATCTTATTTCGAGACATTTATTTAGAGACTTTGAGCTCACTCAAGATGAAACAAAGTATGAACGGGAAAAGTTGGCAATTGTTGCCCAATTACCTAAGTTGATTGATGGTTTGATTGAAATTGCTTCCATCTTCAGATTCACTGACGTTGTCCTTGCTGCATCCGACTTGAGGAAGTGCGTAGTTCAAGGTGTCCCACCAATTGGTAAGTACCAAGAAATTTTACAATTGCCATATGTTGACCCCAAGGTTGTTCTGCAACAGGAAGTCAAGAAGTTGGGTAAACTTTTCACACTCAACAAAGAAGAGCAAAAGAAGGCTTTGGGAATCTCTGACGATGCCAAGCTTGAAACTGCCCTCAGCATTGCTAAATCAATTCCTATGATTCGTGTCCTTGATGCTGCATTCGTAGTCCCAGGTGAAAACAACGAAGCAGAGGGTGGCTTACCATCGGGATCGGTTCCACCAAGTGCACAGGCTCATATCTCAATCAAATTTCTTATCAAATCTCCGTATCATAAGTCTTGTCCTGAGATTGACGATGAAGACTTGAAGGATGAAGAAACCATTGAGTACATGAGAGATCCAGTCACCACTACGAACGAATCTCAGCCACTTTTACCATACACCTACGCCCCATACTTCCCTTCTAATTTCCGTAATAATTGGTTCGGATACCTCATAAGTCAAAGAGATAATAAGCTTGTTGAGGGATCTTCTGTAGCTACTTTGGAAAACGTCTCACTTGCCAACTTGGCCTTAACCAAGGAGCAATTCATTAAGGGCGAAGGTCTTACTATTTCAACGTTTAAAATAGCACTCACCACACCTACTCCTGGTGCAGAGGGGAACTACACATTCAGATTGGTGTTGAAGAACAACGGGTATTTTGGATGTGACGTTGACATCCCTATTACCATGACTGTAGAACAACCTAAGGTACCGGCCGGTAAGATTCTTACCAAGAAGGTTAGGAAGATCATGGAGATTCAAGGTGATGCTGATGAAGAAGATGATGATACTGACTACTCTGGGTCCGATATTTCAGATCCTGAAGAAGATTCGCTTGCAGGAGCATTAGCTGCCTTGAGAGGGGGCAGTGTGAAAAGTTCAGCTAAGGGAGAAGAGGAAGAGGAGGAGGATGATGAGGGCGACAACGAGAGCATTTTCACAGATATTAACACAGATACAGAAGATGAAAGTTAGAGTGTATATATATTAGAAGTAATAAAGCAAAGAGAAGAAATCGACGTCGTAGAGAATATAGTAGCACGTAATAGGTGTGCATTAGAGTGAATAATTCGGGGGAAATCTAAAGTAGCTTATAGCAAATTGTCTATTTTGAAAGCTCCAGTGAACTGTGCTCCAGGTGTATACATTTTATATTACATGTTTTGGGAAACTAGCAATGGGTTGGTAGGGACGCTACGGCAGCTTTTCAAGTTGTCTATGTTAGAAACTGTACGCACCAGATGTGTATATATCTTATGTTGAGCCTAGCTATTTTAGGCAACTGATGCGTGACTTAAATTGAATGGATCTCTACAGCAACTCTGTAAGTTATCTATATTGGAAGCTCCAGCGCACTGTACTCCAGGTGTATATACATTTCTATTTTAAGTTTAGCTATATTAAGCATATTTCAAATTCGCATCTCATACTTCAATTGAAAGAATGAACGCATCGGCATCGGCACCCTCCATACCTTGATCCTTATAGTAGTCTTTCACTTCTTCCTTCTTCGAAAAGCCCTTCTTCAAGTACCAGTCTATTGCCTTGATGTTGCTGGATTGCACATGGAGGACGATCTCGTGAATAAACCTCGTCTTAGTCTCTTCAATAATGAAGCTAAGCAACTTTGAGCCAATTCCCAAATTTTGGTAACTAGCTAACACAGCCAACGTTTCAATGTACACTGCATTGGGCAATATCTTAGGCTGCGAGTCTGATCCAGAGCTGGCGGTCTCCTTTGTGTTTGTAATGTTCTCAAACGACTGCTTCGACGAGAATTTAATGGCCTTGGCCTTGATGTTACCGACCGGCAACTCTGAGTAGAATGCTAGCTTGACAATTTGATCCGATTGCAATGCATCCTTGTACCAGGATTCAGGATATGTTGTTGGGAGGGTTACCTGGTTGATCTTCTTCAACACCCCAACATTGTTTGGGGTCAAGTCGTCAAGGGATATGATTTCACGAGGCATACTGTGCTACTAGCTGGAGAAACAACAAAGAGACCACCGTGAAGAACAACACCTTAGCTTCATCAGACCTTCGACAAGCTACGACGAACCCACCGATACCTCTGTGTGTCCTGCATGTTGTTTCGTGAAAAGTTCTCGCTAATGGGATTTTCCGCTCCCTCCCAATGAGAATAGAGCGGAGTAAAATCAGAAGATGATCATATGACAGGCAGAGTCCGAGCCATACCTTTTTTGATCGAGGATTGTCTCTTCTCTTGACTTTTTCTCTGCCACTGTCTTCAGGATCGGGTTTACTACTAACTTCAGATTTACACTACACACACATATTTAATGATAACTATAACCGGTATTATTGTTCTTGCTTTAATCGCGTACTTTGCCAAAGAATTCATTACTGGAGGAATGTCTATCTCTAACCCACTTGAGAATAGCACCACAGATCTGGCTCCAATTGTGGAGGGCCGCTTCACCCCTTTAAGTTTGGCAAAGTTTAACGGCACTGATGATCCCAAGATCTTAATTGCAGTGAAAGGGAAGGTGTACGACGTGTCCAATGGAGCTTCGTTCTATGGTCCTGGTGGGCCCTACGAGAATTTTGCTGGTAGGGACGCACTGCGTGGGTTAGCTAAAAACTCGTTTGAGTTGGACTGCTTGACCCCAACTGACCAGCCAATTGACCAGTTAAAGAACTTAACTGCCGACGAAATCGAGTCCTTGGATGGCTGGGAGCAGCACTTTGAGGGTAAGTACCCGCTTGTGGGAACTCTCCATGAAAATGGCGATTCCATATAGTGGTGCTACACCACTGTCGTATAGTGTGTGCGAGCAGCTGCAACTGAAAAATAATATGAGAAATACATTGCACGAGTCTATTCGCTAGAGTAATACGTATACGTATCTATAAACATAAATATAAATATAAATATAAATATAAATTGTTGAGAGTGACCCCGATAGTGGACTTGTAGGAACAAAATGCACGCACTGTCTTCCTCGCTGGCCCCACCTATACCACCGCTGCTATCAACTCTCCATAGTGCTGCTCTCGAGCCTGCAGTAGCCCATCTGTGCTGCTGCACTGCGCGCGTCCTCTGTAATCAAAAGCGAGTGCAGAATTGAACAGCGCACGACCTTCACCAAGGCTCTTCATCGTTTTTTCAGGTTTTTCACAAACTGGAGCTCCACCAGCTCTTCTTTGGCCCCGGATTATCGCTAGCTAAGATGAGTTACAGGGGAAGAGGTCGTGGTGGCTTCCAGAACAATAACAACAATCGCAACAACTTCAATAATAATAACAACAACAATGGAGTTCAGTCCGAAATAGACCAATTCAACATGGCGAACGCAATCCCAGTGGAGATTTTAGGCTGGAACGGTGCCTCCATGGATGATTGTGTGAAATTCATATCCAGAAAGTGCCGTATCACTGTGAGCAATGCACAAGTGGATCCTGTGCTGGGCGTGCTAAAGGGATATGTAAGATCAATGAAAGAGGCCGACGAGTTGTGCACTTGGTCTGGGGTCAAGTTCGCAGGGCAACTGTTGAAGATCTCCAAGGCCATACTGCAGAATTCGTTATCGAATTTAGGTTCGATCTCGACGCCAGCAAACGGTGGTGGTTCTACCATTGAGACTATTACCAACTTCCTCAAATCAAGATACGACCCCAACTCCAAGCTCTTGAACATCTCCTCGGTGCAACATGATCCACTACTTGTGCAGCAAGGCTTCTTTGCATCAATTCTGACCACCAGTAAATTTTTCCCAGCACTTATGAAAATTGCAGCTGATTTGAAGTTGGATGTGGAGAGTGTAGACCTTTCTTCCAATAATCTAACAGACTTGACATCGGTTTCCTCGTTGGCTCAAACTTTTCCATATTTGAAGAACTTGGCCCTTCTGCAGAACAATTTTAACAGAATCAAGAGTTTTGAAGTTTGGAAACATAAATTAAACTATCTAAGAGAGTTGGTGTTGATTAATAATCCAATCATTACAAACTTGAAAAGCGCTCAGGACTTGCAAATCGTTACGCTAGAAATGATGCGCAACTTTCCACGCTTAATTGTGTTCAACGGAGAAGTGGTTAGGGACGAGGCCAAGCTAATGGCACATTTGACCTTTCCCTTTACACCAATGCAGGCCATGTTTTTCCAGGATGAAATGATACAGCAGGTGTCTACGAATTTCGTTACCAACTTCTACTCGTTGTGGGATGGTAATAGACAAGACTTGATGGTTTTATACCAGCAAGAGAGTCAATTTAGCATGCTGGTGGATTCGAGCCACCCGCACGTAATTGAGGTGAGTACTACAAGCACAAACAGTAATAATAGAGCATACGGAGGTGGTAACACGTCTACAGACTCGCCATTTGGCTACTACCTTAACCAATCTCGTAATCTCACTAGAGTTTCGAATACCAAATCTAGAATGTCTAAGCTTGCCCAGGGCCAGCAGGATATTTTCAAGCAATTTCAGCAGTTGCCCAGGACTCGTCACAATTTACTCACTCAGCCGGAGTTATTTAGCATGGAAAGTCACTCATTTCCTCAATTGAATGGTATTTTAATTACCTTGCATGGTTCGTTTGAAGAAATTGACGCACCAGTAGAAATAGCCACTGTTCCAAGCAACAACCCCAGTTATAATTCCAACAACAGACGCTTTGGGAATTCTACTTATAAAAACAATAATAAAAAATTCCCACTTGGGAAAAAGTCATTCGACAGAACCTTTGTAATAATCCTGGGTCAAGACGGTAGTATGATAGTTGCTAGTGACATTTTGATGGTGAGGCTTTTTGCAGATGGGGATGCATGGAACACAACAATCGGAACTGGTTCCCCCGCAGGAGGTGGAGCTACAGCAACTAATGTGAATGTAAGCTCATTGAACACGCCTCAAGGTACATCAAATGTTTTAGCCCAGCCTGCAGGTACTGCAGAACTTCCCTTAGATGTGAAGGCTAAGCTAAACGAGAACCAGCAACAAATCTTGGTTAGGATATTACTTGAGACAAAGCTAAACCTTCAGTACGGTATTATGCTCTGTGAGCAATCGCAGTGGGACTACCAACAATGCATTAATAATTTTAAGGTTTCTGTGAATTCTTTACCGAGAGAAGCGTACGTACTTTAGAATTATTTTGGTTAAGTCCGGTCCCCTGTCTCAATTTCTTCCGGGCTATAGATTAGGAAGCTTGGAATCTCGTTTAGAGGTACGAAGAAGAAGAAGAAGTTAACTTGCAGGTTTTTAGTTTGGTATGGCCTTCATGTGCATTCTTGTGCTGACTACATAAAGCATTAGACTAATTCTAGCCTGACGCATCAACTGCATCTATATAATTATATCTAAAAAAAGTTACTCAGAAAATAAAAAAAGTGTAATATCAATAATAAAAATATTTTCATTGATAGTATGCATATATTCTTATGTTAGATAGGACTTATTAAATTGAAATGTGTAAGCTGCAGTGGAATTATTTTCGGGTGAAATGTGTTATCGTTTGTGCATGTATGCATTGGAATTTCGTAAAAGTTCGATCTGAATCTGCCTTAAAATCTGCACCCTGCAAGCAGGTTGGTTTCGAGAACTCACGTCGGCAGTTAAGAAGTAGAGCATCATAAAAATAATCTAAAATCGTATGACATTGGAATGGTACAGAGCTTCCTGATGCGGTTCAATTGTAGCCAGATGAATAACTAATGGCCCTCGGGATAAAACAGGCATGCACGCTGTGCACATCCATACACCGGCAATAATGTAAGGAACACCACATTCGGTACATACTGGAAAATAATATATAGTGAATAAAAATAGCTAGACCGGGAGGAAATGAGGATTCCTCCAATTGAAAGGAGTGAAATACAATAACTATATGTTCAGAATAGATAATAATTTACCCGTATATGCAAGGTTTTATGAGCCTCGAAAATAGATTAGAGTGGCCGCTCTCCCTCTTTCAGCATCATCCTTCTCTGCTGCTCTCTTACAATACCAAGTGTTCTTTTCCTAACAATGCAACATCCTCTCACTATACACACATTTCCTGCATATAAGTCAATATGCTTTGCATTTTTCACTGTAGATCAGTGACTAGGCTCCGGAGTAGCTAAGTCAATAGAACTTGTACCAGGTTCAAGTAGTTTACTATCATGGCGTCTTATAACATTGCCATGGTCACGGACTTCTTCTATCCGCAGCCCGGAGGAGTCGAATTCCACGTTTACCATCTTTCCCAGAAACTTATTGACTTGGGTCATTCTGTAGTAATAATCACCCATAGTTACGGGAATAGAAATGGAGTTAGGACGTTGGCTAATGGCTTGAAGGTGTACTATGTTCCCTTTTTTGTTCTCTACAGACTGTCTGCATCACCTACAGTGTTCCTGGCTCTTCCTATATTGAGAAATATCTTTATCAGAGAACTGATTGATATTGTCCACGGCCATGGTTCTCTATCTAGTTTGTGTCACGAGGCCATTCTTCACGGCAGAACCATGGGTTTGAAAACAGTGTTTACAGACCATTCGTTGTTTGGTTTTGCCAGTGTATCAAGTATCATGGGTAACAAGATTCTAAAGTTCACTTTAAGTGACATTGGTCATGTAATATGTGTTTCCCACACCTGTAAAGAGAACACAGTCTTAAGAGCCAGCTTGGACCCGCTTCACGTTTCAGTAATCCCAAATGCTGTTATTCTGAATGACTTCAATCCTAAGAAAAGAAGCGGTAAGTCAACATCACTTATACTGTCAGATCAGAAGATTACCGTAGTTGCAATTAGTAGACTTTTCCCCAACAAGGGTGCAGACTTACTCACGGCCATAGTGCCTCGAGTATGCCTTGCCAAACCCAATGTCAACTTCATTATTGCTGGAGATGGCCCGAAATTTTTGGACCTTGAGCAAATGAGAGAGAAATACTTTCTTCAGGAGAGAGTGACATTGCTCGGTTCTGTCCAACACGAAGAAGTGCCCGAGGTGATGACCCAGGGTGATATTTTCTTACATCCATCCTTGACTGAAGCGTTCGGTACTGTTATAGTTGAGGCTGCTTCCTGCGGTCTTTACGTTGTGACTACAAATGTTGGTGGTATTCCAGAAGTGTTGCCCAATCATATGATCAGCTTTTCAGAACCTGAAGAAGAGAGTTTAGTCCAAGCGACTATCAAAGCCGTAGACCACTTACAGTCTGGGAAAATTGATACGACGAAGTTCCACGACGAAGTGGCCAAAATGTACAGTTGGGCCAACATAGCGAAGAGGACAGAAAATGTGTATGCATCTTTAGATCTGAGAAAGTTAAACCAACCTTTATTGATTAGACTTCAAAAATATTACTGTTGTGGGCCGGTCGCTGGGAAACTCTTTATACTCTGTGTTGTGGTTGATATTTTAATATTCATGATACTAGAATGGTGGTACCCTGCGGAACATATTGATAGAGCCACTAAATGGCCAAAAAAAGGACAAAAGTCACAACTAGTGATGGTTACACAAGCTCATGAAAGTGATGAAGCGTTGTCATAGCCGATTTACGCGTCACATTACATTCACCTCATTCCTACTGTATATTTTCTACATACACCTAGATACTGTGGCTACTTCGTTTTACCTTCGAAGATTGCCGATTTAATCAGTTTGTATCTTTGATCCTTTTCCTTTAATACCGAAGAGACATATTTAGGTATTGAACCCCTTGGTTTCCAGCTCATATTCTGACCAGAATTGGCCAAGACTACCAACTTTGCATTAGATGATAGTTTCCTTAGCGTATTCAGTAATGCTAAGAAATTACCATCACGTTCTTCTAATGATGGAGGGAGTATTGAAACTTTTAGCCATTCATAGTCATCTTCAGCAATTGTTTTTCCTCCAATACTAATGGAATAAGTATAATAATTTAGCATCTTCCTCAATAGATGAACTTCACCAATAAGAGATAGCTTTTCGGACTGTTCCATTTCAGCATAAATATCTTCAAATGTAGCCAGGTTAGCATTAACGCCCTTTTGATATTTTTGATTGGATATAAGTAAGTCTTCTATTTGTCCTTGTAAGGAATTGTTCTCGGCCAATAATTGCTTGTAATTCTCCTTCGTAACCTTTTGCTCTTCCTTTATTGTAGCGAGTGTAGTATTTAGATCAGATATTATTTTATCCTTTTGATTGACTGTTAATGATAAGTTACTTTCAAGGAGATTTACAGTGAGCTGGAGCTCTTCTATCTTTTGTTCTTTTTGAAAAACATTCTTAGTGTACTGAGAAAGCTTCGCTTGTAAGGAGTCAAAAGAATCGATAGAGATTGAATCAGACTGTTCCTTTGGAAATACGAGAGCTGTTTCTTTCAAAGCATCATATATCACAGCAGTATTGACTACTTCTTTCCCAAAGTTGATATGTATTTCAGAGTCTATTAAGTTGCTCAAATCAACTAGCAAAGTTTTCAACCTCTCGAGGGAGTTAGATTCATTTTCAAATATTTCGTCCACTGTTTCTTGGTCGAGTGAGTTGTCATCAGAATGTGAATATTTTTCAATCTCTGCGTTTTTCAGAAATCTTAGTAAGATGGACGCAATTTGGTTCAGTATTTGGAAGTAAAAATCAAAGTCAACCTTCTGCGAAGGGAAGACGTATATATCATTGTCGTCACTGTGTTCACTTTTAGCTATGATGTCTTCAATCAAAGTCAGAATCACCTGTAGGTGAGTCTTTTCTGCCATTGTACCTCCATTGTCTAAGAAATCCATCAAATCTTTTGTAAGATTGACGAACAATTTTCCTTGCTCTTGTATAACCTTTAAGTGACAACTTCGAAAGCCAAAGGAAGTCAAGATATTTTGAATGAATTGCTCCACAAATTTCAAGTCCATTGCACCAACATTTTCGCCTTTGTAAACAAATTGACTCAAAGAAATATCCAAATTTGGAATTGAATCCTTCCAAATGGCAGAATAAAGCGGGCTCTTCAACTTATCATAGTTATACTCTAGATTGAATTTAATTGCTGAGAGAGTGATCAAAAGCTGTTTTAATAGGGATTGCTCAAGATACAAAAGAGAAGGCGAATAGTCTTCTTCTTCCTCTTGCTCTTCCTCTATCGACCCTGACCCATACTTCCGTTCTTTAGACAATGTGAAATTAATTCTTTCCATATTTTTACCAACGATATGTATGGTATTTAGCAAAAGATATAGATCTGAATTGCCAGTAGTTCCTTGTGCAATCTTTAACTGTTCCAAGTGATCTGATAAACTTTTTAACTCAATTTCCTTTAAAGCTGAATGTATCTGATTTGTTACCGATTTAGCTCCTAGCTTTTTGATTTCAAGTTTGAGCGATTCAATATGAATCAGTTGACCTTCTTGCAGGATCTCACCTGAAGGCTTGGCTTCAGTTTTTAATCTTTCAAGAGTTTCCTTGACACTTTGGTTTTTTGCTATCAATTCATCTATTAACCTTTTATCCTCGTTGGATACTTTCACCAATTCACCAATTTCTCGTTTGAGTTCCTCTTCGACAAGAGCTTGGTTCTCTTCCAACGACTTATCGATTTCATGCAATTCTACATATTCTTCAACTGTCTTCTCTAATTTTTCAACTTTAGCAGTTAACAACTCATTCTCTATGACGAGTTTCTCCAGATCCAACGTACTGTCTAACTGTTCTTGTAAATTCAAGATTCTGGACTCTGCAATATCAAGCTTTTCCCTGATATCTTCATACAATGCTGTTTCCACTACATTTGACATTAAGCCTTTCAATTGAGCTTCGTAGGAGGTCCTGTTTGTTTCCAAAAGCGACTCCAAATTCACTACTGCCATTTCCAACTTCTTATTTCTTAGAAGCAATTCTTTGACATCTGTAGAGGAAGTGTCAGGATTTTCAGTAGCTTGTCTTTGTATTTCTTGTTCAATTTGCTTGTTTATTTCATTTTCTTCCTGCAACAACTGAAGTTCAACTTTGGTCTCGTCGTACTTTGATTGCAACCGATCCAATTGCTGTTGCAATTCGATATTGGTCTCTACGTAGTAAGCCGAGTCAGTCTCCTGCATTTCTAGTTTAGATTCTAAGTCCACACTTCGCAATTGGCTCTTGTCGAGCAGACTTTTCAACTTATCGATATCCTGGTTTGCCATTTTGAGTTTGGTCTGCAACTTCTCGATAATCAAGTGAAGTCGCAGGGCACCAGTAGACAGTGATGTCGACGGTATAGCAGCAGCAGCAGGAACATCCGAGCCGGTTTCACCTCCTTCCTTATCAATTAGTCCTTCTCGGACAAAAACACCATGTTTTGGGCTACAATCAAAGTACCTTTTCCCAGCAACAGAACCATCGTTCTTACCATTAGGTTCATTCAACTCTACACCAATCCATATACCAGCAGAAAACTCTGTCTCTCCAATAAACCGTACTATACCCGGGTAATTTTTCACCAGGACTGCTTTACCAATTGAAAGGGAACTCATTGACGATTAGAGAGCTCCGATAAGAAACAAAACAGTACCTACCTTGATAGACTTCTTCTACTTCGTACCTTAAGCAGCTGTCTTCCATACTGACGCGCGGCTCGCGCATTCTCCAACACACTCGCGACTTGAAATTTAAAAATGTTTGTACCAAGACGATGTTCACAACAACACATTAGCTTCTTTATAGCAAGAATTGTGGAAATGTCTATCTCTAATACCAAGAGACCTTATGGTAATCTCAAGCTCGAGCTCTTAGATGAACAAAAACAAGAAATTAGAGAAGCATTTGCTCTCTTTGACATGAATAACGACGGGTGCTTGGATTATCACGAATTGAAAGTCGCATTCCGTGCGTTAGGGTTTGATTTACCTAAGCGTGAAGTTCTTGATATAATCCATGAATACGATACGGAGAACAGGAATCTAATCACGTACGAGAATTTTTTCCAGGCAGGTGCGTAGCAATTTTTATGTAGAAGAGAGTGGAGGAGAACACACTGCTGATGCCTTGTGTAGTATAAATCTCTGCACTCACTGTGTGTGTTTTTTTTGTACTAACAATTTGATGTAGTTGGAGAGAAAATAGTCAATAGAGACCCATTGGAGGAAATAAAGAGGGCTTTTAAATTATTCGATGATGAAGGTACCGGAAAAATAAGCATAAGAAACCTTAGAAGAGTGTCTAAGGAGTTGGGAGAGAACTTATCTGACGATGAACTTAGAGCGATGATAGAAGAATTTGATTTAGATGGAGATGGAGAAAGTACGTATAAAGAGACTCAGGAAAACTGAGACGCTTCAAGAAAGTCGTAAGAATGCGAATACTAACAGTATCTTATAGTAAACGAACAGGAATTTATAAACATCTGCACCGAGTAGGCGCCATGATGCTGTGGGCCACTACCGAATGCTTAGAGCCAGTGGCAGAATGCTGCGGAGTATATAAAGGAAAGTCAACCAATCTAGTGTATAATATAGTAATAATAACGGTTTTGTTCATCCTGTGTAGAATACGCGCAAACAGCTTTCACAGCTCACACACAACGGGTAGCCTGAACGAGAGAAAGAGAGAAAGGGAGGAAGAGAGCTGACCAATACCCAACCACCACCGGTCCACTGGTCTAGTATGGATCACTCTCACTGGCGCAAACTGTATATCTCATCAGCGCGCGCTACACTGGCCAGAGAAATACCCACATATCCACCACCTTTCTCGCCCAACTTCTTCGCTTTCATCACCTTTCCCACCTCTCACACCCCACTGGCACCCATTGCTGCCTCTACACAACTCCTATACGACCACTAGTCCAACTTGATTACGCTCTTAATCTTCTCCTACTTCCTCTCCATACTCTGGTGCTGCAGCCTCCTGCATACACCCGAAGTAAAAATCGTGCGCGTACCAAACTGGAAAATATAGCGAATGAAAAAAATGAAGAAAACTGGCAGCCTATGGGGCAACCTAAAGGCAGGTTAAAAGCAGCATTAAACGCAAGCACAGACCCTCCCTCGAGCCAGATCGCCACTATGTCAGTCTGGGGTGCTTACACGAAAAGATTCCAGAGGAATATGGACAAAGTTGTTCCGCGGGCCATCGGAAAGGCCCGTCTCAAGGATCAGAATATGTATGCCCTTCCTACCTTGGAGCAGACACATCCTACCGTCCCCAAGTCAGAGCAGAAAACGAAGCCAGAGCAGATCGGAATTCTTGCAGGAGACCTTGCGTACATCTCCGAAGGCCCACAGAAGGGAACTATCTCGAGAATCTTAAGATACATGCCGGAATACGACGGTGTGCTCTTGATGGATGTCACCCTGAAGAAATTACTCCCTAAGTATTCATGGATGGAGAACCAAACCACCCACGTCTTTGATTACCCTGAAATCACACCCTTGAGCCAAATCAAGTTGGCTGCCAAGGAAAAGCACGAAGAAACTGGCGAAATCACGTACGTGGTGGCTGACGAGCTCGAAATGAAGGGCAGGTACTTCGATGCCAGACACAAGAAGTGGTTACCTCGTAGATTCGTCAAGAACCACGACAGAGTCGAGATCCCATGGCCTGCACCTGAAGACCCAGTGGGTGATGCCGACAGTGAGCAGACAAAGCTAATTGCTACTGACTCTGAGACGGCATTGGAGACCACCTACGAATTACAGACCTTGGCCAAGCCGCTGATCCCTGTGGACGTTGTGAATGAACTTAGGAACCCTCACAGTAAGTACAAGAAGAGATATTTGAGCGAGTACCAGGCCAGAGTGATGAAGGCACCAGATATGCCTCTCTCCAACGCACAGAAGGCATACTTGGCCAAAAAAGCAGAACAAGAAGCCAAGCAACAAGCTCTTCACAGGGGAAGACCAATCACGAACCTCTCCGAAGAGATACAACTGTTCATTGGTGAAAAGATGGCTAGCCACATCAACAAGATCGACAACCCTCATCTTTTGGAGCATTTGGAAGGCTTATCAGCCATTGAAATTCCGGACTTTGCTGCTACCCAGCAGAAGATCAGGGATGCCGAGAGTGCTGAGCAGAAGCCTGAGCAGAAATGAGAGAGAGAACAGAATGAAGGAAGTGGTTAGAGAGTCTAGGGAACTATCATGTACATATAATATACACATAATATAAACACACCATATATGTATACATATATATATATATTTATCAACTCCACAGTGTAAACCCATGGACCTACAATCCGTACATATACTCTTATTTATGTTTATTTTTATTTCTACTTCTTTATTTCTTTCGTTTGCAGCTCACAATTAAAGCTTTTCGTAGTCAAGCTTTCCTTCCAACTTCTTCAGTTCTGCAACCTTTCTCACAGCCTTCATTAAATCGTTCTGCACTATGTAGTCTCTCTCCTCTCTTATCGCAAAGAATCCGGCTTCAGTGATAACGTTTCTAATATCAGCACCATTGAAACCGTCAGACATCTTCACAGCAGCTTCAAAGTCAAATTCTCCTTGCTTGGCTACCTTAGAAGAGTGGATCTTGAAAATTTCGAGTCTACCAGCTTCATTAGGCAAACTTATTTCAATCTTCCTGTCCAATCTTCCTGCTCTCAACAACGCAGGGTCCAAGGTATCTGGTCTATTAGTAGCCATTATAACTTTAGTTTGTCCCAAAGTATCAAAACCATCCATTTGGTTTAACAACTCCATAAGAGTTCTCTGGATCTCACGATCTGCAGAAGTACCTTCAGAGAAACGACGTCCTCCGATGGCATCTACTTCATCCATGAAAATGATACAAGGGGCGTGTTCCTTGGCATATGCAAACATTTCTCTTATAAGACGAGCCAGTTCCCCAATATACTTATCTACAATGGCGGAGGCAGGCGAGAAGATGAAGTTAGCACCGATGGTAGCGGCCACAGCCTTGGCTAACAATGTTTTACCGGTACCTGGAGGACCGTACAACAACACACCCTTAGGAGGCTTGATACCAACACGAGTGAAAAGTTCAGGGTTCTTCAAGGGCAACTCAATGACTTCTCTCAACTCTCTGATTTGTTCTGTCAACCCACCGATCCCATTGAACAGGATTTCACCAGGTTCAAACGTCGTCATATTGTAAACCAATGGATCAACCTCACGGGGCAAGATCCTCATAATTGTCAAAGTGGTCATATCAAGCGATACTCTGACACCATTCTTTAACTGATCCTTCTTGATGGTGTTTCTACAACCGACGATGTAACGAGGCCCGGAGCTCGCCTTGACAATAAACCGTTCATCGTCCAACTGCTTCAAGATCTCCCCAATGATCTGCCCCACGGACTGCAAGGCTTTGATATCATTTTCGGTTTTATCGTAATTTTTGTCCAAGTCTCGTATTGATAGACGAAGCTCCTTCAATCTGGAGTCCCACTTACGGTGTTCATTCAATCTGAACTTGAATTTACCCAATGCTCTTTCTCTTTCTGCATCTACAGGGGTAGCTTCGACAGAGGCATCTTCTGCATTGCCATTGGTTGCGGTATCGCCGTTGGTTTCGTTGTTTAAGGCTGCTAAGAGAGGGTCTTCTTCAGCGCTCATGTCTTCTATTGGTCTATTTGATCGGTGTACTTGGAGAGGACCTGGAAATTCGCAAAATTTTTGAATGCACTATCGAATTGCACTATCTCTGTATGTTCGTGGGTCAAAGGCTAGTATTTATGATCAAGACTGCTGGTTGGTGGGTGTCTTAGTACAAGTGGACGACTTGGAAGTGGCAAAACGATTTGTTTCCCAGACGCTAAAGATTCAACACAGATTTGAGAGTGGCACGACGGACTGCAGATAGGCAGCAGGGAGCGAGTGTGGAAGGGGAGCTGAGAGGGTGGAGAGGAGGGAGTGGAACAGGAAGGCATAGAAGAGAAGGAGCAAAAGCATTGCTTACAAGATAGAGGGGGAGAGGGGGGAGAGAAACAGACCAGGAATACTTAGGGACAAATACGCCTAGGGCACTGCTGTTGGTGTACCTTAGTGTGTCTCCTATGGAGCACTTCACTGTGCTCTTCCCTTTGGAACATCCTGCACCTTGCCTGGGTGCAAATCCTGCATGCTGTACATCACTGTCAACGGTTCCAGGGCCTCCCAGCGTAGGAGATGGGAAGAAGGAACGAAAGATCCCACCACTTCCTGCACTGTTTGGGTGAAAAGAGCAGCCCACAACCCACAGGTGCCCAGAGGCGCCTAGAAGTTTACAGAAGTCCCCTACTCCTCATTGGCTCGATCTGTTTTTCCAATTCTCCCCCTTGTATCCCAACTACTACCTCTTTCACCTCTACCACCTCTTGACCCTCCCAGTGTCTTTGTGTCACATTTGTTTTCAGTCTGCATGAATCATGACAAGAAAATTCACAAAAAAGATCAGCCCTACTCTTCCTTCACGGTCTACACCACTACACAAGCCAGTATGGAATTCCACGCCTTTATTCTCTGCGGGAGTGGAAAGGGGTTGTCTCCCTTCTCCCAGAGCAGAACCACCGGGGTTTCAAAGGCCTTGCTACCCATTGCAAACAAGCCCATGGTCGAGTATGTCCTCGAGTGGTGCGACAGAGCGTTCTTCCCTCAGGTCACGGTTGTCTGTGACGAAGCTTCGAAAGAGGGCTTGCAAGCAGCCGTAGAACAGTACCAAAGCAAATTGCGACCCGCACACGGAGCCGGCGAAACAGCGCCAGCCTCAACAGGAACTGGAGCAGGAGCACCAGCGAGCGGCGCTTCAGCTGGCACCGCCCTCAGCTCCACTGGCTCCCACACAGGCACATCTGTAGACGAGAGCCACGGCAACTCCTCTCCTCCTCCCATCGATATCATGGTGATGGATGCAAACTCCTCAGGTGAGGTGTTATACAACTTATACAAGAGGTACGGAACCCCCAGGAACGGGGTTTCCACCGAGCCTACGTCCTCCGCTTCGTCCACCACTGGTGCGATCTCTGGCGGGCTGAACGATTCCCTGGCAGACGCCGAGTCAAGAGCCAACTTCGTCCTCTTACCATGTGATTTCGTCACTGATCTCCCTCCCCAGGTGCTCATCGAGGCATACAGGAACAAACCAAACAACGATCTTGGGCTCTGGTTCAACTACCACAACCATTTCGAGTCGTTCTCCGATAAGAAAACGTTCGGCAAGACGTTTGGATCGCAGATCAACTACACCGTGTACCTGGAGCTTGAAGGTGGAGAACTCAGGCTCTTGGACCTTTTCTCCAAGGACGACATCGACTTCCACAAGTCCTTGCAGTTGAGAACGCAAATGAGCTGGAGACATGCCAATGCCACTGTAGCCACCAAGTTATTGGACTCCTCCATCTTCTTTGGAAACACCGAGAGAGTGTTCAATGTATTTGATGAAGAAGAGAGCAGCAAGTTGTTCACAGAGTTCTATTTCCGTCACAGGTCTGTCAACAGGGTCATCCGAGACTTGGCCAGAAGAACGTGGAAGCACTCGGAAGAGAAGGAGTCGATAGGGTTCCTGATTTTGCCGAAGGAGGCTACTTTCTTTAGATGCAATAACATCCCGGTCTACATGGAAGCAAACAGGTACATAATGAAACAACAGCAGGCACAGTCCGCTCAGACACCAGTGCAGGTTGCTGCACAACCATTACAGCAGTCGTCTTCACAATCTGGCTCTATAAACAAGCTCGCCGCAGTGGTGGGTGCAGACTCGCTTGTTGACCCAAGCTCTGTCCTAGGAGAAAGGACCAACGTGAAGCGCTCTGTCATTGGCAAGTCTTGTACGATCGGAAAGAGAGTCAAGCTCACTGGATGCATTCTTCTTAATAACATTACCGTCGAAGATGACGTCCACTTGGAAAACTGTATCATTGGCCACAACGTGACCATCCAAAGCAAAGTGAAATTGACCCACTGTAACGTCGAGTCTACGCTCGAGGTCGCCAAGGGCACACAAGCCAAGGGAGAAGATTTGTTGTGCTTGCTGTTGGAAGGAATTGTTGAAGGGCACGGTGCTAACGCCAACGAGGAAGATCTCGACTTCGACGATGAATATGCCATCGGGGAGTACAGCGACAGTGACAGTGACAGCGAGGACGATAGCGAGAGCGAGGGAGAGTTGGATGAACATGGAGATAATTCAGATGGCTTGTTTGCATACTAGATAGGTGCTACTACTACTTAGTTTTGATAGAATTGTATATTAACCCTAGATCTATAAAATAAATTACCATGCATAATGTATAAGAAAGCCCGTGAAGAAAGCCTGTGTAGAAAGCCTTTGTAGAAAGCCTGTGAGGAAAGCCTGTGTCGAAAGCCCGTGAGAAAGGACTGTTTCGAAAGCCTGTGTCGAAAGCCTGTGAAGAAAGCCCGTGAAGGAGATGCAGAAAGGTGTGTGTGATGCACGCGAGCTTCAGCGATTAGAATCACTGGCTCACGCCTTCTTCTCTCGGTCTAGCTTTCGTCTCTTGATGTTGTTAGTCAACTTCATCTGGTCTTCTTTCAGGTCCTCCTCTGTCACGCCGTCGGTATCTTCGTCGGACGATGCCAAATCTTCCAGAGATTGCGAATGTAGGGTGTTGTGCTTTTGGAGCTTCTTGGCCATCTGGCGATCACGCTTCAGCTTGAACAAGGAAGACCGCTGCTTGGCCGAGTACAGCACAGTAAGAGGGGCCATAGAGGGCCTGAAATGGTAGTGGGGCGAGATGTCCAGAGACATCGAAAAGTCATAGTCCAAGGGGATTGAAAAGTCAGGGGTGCCCGCGTCCAGGGAGTACGATGGCAGGGTCTGTGCCTGAGTTTGTGCCTGAGTTTGTGCCTGAGTCTGAGTCTGAGTCTGAGTCTGAGCCTCAGCCTGAGCCTGAGCTTGTGGGTGAGTAGCAGCCTGTGCCAGCACCTGCTTCGAGTTCAACAACTCAGCTCTCTTCGCCAAGACCCAGTTCTCCAAATCTTGGTTGTCTGTCAACACCTGGAGGAGATCGTCCAAGCAGTCCAAGTACCCTCTGTGCCTAGCCAAGCTAAGGGCGTTGTTAGTGAGCCGGTACAAAGCGGTCACAGATTTGGCAGCATTGGCGAACTCTTTCTTAGCAGAGGACGCCGAAACCGATGTGCTTGGACTTTCCGGGGCCAAATTGAGCGTCGCAGTGCCACTATTAGTGGTGCTAGGTGTGGTTGTATTAGTGCAAGTGTTTGTGGAGTTGTACAAGGCCGCTACCGATTTCGCAGCGTTCTTGAACTCGTTCGCTAGTTCCTTATTAAGTTCCTCCATGGTAGACGGTTTTGTCGACGGAAGGTTGGACGATAGTCCCGATAAATCCATAGTTGTGTGATTCCAATATAAACTGTCGGTTCACTACAAAAGTTGCTGTTAAATCACTGCTGTAGCAAGGAAGAAGGGGTGATGATCCACAGATTTCTCAGCTCTGTCTTTTTTTTTTTGTGCCTGCGCTGCTCGCACCATCACCAACGTATATGCAGGAACTGCGATACACCACAGCGTCAGTTAGCGTGGAGAAAAATTAAAGATACAGTGGCATCTTCTTTGGGAGGAACGGTGACTGGATCACTAGTAATATCCGCTTTAAAATGGTCAAATCGACATTGATATACAGATACGATGGTATGTGAACCTCGCAGGTGCAGAAAATGGATGGAAAAATGTGTATAGTCCGTGTAGCTAGCATGATATTCCGGTGAGCAATGGGTGCCTGGTTGCTATACATATATATATGTATATATATTTGGCATTCGCAAACGGGTCTCCAGCTCCAGCTTCTTCCTTATACTAACATTGCCCCCTTTAATTTAGCCCTCCCTTTATGTGGATCTGTAGATGATAACAACGACCCGGCGCTACTTGAACAAAAGAAAAAATGTAAGATTCTTATCTCGAGAATCACACCCAACTCCGAGCCTCAAGCCACCTTGGAGTCTGGAGCATACAATATTAATTACCTTATCTCTTCTAACATTATATACCTATGTATCTGCGATAAATCATACCCGCGTAAATTGTCGTTTTCGTACTTGTCGGACATCTCCCACGAATTCCAACACTCGCACGGCCAAGAAGCGCTCTCGCCAGCTGCAAGACCGTACGGATTTTCGTCGTTTGAGACGTTTTTGAACAAGACCAAGAAGGTGTATCTGGACCAAAGAGCCCAGTCGAATTTGGACAGATTGAACAACGATTTGGCCGACGTTAAGAAGGTTATGACCAAAAACATCGAAGACTTGTTGTACAGAGGTGATTCTTTGGATAAGATGAGCGACTTGTCTTCTAATTTAAGAAACGATTCCATCAAATACCGTAAGCATGCACAAAAGATCAATTTCGATGCCTTGCTCAGGCAATATGCCCCAATTGTTGGTGTAGGCTTGTTCTTTGTGTTTTTGGTGTGGTACAGGTACCTTAGATGAGTAGCAAAGAACACCACTACGCGCGTGAGAGAAAGCAAGCGAACGGTCCCCTTTCTCTACCCTTGCTGCTTCTGTTGTCGTGTAGGTTAAGAAGATGAAGACGATAAAGAAGAAGAAGAAGAAGATAAGTACATATGTGACTAAGATTGTATTTAGGAAAGCGTTGGCCTCGAGCCTTGCCAATGTTTTCGCAGCCATTTAATAAACCTAATGCGTACTTGACTGTGTAGAATGATAAATAAGAGCTATCCAATATACTTGCAAAGCGACAACATACATCTCGTCCTAGCTGATACTACTTAGACAAATAAGTGCCCCAACCCCCCCTCTAATCAACTCTTCACTGCCTTGTTCGTAATCTTCCCATCTTAGCGAGCGGCTGATGCGCTATCAAAATTTCGCGCAGCCCCATACTGAGGGATATGAAAAGACGGTTTCAGTATGTCAATTTCTACGGTGCTTCTTCCTTGTTCTTTTTATTTTGTGATAACCCAAGCTTTATATGGAGCCAGAAAATAGAGAACTGTCTTCTGATAGTCCAAGCCATGACAATGAAGTTGAAATTAGCAAAGAAAACACCAAGAGCTCCCCAGTCTCCAAGGTATTGCTCCCAGAGGGAAAGAAGCGAAACCCCAGCTACGTGGGGGACCCTACGACTGCTGTAGATATGGGTAATGTTTCGACTATGAGTATGGCTAGTAACAACGTTTCCCCGAAGATGAATGTGATACCGGCACAAAAGAGAAATATTCCTCGGTCAATTCGAAGCGACCAGGATTCTGATGTGGCTAGTGAGTTCCAACTAAGTCACAGCCAAAACGGTGATGATGACATTGTCAATAATGAAAGTTCAAATGTAGAAGAGAATGTAGAAGAAAATGATGGCGATGACGCCGATGAAGACGATGAAGAAGATTTACATAACATATTGAACGATTTAATACGACATGAACCCCAGGCGCTCTATACGACTGCATCACAATCGCTTGCTGCACAGAACGTAGCGCCTACTTCTTCCAATGCGTCGACAATACTTGATTATAATATATTTCCATACAATGAGTCCGATTCAGAACTTTCCGAGAATTCACTCATAAGTAAATATATATCAGTATCCAAAAACGATTCAAATTCGGTGTTCCACAGCAAGTACAAGCAGGTATTTGTTCTCTCATCTGCTGGTAAGCCTATCTACTCACTCAATGGATCTGACGGGGTGATAATGGGATACATGGGATTGATTACAACCATTGTATCGACATTTGAAGAAACAAAAGATCACGAAGAAATCAAGTCGATAACCTACGACGATTGTAAAATTGTAATTATGAATAGGAGCCCGTTAATTCTAGTTGCCATAACCAAAATTGGATATGAGAAGATGCAGCTTCGTAAAGCGGCAGACGTTGAGGCTGATATTGATGACCAGAGCATTTTACTGAGGCAATTGGACACTTTGTACAACTACCTATTGTCTATGATTTCAAAGCCTATGATTACGAAGAATTTCCATAATAGAATGAATTATGATTTGCGAAAGATTTTGACCCCATTGGATTTCCAAAACCTTGACTCTATTGTTATGAAGATCACGTATGGAATTTCCATAAAAGAGCCCATTTCGACGGAAGATACTAGGAATACTGCTCCAGATATAGGATTTGGCGTATTTGCTAGTGAATTGCTTGACTCTGCTCTTGAATGTGTCAAACTCACCAACACCACTAGGACTAAACTAAACTCTATTCTTTTGTCGTCTAAAAAGGTTAAAATTCCAAAACCAGCTGAAGATGGCCCAAGTGCATATCAGACAATAACTGATTCTATACCATTTCTCAAAGCATCAGCTGCGAGTGATATTAATGGCCCTACTTCACCCCTGGCAACTGGAAGTTACGGAGACGATCTTTTATTTGCAATTTTACTTGATGCCAATTGTAAGATCATGTCGGCGATGAAACCAAAGCATCATAACTTGAAGAATGAAGATTTGAAAATCCTATTAACTTTGATATCGAACCAGCAGCACTTGACTAGACATACTAAATCAGAAGAGGGCATATTAGATCTTTGGATTCCAATCTGCATGCCACACTTTAATTGTAACGGGTTTTTGTATGCATTCGTCAAGACAATCTTTGTCAAGCCAGAAGATTTAAGGAAGACCTCATCTCCAGGTATTCCAACTACTATAGTTTTACTTTCAAGTAGTAAAAATAGCTTCTTTCATATGCAAGAAGTTTCTAAACAAATTGAATTCCGAATTAATCAGAAGATGCCATCGTTCACTTCAACACTCTACCAAGAACTTTCTACCACTACAATTTCAATTTTTAGAGATATCCATGTTCCACAAATCAAGCATTTTATATATAAACTGAGGTCGAGCAACCAGTTTGTGTCGAGTGACATAGAAGAGTTCTCCAGGGGCAATGGTACTACAACCATGAATATCTTAAAGTTAGTTTACTTTTATTCTACCTTACACAACACTAGAGCGACTCCTATAAGGAACACTGACTCGTCTTCCTCAAGCGGGGGTTCTACAGGAAACGGAGCTAGTAACGGCAATTTACTCCCAGCAAAATCTGCATCAGAGAGTAATGGAAGTTCTAGTAATAGTACACTGACTGGACGGAATAAGAAGCTTACTTATATCAAGAATTTTGGTAGAAATGGGGAAAATATCATCTGCTTCATGCTCTGTAGCGATAAGTATGAATTTTATTGTCTTTGCGACGATCGAACTATTACTACCCAGTTTTTGATCAATCATAGTCTAAAGATAATCAAATGGTGTGAAAAGAATAGAAAACGTTTATTTATTGATGCCGGTGCCGTTTTCTAGATAGAAACTTTTAACTAGATACCTAGTTGGTAAATATATACATTACATAAAAGCATACAAGTTAGATTGCAGCAATTTTTCTACTTTAATAAAGACTTCTCAGCAGCCTTGAATGCTTCAGTAAGTTTATCCGTGTAGCTCTTATGTAAATTGTCAAATTCACTTTCAAGCTTCTTTTCAGAATCTGATAACTTCCTCTTCAGCTTCTTGACGAACTTCAGAATAGTATCCTTAGTAGCGTTTCTAACTGAGGCTAATGTTGGATCGGAGTTACGACCAGATGATGAGTTATTTTTCAAATTTTCATAGACAGTCTTCAAGACCTTTGCTGCATCCTTTTTACTTTCCACAGTAGGTGGAGGTAAGGGAACCTTCAAAGTCTGTTTATTGCTAGGATCTCTTTGAGGATTCATGTTCAAACCCGAGTCAAGAACTGCGTTAATGATTCCCTGAGTATGCAAGGGATCAAATACAGTAATAACGAAGTTTCTACCACCTTGAACCATCGTCTGGGCTACAGTGTTGAAGGGGACTTTGGATTTGTTGTCTATGGTGATCTTCAATTTATCGAATATACTAGGGTTAGTCTTTCCTAACTTGGCTTCTGCGGCGTGCTTGTTAAAATTTTCAACTACAGACTTGAACTTAGATTCTATGGAGTCTATATCGAGTTCAAGGACACCCTCGTCATTAGAGACAGAGGCAGATCCCGCAGAAGCTGGAGGTGCCTTGTTCTTCTTATTCTTGGCCCATGCTACCTGAGACACATGAAAGTAGCGAAAACTTGCGCCAAAAGGCTGGCTTTTTGATAAGTTGAGTATAGATTTAGACATAGTACCAAACATCTTCACCCGTATATTAAACTATCTACTCTATATACCCTTTTTTCTTGAAGAGAATAAGAAGAATGGTCTTACTGGGGAACCATAAAGTGAAAAATTTAGAGCTTCCATATGTGCAGGTTTATATGCATGAAAAATGCAACCATATTTGCACCCGGTCAAGCAAACGAGTGTCAAAGGCAAGCAATGGGCT
Source organism: Dujonia railenensis (assembly GCA_935541525.1). Classification (NCBI taxonomy): domain Eukaryota; kingdom Fungi; phylum Ascomycota; class Pichiomycetes; order Serinales; family Debaryomycetaceae; genus Dujonia; species Dujonia railenensis. The sequence goes on along the minus strand of CAKXYY010000001.1, from coordinate 833,708 downwards.
GCTATAGACGATTAAGATTGAGTCCTATCAATTAATTGTGCTTCTTAGAGAAGGTCTTTGAACTGACAAAACCTGGGCACAAAAATGTTAAAAGGAACTACTATAAGATTGCTGGCAAAAAAAAAAATTCTCTTTGTATTGCGATAGGTACATATATATGTATACTTATGTGACCTGACTTCTTGGTTTAAATACCACTCAACTCATCCCCGTCCTACTTAACTCTAACGTTTGCTTCTAGGAACCTGTTCCGGAAAGAAGTCAATCAAAATAATTATACCTATTTACATGACTAAGTGTATATATTATACTGTATCAATTCCAACTTTCTATTTTTCGATTTTTGTTTCAGCTTTCAACTTTTCGATTAATGCTAAGATTGAATTGGCTTCCCTACCAACTTCTCCTCCCTCTTTAATGAAATTGTTTAAATTTTTGACCATTGGCTTAAGGAAGACGTCATTAAACACCTTCCTTCTTGTTTCGAGATCCTCAGTGGACAAAGTCAGTAGATCATGCAATGAAAATGACCCATCATCAATTCCTGTACTGGAAGAATTGGTAGTATTTTGAGTCAGACTCAGCTTGGTTTTCATCTCCTTTGCAAACAATTTTAATGGAGCATAGGGCCTTGAGCTAGACGGTATAAGATACTTGCCCGAGAGCGGGTGTATCATGCAAGTATTGGATATGTCAATGACCTTGCTACCATTGAGGTCTTCATCATTAGGAAATAATGCAACCGCTAGGAATTTTCTCAAGACCAAAAGGTGCCCAATTCTGGCCTTTTTGGTGGAACCTCCGGTAGCAGAACTGGTTGTAATAGCTAACGATATAGACTTTTTGTTGTCATCCAAGGTCCATGCCAACAACGTAAAGAAAGATTTCAAAGTTTTTATGAAGTATGAACGAACAAGGCTCGAACCTGAATAGTCCACTAACACTGCTAAGAATTTGACCGACGACGAGTTCCTTATATCTGGCTGTATGTGGGTCATGGCAGAGTGTATGAAAAGAATTATAGACTTGAGGTGGAGGTCCAACAAACCAGGCTTGTTTTTAGCACAGGCAATGAGAAGCAGGGAAAGTTGGTTTCTTACGCTTTGTGACGAGTCTACAATCAACGGGACACATGACGTAATGATGTTCTTGTATAGTGATGGGTTCGACGGTAAGTGTTGCTCGACATAACTGAGCACTTCCTTTCTTGTAGTCAGCGCATGATGTTTCACAAGAGATAGATGATGCGTTATATCCACTTCTTCTCTTTTTTTGTCATCTAGACTGTCTGAAGTTTGCTTTCTATTGAGAGACTGATTAGGTAACGAGATGGCCCTAGAACTGAAAGAAGTATCAGTATGATTATCTGGTTTCGCGGCGGTTTTCCCTACTTTTAACTTCTTCTTGACAAAGTCCTTTTGCTTCTCTGTCTTCTTTCTCTTAGACCCCATTTCTACTACTATTAGTACTGGGTTTGCGTGCTTATAGCCAGGTGATGTGTGTATAACGGAAGATTTTAACCTGCTAGAAAAGCGATGAGATGAGTTTCCTGCAGTCTGCGCTGTACACGCGCGCGAAGCTGCAGAGTCGCTGCACAATGATTATGGGATTAGTGGTGATTAGCTGCGAATTTTGCTTGAGAGTGGCTTTTTTAGTGGGTCACTGGCGAGTAAGAAGCGAATTTCCCGTGCTAGCCTGCGAAAGTCCGATATTTTCGGTCGCTCTGCGGGCACTAAACTTTGACTTCTTTCCCTACGGCAGCTGTTTCTGCTATTTCCTACACTCTTTAGTGGCTTTTCCAGTCTTCTCTAGGCTAATTTTTTTTTTGTTTACTTTTCAGATCGTAAACAGTGCGCACAGATCAAAAGGCAAACAAAGCTAAATCAGCTCCGTCTTCTAGCCTGAGAACAGTAGAAAGTAGACAGTAGACAGTATGGCTGAGTTCGATGGATCGTTTTTCCGATCGCTTTCCCTAAACGATACTTTTCAGACCGCTGCGTCATCGTACTCGGTGGGTGATGACATGGAAATAGACAATGAGTATGAAACCGCAAACGAGATGGACACACATACACCAGAGCCAATGGTAGAAGAGCCACTAAATGCCAGCAGCACACCCTTTGACTGGGACAAGAGGAATGCTGTGAACAAGCTGGAGCGCTATGTAAAAGATCAAGAAGACCTAGAAGAAGACGACGACGACGACGAAGAAGAGGATAACTTCGAAACCGCAGCATCAGATTCATCTGCCCTTGAGTCAGATACGACTTCCAACTCACACAACGAAACCTTCGACTCATTGTCAGCAATTTCATTGTCGATATTGCTGCCTACAGCCCTCGGAGCCAAGTATGCTCTCGATAAAAGGCAGAAGTTGCTCATGCCTCCGCCGCCAAAAGATGAGCACCACTCTCGAGGTATCTCAGATGATCTGGTAGACTCCTATGACTTTGACGTCAGCAACAGCATCTCACCCATAACAAAAGTTCGAAATATAACTTCGTTTTCTTCCTCGTCCGACCCGAGCTCGTTATTTGCACCAGAGAGGACTAAAGAGCAGAACAGTGACGAGGAAGACGAATTCACCTACAACCCAAATAATGGAGAGTACGTGGGCCACGCCTCAGCTAGTGGGAGTGGAACCGATTCCAGTAACAGTAGCATAACGAGCGTATACAATAATCGACCATCATCGTTTATTCGCTCACGTCCTGCTGCAAATAACCATGTAAATCAGTTGAGGTATCCATCGGTGCTCAATTCACCCTCACTATTCAATAACAACCTCTCTTGGAATGGAGGCACCCCAATACAAGTTCACCATCACCATTATTACAGCTCTCCTCAATCCAGAGACATGTTCGACAAGAGCAACAACATCCAGTATACGCCAATGCTATCTCCATCGAATGATATTCGTAACAGCCGATTGACAAGAATGTCACCAGGAAGGCACTCGATCCAAGAAAAGCTACAGCTTGTGCAGTCAGATGAGAATTCGAAGGGTAACTACTCGCTAGGTTCAGTATCGACGTCGTCATCATTCCGTGATGATTCCAGTTTAGTAATATCCAAACCTGAATTGCCCGCTCCTTGGCAATCCAATTCGAGTCCACATGAAAAGATAACCTACATACTATCTTCTTATGTGCAACTTTTCCTTAATGTGCTTGCGACAGGGTATGCTTCGTATCTTTTCTATTCCATGATTAGGGCAGTTCGTAGTGACATTTCGATCAAAGTTCAGAGGCAAATGGCAAACACTCTTATTGAAATGGAATCCTGTAAAAGGAAGTACTACTTGAATAATTGTGAACCAGACAAAATAGTTCCGGGATTGGAAGAACAATGTACGATATGGTTAAAATGCATGCACCAAAACCCAGACGAAGGAGGCGGCAACATGTCCATGATAAGTGCAGAGCACTTTGGGATGATTTTGAATTCATTAATAGAACCGTTGGGCTTGAAGTTCTTTTGTATGTGTACAGGGTTTGTGTTTGTATTGTTCAGTTTCAATTTTATATTTGGATATTTCAGAGCCAAGGCGTACTATGGATGGGAGGAAGGAAGCAAGAGTGAGGCTTTACTGAGGCAGAAGTAATCCTAATGTGAAGTTGTCGAAACTGGTGATTAAAGCTGTATGCTACGGAGAGAGTAAGAACACCAATTAAGCTGTTTGATACAGAGGGAGTACCAAAATAGGATTAATGCTGTGTGCTGCAGAGAGAGTCAGAACATGACTAAAGCTGTTTGATGCAGAGGGACTACCAAAAGAAGAGTAAAGTTGTACGATACGGAGGGAGCAAACATATGGATAGTGTATCTCATACGAGGCTAAATAGGTTACATAGAGAAATGCATGCAAAGGATTTTATCAGCAGTACAATGACAGAAGAGGCTGTGAGGTATCACTTGTGGAGCTGCGGTAGTTAGCACTTGTAGTGGCAGCGATTGGAAAGTTCATCACCTGTAGTGGCTACGGCGTAAGAAGACATCAATGCAGTCGCTGCAATAATTAGTACATGTAGTTCTACGATGTAATGAGCGCATCACTTGTAATGCAATGCTTTAGATCTTCAGATGAGTGAGCTACCTCACGTGTATATGCAGCCGACAGTTCTACCGATGTCAGTCGAGAGCAAGCCATATGGCCAAAGAGGGGGGAGAGGGAGGGGCAGATATCACTTCAGAGCAAGACTATAAGCAAAGAGGGGGTAGCAGCTGCCATTGCTCTACGAACTTACACATTTAACATTGATGGCCAGATCCCCATCTTGGCACTGAGTAGGCACTGAGTTTGCACTGAGTTTGCGCTGAGTTGGAGGCTGCTCAAGTAAGAAGCTCGGCATGAAGTCATTGCAGCATGAGAGGTGCTACGCCGACAGAGCTGCTCGGCATTAGCGGTGTTATCTGGTATTGCTTTGTGGCACGTTATTCAGGAACATACTTCAGCCGAGAAATCATAAGCAGAGCAAATATCACTGAGAGTAAAAGGAGCCGAGCAAACCTTGAATATGAACAAGGATATGGGAATGGGAATGGGAATGTGGCTTTGTGCAGACTTGGTCCTGGTTAGAGAGCAGAGCAAGCAACTTACCAGATCGTGATCCCTTTCGCTCGCCACTTTAACCTTTCACTCTTGGTATACTAATTAGATCTGCAGTGCTGCTCGGCTCGGAGTTAGAAACGTTAGTTCGGTTCTCAACATCAAAAGTGGCATAGAAGCGCGGCTGTCCCAACAATCAAGGTACGATGATGGGCACCAAGAACTCAATGCTTACACATAAGCTAGGCAGATGACCCACTTAGGAGTTTAGGGAATTAACCAGTTTGCTTAGGCAGAATCGGTTTAAGTTTGAGTTGTACAACCTTTAGCATAGGAGTATACTCTATTTGGACAAGATGAAATTGGAGAAAGATAGAGCCGAAGCACAAGAAAAAGCCTAAACAAGCACTTCTGTTAAAAGAAGAAAAAAAAGCGTAAAACGAAAAAAAACCAGGAAATTTAGGTGCTTAACCAAAATTCTTTTGGAAATAGCCGCACTATCCAGAGCGAAAGAAAAAAAAAATAATAAATAAAAATAAAAATAAAAATAACAGCCACTGCTTCCATTATACGAACAAACAGTTAGAACACAAAGGCTCATCAAATAGGCAATAATAGTTGAAAGCAACGTTCCCAGCATGGTAATATATCATTGTTGCACCAATATAAGATGTGGAGAAAAAACCAAAACAGAAAAAAGTGCCATTGGAGCTGGAACGGGTCTTCCCCTTCGATTTCCACTCGACTCGTTCTCTGGTGAGCATCTCGAAAACTTCGGTTGCACCGAGCTTGCTCTAAACTGCGACACTTTGCAGCTCCGCCTAGGCTACTAGTGGAATGGGAATCTGGCTCAAATTCATCACAGATACTTCCCAATGGATCCACTCGTTTCACCTAGCCTCCCTTTTCTCTTTATTAATAAGCAGGACATCCTATAACCTATTAATACTAAACCTAAATGTTCCTCGGCTTGCAATTTCTGGGACAAGGAATTTTCCTAATAGTGCATGAAATGTGTAATTGTTCCGAAAGGTGCATGAAATTCCCTAGAAAACTTTTCTATGAATTTCCAATCAGCCTTCAATATTGCTTTTACTAACAGGACAGCTTGATACTTAAAAGGCATCACCCGCCGCAAAAAAAACAAAAATACAAACAAACACCACATCGTCAGAAATTCAACATACTAACGGGCGGCAACTAATCTACACGACCGACTTCAAGTAACTATGGGTATTCTAGGTACCAATTCCGCTGAGGAAGACAAATTAAGAAAGGCTGCGGCTAATACTTCATCCGGCGATGAAGCCAACCGTAGAAGATCAGTAGGCTCCACCACTGGTTCCTCTGCTTACGAGACCGCTGACGAGGACTTGGAGTCATTTGAAGCTGAACAGCAGCGCGGGTACGTCAACCAACCACAAGCTGACGGTTATGACGAAGCAGCCGATGTGACTGCTGGAGCCGACGACCTTGAGACCATCCAGGACCACAGCGCGGCTACCAACAACATCCTCCCTGAGCCAGAGACCACGTCCGACGCAGGCATTTCCCACCAGGGTCCTCCAATATCCAGCTCAAACCTCCTGACTGAGGACAATTCTGTGCACGAGTTCATAATTGAGCCAAACGTGCTCGAAGAGAGGTACAACGACAACTCCGAAGATGCTCTCAACAGACGTAACACCATCGAAAGATTTGCATCTCGTTTGACACTGGAGGCCGAAGGTGAAGCCGAGTTGTACAAAGAACTCACCAGAGTGTCTAGCAAAAGAAAGGTCAGGATCCAAGACTTGACCTGGGATAGTCCTGAGGACAAGGACAATCCACAGAATTGGCCAGTATGGAGAAAATGGTTCACCACACTCTCCGTGGCATCTATCTGTTTGACCGTTTCCTTGGGTTCCTCCTTGTATACCAGTGGAGTTGAAGAAATGGAAGTGTACTTTGGTGCTTCTCAAACATTGATCATTTCGGGATTGACCTTCTATCTTGTTGGGTTAGCCTTAGGTCCCACCTTCACCGCACCATTATCCGAATTGATTGGCAGAAGATGGATCTATGTGTTTTCCCTTCCTGTATCGATGCTTTTCACCATGGGTGTCGGTTTATCTAAGAACATTGAAAGTGTTTTAGTATTAAGATTTTTCTGTGGATTAATCGCTTCGCCTGCTTTGGCAGTCGCTGGTGGTTCCATCTCAGATATTTGGGCGCCAGATCAAATTGGATTCGCCATGGCTATGTTCTGTTTGGCTCCCTTCTTGGGGCCAGTGTTGGGGCCAGTTGTAGGTAACTTTGCAGCCCAAAATAAGGGCTGGAGATGGACCATGTGGGTTTCGTTGATGTTCTCTGGTGCTATTTTACCATTTGTGTTGGTCTTACCGGAGACTTACAAACCTATCATTTTGGCTAAGAGAGCTAAGAAGAGAGGCATCGAACTAGCTGTTCCAGAGATGAATAAGGAATTCTTCAAGGTTACTGTCCTTGCAACATTGGTCAAGCCTTTGGAAATGTTGGTTGTTGAACCAATTGTGAGCATTTTCTCCATTTACATTGCCTTTGTTTTCGCTGTTCTTTTCGGTTTCTTTGAAGCCTTCCCTATCATTTTCGTTTCAGTTTACAGAATGAATCAAGGTGTCTCCGGTTTACCTTTCATTTCAATTGGTATTGGTTTAATTTTAGGGGTTGTTTTCTACATCATTGTCGACAAATTTTACTATTTCCCAAAGAATCCAGATGGAACAAGAGGTAAGAGAGATGAAAATGGGCAAATGATTTGGGATGCTCCAGAGACTAGGTTACTTTTCGCCAAGGTTGGTTCAGTCTGTATGCCAGCTGGTTTGTTCTGGCTAGGATGGTCTTCAAGAACTTCAGTACATTGGATTGTCCCTACTATTTCGGGTGCCTTCTTTGGTTTTGGTTTAATTTTGGTATTCTTCTCCACCATTTTATACTTTTCCATGTCTTTCCCTCCACTGAATGTTGCATCGGCTTTGGCCGCAAATAACTTTTTGCGTTATATCACAGCTGGTGTGTTCCCATTATTCACTGTGCAGATGTACAAGAGATTGGGAATTGACTGGGCATCTTCTTTATTTGCTTTCATTGCCTTGGCTTTATTGCCAGTTCCCTTTGTCTTCGGTCAATGGGGTCCAAAGTTTAGAGCCACCAGTAAGTATGGTTATGCTACACTTTTCCGCAAGATGGCTGCAGAGAAAGAAGCTGCCGCTGCTGCTGCAGGAGAAAGCACAGCGGCTGGAAGCGAAGGTAGCGCCCCAGTACCAAATGGAGACGAATCTGTGACCTCATCCAACAAGGGTACCGTAACAGAAAAGGGAGAGGAGTTGGCACCAGAGAGTGACGTTTCGCATAAGGTTTAATAGAGACAACATGCCACAAGGCACACTTATAGAAGCAATTCAGCAGAGGTTTTTCAGAGTTTTCAGTGACATCTGTATTCCTTTTTGGGATACCTACGGACTTGCATAATCAAAGAGTGATTATCAAATCCAAAACTGTATGACTGTGGAAAACCGCAAACTGATGCAATCAGATAACAATTATCAAAATAACATTATAGTGATCAAAAGAGTAATAATAATCAAAACAAAGATGACCACATAATAGCAAGAAGAAGAAGAAGAATGATGATAATAACAATAATAATACTAATAATAATAATCATAATATACATTATAGGAAATCATTTAACCGATGCCCAAACCCGCATTCACTTGTAAGCATCTCAACTTGAGCCCACATGAGCCATGGAGCTATTAGTGTGACGACACTTCTGTATTGAGCCCTAAAGCTATTAGTGCGACCTTACTTCTCTACTCCTACCATTTGGGCTAGCAACGGCTAGAACCGGAACCTTATTTCTTGCCTTTCTCCTACACCTACCCCATATCCTCTCATTTGGGCTATGGGACCAGAGGTCGGCTCAAGTTGGTCGTGCAGCTTCTGCATACAATACGAGCTAGCCGAAAGGTGTCTATATGCAGGCGCGCACCATATGCAGAAAGGCATCTCGTCTGGGGTGTTTTTATTTTTAATTGCTGCATTTTTCTTTGGTACACAGTTTCTACTTGTTCAGTATTACAATCGCTTCTAGCATGACTCCAGCTGCTCATACCTCCTCTAACTCTACCTCCAAAAACTACCAAACCGGAAAGGAAGGTTCCCACAACCTTGCTAAGGGCTTGGAGCACCCGGACAAAATCCCAGTGTTTACTGATCTTTATGAGAAGAGAGAATGGATGAAGCAACACATGGCCGGTGCCTTCAGAGTATTCGGCAGAAAGGGATACACTGAAGGGTCTGCAGGCCACATTTCCATCAAGGATCCAGTTCAACAGGGTACATTTTGGATTAACCCGTTGAACAAGCATTTCTCTCTTATCAACGCGAGCGACTTGGTGCACATCGATATGGAATGTAATGTGTTACCCACTGGGGCTCAAGTGGCAGTTAATGCTGCGGGATTTCTGATTCACGCCGCTATCCACAAGGCTAGACCAGATATTGTTGCTGCATGTCACACACATTCTATATACGGTAAAGCATACCTGACCTTTGGTAGAGAGTTGGAAATGATCAACCAAGACGTGTGCATGTTGTACAAGAGACACGTCGTCTTCACCAACTTCGGTGGTATTGCCTTGGACTCACAAGAGGGTGAAGAAATCGCGGAAGCTCTCGGCGAAAACGGGGTTGCTGCTATCTTGCAGAACCATGGGTTGTTGACCGTCGGATCCACAGTAGATGAGGCTGCATACCTCTTCACCTTGATGGAAAACTCCTGTCGTGCTCAGTTGTTGTGTGATGCTGCAGCTGCCAGTGGTATTAAGAAGAACATCATTCCAGATGACGTTGCTCAGTACACCTTGCACATGACTGGTGACATGGAAACCTTGTACGCAGAGTTCCAACCAGATTTAAATTACGAGGTCGCTATGACCAAGGGAGAGTTCTTGAAATAGATGCCCGTCAAAAGACTGTAACGTTATGATGAAGTGAAAAGTTTTGTACAACTGTAATGATGGAAAGTATTTCACATATTTGATCATCTCTCTTTTGCTGTTGATCTTTTATATAAGGAAAGTAATTGTAGTACAGTCCGTCCTGCTGCTTACCCTGTGTCTACCTTCCGTTTACTTGGGGTAAATGACGCATATGCAGGCGAACTGGAACCAATAGAAACCAAGTTAATCATAAGTAATATAGTATTGTAACTAATGACCAAAAAAAGTTAATACATGTTTCTACAACGACAGGCCACTCTTTTACCCTCTTAGTATTGTGATGTGTGTTTTTGCTATTTTCTATTTATCTAATTTTGATTTTCTAGTTAGTTACGCCTTTTTTTTATCGTCTTTGTTCTTGTGAAGCTTTCTGATCTTTTTTGCCCAGCTTTTCACATCCTTGTCGTACGTGCCGTTTTCCACTCCGTCCAAGAAGTCGTCGTCCAACACTTCCCATGGAGACTTTCTCAATTCATCGTCCTTGATCAAACATGAATCGATCAACTTACAAAGTTGGGTATCGTATCCTTCTTTGGTCACAGGGTTCTTCTTTGCGGTCAAGCTTGGTGGATTTTCGTTGACAATTCTCTGTAATAAGTCTAATATACCTTCAGGGCATTTCGGACCTCCTCCTCGGATTCCTTCTTCGCCATCCTTCTTGTTCTCACTATCCTCGTCATCTTCGTCATCGTCATGCCACACTTGATTACCACTTGCCAATTCTATCAACATAATCCCTATAGACCATACATCACTTTTGATACCATAGTTACCACCTTGAATTCTCTCAGGAGACATGTAGTACGAAGTACCTACAAAGGTATCGGCCATCCCCAAGGTCTTTAATTCTCTCAGGACCCCAAAATCACATAATTTGAACTCACCCTTGTGATTCATCAAAACATTCTGCGGCTTGATGTCTCTATGCACAATCTTGTGGGTTTTGAAAAGATAACTCAACCCACTCAACATCACGTACGTCAACTTCTTAAGGACATATGTAGGGAATTGTTTGGAATCACAAAGCTGAAGGATCTTGTCAAGAGATCCACAGTTGCAGTATTCCATACACAACACTATGGTGTTGTTGTTGTGGATGAAAGCACCATAGAATTCAATGATAAAGGGAGACTGGCATTCATGGAGAATCCTCAACTCCCTAATAATCTGCGTCTGCACTATAGACTTCAGATCAATATGAATAATCTTCTTAGCCATGATCTTTTGCGAGGGCACATGTAAAATCTTGGAGACTATCCCCGAGTTCCCTGAACCCAAGTCTTTCAATGTGATGAGATCTGCATTATTCAACTTCAACGTAGATGTGGTCAGAAGTGGTGACGACGCAATACCTGAATCTTCAAGCAAGGGGCTGGATTCGATGTTGAATGAAAGTTTCTGTGCAGATGCTGAGTTTGCTGAGGATATTGAAGAAGGAATAGATGTTATAGATTTCGTAGGCGAAATGGACGAGATAACCGTCTGTCGCTTCCTGGCAACAAACTGGGGCGTGGTCGTGGATCCAGATGCAGATGCAGATATACTATGACTACTGTTGTTGATGTTATTAGATGCAGAAGTTAATGAGGTTTGTGATTGGTGTGCAGAGGCCGACCCTGACTTCAAATCAAGGTTGGAGAACTGATGCGCTATCGAAGTTTGGCGGGGCGACGGCTGCGTAGAAGAGGTGGAGTTCTTACCAAGATCCAAGCTGAAGTCCACCAACTTATCGGGCCTGAGTCTATTTCTCTTCTCTGTCAACGACAGCAGTGAGTACAATCCTAAAGATTCATTCTCTGCGACGACCTGGCTTGCCAATACAGGCGTGGAGCTGCTCGTCTGCTTCTCTGAAGTTAAGCTCAACTTCTTGAAGTTCTTTCTCTTCAATGTCTTGGACTGAAGAATGGGGTCGTTGGAGGCCGGTACCTCTGATACAGGAGGTATGGGTGGCAACTCTTTGTCCTTTTTGTTGGAAGACGATGAATGAGACAATCTAGACCCGAGGGAAGACAGCGACGAGTTATTGTGGTACATTGTGCTACTGAAGACTGTCTGTGCTTTGTGTAGGTTAAGTCCTTATCGTGGGACTTGTGCAATGGTTCGGGTACTACGTGGGAAGTTCGGAACCGTGTTTGTATTATCAATGTGTGTTGGTAGCTGATGAATCTTGTATTGTCTTTGAGTGTTCTCAAGTCTATATATAGGAAGTCCTCGATATTGTTTGTTTTCCTCCTTGCACTGTTATGAGGTTCGCCTTACCCTTTTCTTGTTGTTCTTCTTTGCCAATTTTGTACCTCCACCGTATTCAAATCGATTGATATACGTATCTTTCCAGTTTTAGGTGTGGGTGACTAGCTGGGTGGTGTGTTGTGTCGGTCCTTCAATGCTTGTTCACTTGATCTTCCACTGGCTTTTTTGTGGTCGGATTTGACACTCAAAAGGGCCAACCTCAAATCCTGCATATAGACGATATTTCCATTTTTAGACGAGGCACCTTGGGACCTTAGTGTAAGGGACCACGATTTGCACCCAAGCAGAGACGCAGTGGTGCGTCGAGTGTATGGGTCGCGATGGTTGGGCTGCCGCCGTAGCTAGTCTACATTCACGTTACTGATGTTATATATTCCTGTTATGTAGCTATAATACAAAAAGTCACCCGTAATCTACATTATATGTATGTATATATCTAAACGTAATCCAGCCAATGTTCATTAAAAGACCCTCATATCCCAAGTTTTAATCCTCCAGCTTTCATTGCGGAATATTTTGCAGAGCTGCTGCAGCAATGGCGTTCTGGATTTCTTCCACAGCTCTGTTGTTGGCCGCGGCTTGGCTCTGTTGGTACCTGGATTGATGCTGCTGCTGCTGTTGCTGTTGTTGCTGTTGCTGTTGCTGCGCTTGTACCATAGCAAAATGCTGCTGAGCCAATACTTGGTTGTACTGGGCCTGAACCTGAGCTTGCGCATACTGCTGCGATTGCATCTGCTGGAGGTGCTGCGCCTGCTGTGCTTGCAGTGATTGTGGTGTGAACTGATTGAATGGGTTCATCATTGCCACAGGATCGTTGTTTGACGATCCACTAATAGACATGCCCGCACCATTGCCAAGAAGAGTAGACTGCTGTTGAGAGAGGATTGGTTGATTTCCCGATCCAGTCGACATTGAAGTAGGAACTTGTGAAACTGGAGCAGAATTGGTTGTTCCCATCACAGCCATCGGAACAGTGTTTAGCTTCTTCTTCCTACTTCTGCAGCTAGAACAAACCTTGTGCTTACCTATTTCTGAAGGTTCCAAAGATTTGGCACACCTGTTACAGTTTCCTAATTTTTCCAAATTGGTCCTCCTTATCTTATCATTCTCTCGACATCGCTGACAAACCTTATAGTTCCCAGGTTTGTACTTCTCCTTGGATAGCGAGTTTTGCTTTTCCCCATCACCCGTGATAATTGAAGCATCCAACGGTCCAGAACAATGGACACATTTTCCCTGCGCCGCCCTATTTGCCTTTCTGATCCGTAAATTCTTTCTACAGCCAGGACATAACACGAACTTCTGCTGGTCAGATGGGATGGCAGCACCACATCTCCTACACGCACCATTCTTATCCTTGGTCTTTTTCTGCCATCTCCTTGATCTTTGACGCTGTAAGTCTCTACAATGTTGACAAAGTTTGAAGATCTTAGGTTCAGCCAAAGGCTTCAAGCCACCTTGCTCAGTATCGTGGCTGTGTGGAATGATTATAGGCTGGTCAAATTCTTTCTTACATCTCGAACAAGGACTACGGAGAACTTGTTCTGGGGAATTGCTCCCACCATTTCCGTTTACTCCTGGATCATTTGAACTCTTCGAAATTACTTGACCGCCTCCGGAACTAATGCCCACAACGCTCTCCACTGTGTCATTATCGACAACATCACCATCCAATGGATTAGTACCATTTTCTCCTTTCAAAGGTGGTCTCTCTTCATTAACAATCTGCTGTTGGATGTGGAGTGGCGGAATTGGAGCAACAAGATCTGCCTTGACACTCACATTTAACTTGCTATTATTAATGTCGTTTATGTTATTGTTATTATTATTAGTGCTACCATTGTCGAGCTTAATGTTACCATTATTGCCTAGTTTAATAGTGCCATTGGAGAGACCATGGGCCGAGGCATTCTTCTGCCCAGCATCGAACAGTTGTCTGAGCCCATTATTTCCTAGTTGCATGGCATTTCCATTTGGTCCCACGCCATAGAAAGGTTGGATTGGCTGCTGCTGGCTGTGGGGGACCAAGTTGCCATGATTTGGGGTTAATTGCTGTTGCAAGATAGCGTGGTTCTGGGGGAGTATGGAGTGTTGTTGTTGTTGTTGTTGCTGTTGTTGTTGAGCTTGTGCTTGGGCCTGTGCATGCGCTTGAGCCTGTTGCTGGATATGTGCCTGAACCTGAGCTCGTACTTGCGCCTGCTGCTGCTGCTGTTGATGATGGTTAGCTGGTTGTCTCAGATCGCCTAGCAACGCTTGTGCAGTTGCAATCACTGGGTTGGAAGGATTAGTCAAGTCATACTGATCCTTGGACCCATCGCTGACAATCTGATTCATGGGTGGCACCAAACGGTTTTGACCACCGTTAAGCTGCGGGTCTAAATGCGACTCGACTCCTAGAAATTGTTGATCCATTTGTTTATTATGATTAATCACTTACTGATGGTAGAAGGAGATCTCACTCAAGTAAAATAACAGGAAGAAGAAAATTATTATCCACAAATTTCTATAAAGAAGAAACAACTTGATTTTTGTATTTTTTTCTGGCTTTTTTTTTGTCTTTGCTAGATGTGTTACCTGTGAAACGTTTGCAATCTACTCCCACTTCGTACGTATAAACAGCAGTGCGGAAAAAAGGCGTAATTGTATGTTGCTTTCCTATGTAGAGCTGCTGCTTTTTTTTTTTTTTTTTTTTTTTTCACCTTTGTTTTCACTAGAAGAAGAAAGGGTTATGAATCTTGTTGTTGGAAGCTTGCGGTTTTGAGCTTCTTATAAGGGGTGCAGACATGAGTCGTGCACCAGGAGAGGAAGAGAAGCGTGGTATGCAGGAAATATGTGATCAAGAAAGGTTAAGCTAAAAGCGGAAATAACCAACCAACCAGTGGGTTGTGTGATGTAAGAGTTGCAGGACGGGATTCTACCTATGATGTATTGGACTTGTATGTAAGTAAGGAACTCGTATATTGTAGGGATTGCGTGTTGTTTTTCTCTGTATGTATTGAGTTATATACTAATTTTAATTTTTTTTTAATTTTTTTTTTGGTCCCTCACCTCGCCGTATATAGCAGTGCTTTCTCACAACAAACAATCCCTCCCCCATGCACTTAAGCTACAGTGGAGGAGCTTGCTTTCACGTCCAGGGTATCAGCTGATCGGTTGCTTTGCGTCTGCGTCTAAACGGCGTGAGTTACTTGCTTGGAATGTGTGGGGAGTCGTCCTTAATTTCAACGTGTGAATAGCAATCCTTGGATAGGTTGCTTGCTAATAATAAGCTCGGAAACTCATGCATGAAGGGATCATGCAGTAGGCCAAAGCGTAATGAGATGTGAACCAAAACAACGCTTTCCTTCAGTGTTTCGAGCCAGCTAGTGCGGGTTTGATCGCTGACCTGGCTTAGTTTTGTTTATCTTTAATCGTCTACATCTGTCTTGATCTTTCCTGCGTGTCTTATCCGTCTAACCTGTCTCCTGGTTTATCTATCTCATCGCCTCGGGAGCAATTTTCAGGTAGATCTGCTTAAATTTCAATTGCCTACGACGTCAATTTTTTGTGTTCTCTCAGATCTGTGATGATGTCATAGTTTTCTGCGTTGAAAAAATGCAGAACCGGATCACCGCGATTATAATTTATAAGAGGGTTATGGTCTAACGTGAAATATATCGATAAAGATCAGAGATTTTTAGCCCTGACGATATCGAATAGCCGTTTATTTCGCTTAGGTCAAGAATTAGTTTGACGTGGAGCATCTATTGATGTGGAGATGTAACACAACATACACTTACTAAGTGCCTAAATCATGATTACTTCAAGTTGTTTAACTATTATTTTTTAGGGAGCTGCAAGATACTTCCATCATTACGTAATGGCCGGTATGAAATTTTCAAGTGGTTTCCTGAGTAAACATTTTTTTTTTGGCTGGAGCCTAAGTATGCCGATAGCACAAAGCCTAATGTAGGCTATGTGTAACTCTAACTATACCGCATTGTTTATGTAGGTACACATTGTTTTGATTTAAGTTTATGTTGAGCTATCTGCACTGGGTGGGTGTAAGAATGTTATTTTTTTTTTTCCATTTTATTTTTCAGCGCACCTTACGCTGGTTGCACATAAACAAATAACTGAAGGTAGTAGGGAATATACTATGGAGCATAAAAGGGGTCTTCACTTAGCCTTACTATGAGCAACAAGCAGTAATGCTGAGACATTCGGCGTTTTCGCTGACCAAAGTTTAGCTACTACATTGTGAAACTACCCACTTTCAACCTGGAATTATCAGGTTTATTTCGATACTAAAATGAAACTGTCATGAAAGAGGCCCTATTGTTGGAAATAGGCTATGCCTCTGCCTTACCTACAGTGGTCTAAGTTTCCGCAGGTACACACCCCTCTGTATGTCGGCTGCACATTCTTCAATATGCGCTCCAGCTTAGTTATTCTCTTCGTCTACTGCCTACATTCTTCTAAATTACCTTTAAACATCCATTATAAACTAAGACGGATTACGCTATATACAGGAAACAACCAACTGCTGTTATGCTCAAGCAGCCCACCGCTTACTCAAACTTCTTTTTATAGACAATTTGGCCCACTTCACCAAACCTATAAGCCCCTAACCCAATAAGTAAAATACCTATGCCTCTCACCGATTTCTGCCACCATAGGGGGTGTTTTTTGAAGTCGATCTTGTTCTCTTTTCCCTCAGTAAATGGTAAGCTAGAGTTAAGATAGATCCCTCCACCAATGGCAAACACAGATTGAATCAAGGTGCATGGAAGGCAGTCCGCTTCTGATGGAGCAAGATCACGAGAAGGCGATGGGTTAAATACTGACAATATGTTAGACATCGTATACTGCAATAAAGTCAACTATCGACTATCCTAGCAAAAGGAACACACGTTCATCTCCATGTAGCCTGTTGCTCTTGTTCCATCGCCACTTGGTGAATCAGCACACCGATGATTAGGGTGTACCGTATGCAGGACCACACCGTATACTCCAGAAAAACTGTAAGACGTTGCTATCAATACCACTCCGACTCTCTTTCTTCCACGATAAGACCGCATATATACTGTAGAATGCTTAGATATTACAGGGGCACGTCCTCTCTACCGGTAGTAAGAAGAAACGCTGGCTTAAACAGATATGGTGGCGGTCACCAGATGGCCAAGTTCTACTCTACCAATTACAACTATCAGTACAACCCGCAAGGCGCATACCAAAACTATCAGCCACGCAAGTGGTCGTGGTCCAGGCGCCTTTTGTATTCTTTTGTAGGTATTTCTATTCTTTCGGCATACGGATACTACGTGTGGTGGCCGAAACACACATTTCCCAGCTCAGTAGCCAAGATCTTGCGGAAGGGACTCTGGGCCGAATCTGACAAGGGTGAGAATGACTATCAGCTAGCATTGAAGTACTACTTAGAAGCACTCAAGCATTGTGATGAGATTGGTATGGATTCGCTCTGCGATGAGTATACAGGGATCCAATTGAAGGTCGGGGAGATGTTTGAGAGATTAGACCGTCCTGAAGATGCAGCATTTATCTATAATGAAGTTGCAACTCTCTACATGAAAGTGTTGACGCTGAGTCCCACTTCTGAAGATGGTAAAAGAATTGAGAATAGAGACCATAGAGCTCATTTGATCCAGAAAGATCTAAGATTGGCCATCAAGCTCGTTGAAATGAATATGAGCAACCCACATCTATGTAAGGCTATCTTGATAACGCATTTGTTGATTGCACAAGATGAGGTGCAAAAGAAGCTAGGAAGCACTGGAGGGTTAAGTAAATTCGTCACTGTAGCAGCTGTTCCAGCAGATAAAGCAGCTGGGTCAGTATCTCAAGAACAGACCCCACCGCCATCGACTGATGTTCCCATTGGGACACAGGGCTCAGCCAACTCACCCACCTTCGTAGCTTCCCTCAATCGGGACAATATCGAGTTTCTGAGTGAAGCTGGAGAAGTAACCACCGTGATGAAAAATCCAATGGCTTGGGAGCCATTTTCAGATGAATTCTTCACTGCAATGGACCTACTTACTGCAATTTGCATTACTACTGGAGATTTGAGTATGGCTACTAAGGTTAAAGTTTCTATGACCGAATGGATGATCCTTGCAGATGTAGAAGCTCACAAGATTGTGCAGAGTCAATGTAATTTAGGTTCATTGTTGTACTTACAGGCAGAAGAGTTCGAGGCAAAGGAGATTGCTATCACGAGAGGGAGAATTGTACAGGACAAGGCCAATACCAAGGCGGAGCTTGCCAGGGAATTACAAACTTCCACATCCTCAAAAGAGAAGTGTATCGCATTATCAATCAAGTCGTATGAATCAGTGCTCGAATTTGTTAAGAATTTGCCTCAGGATTATGTTGCATCGAATAATCTGGTGAACGAGACGGTCGCTATTGCAACATATGGCTTGGGAGTCGTCAATTTACACCTTTCGGAGTATACAAAGGCAGAGAGGTTACTAAGAGAGGCAAGAGTTAGATCGAAGGCGTGTGGCTACAACGATTTAATTGTTGATATAGAGAGAGAATTAGAGAAATTGTTTAAAGAGAAGAAGTCACTTGAAAGCAATGATGGGTTGACAAAGAGTAAGGAAAGCGAGGAGATTGAGATGATGATCCATATGAAGAAATAGTAAGCATGTATCTAAAGAAGAAGTGGCAATAGTCTATGTAAATATACGTTCAGAGCAGTATTATTAAAAGAAGACGTAGTACAAAAGAATGGCAGTGACTTTGGGAGAGCGATTCTCATCCAAGACTGGATAGTCGTGGGGAAAGCGCCATGTAACACTCTCTATTCACCACTTTGATGCCAGATCTATTCATTATTAGGAAGACTAGAGTACTGCAACGGTCAGTAATAGAGCATGCTAGCATCATTCACACTTAATATCTACTTACGAATAGCTTCCATTTTGTCCGTGTTCCGGGAATGTGTCTTAAGAGAAAAGTATGATCTAATAATCGAGCTTATGAACGGTAGCGGTGCTTGTACTAGGAGCCATTCAATCTTTGAAGCCTTGTCCTTTAAGCAACAGGAGCTACTGATTGGTACGTTTTTTGATATTTACAGTCGTATTTTCAAAGAAAATGCTTCACCACCTTGTCCTTAGGTTGGTATATAAACTTGGACCAGTGTCACGTGAATTTCTTTAAAACATGGACCCTTTAGTTACAATTTAGTCCTCCATTATTAGATGTGACTAGAAACAGTGGAAGTGCTAGCTATCGAGAGATCAGTTTATCTGGCAACCTCAGTGATGTATATATAAGAGGCACACTTGGACTTTCAAGAGATAAGGCTATTGCTTCTCCTCCTAAACTTCACGTTGCGCCGCGCTTATAGTGATAAGCAAAAGGAGAACAAGAAGTAAAATAGCAAGTGAAATTAGAACAAAATCTAAAAAATCTGAAAGGAAGTGCTGAAAGGGTTGTAGGAAGGAGAAATAGGACATATACAAATAATGGAGAAGAAGCAGAATAGTAAACCTCGTTCATTCATGGCTAAAGCTGCTGTAGCTTTCTTGGTTAGTTCTTCTTTAGCATCCATTCCAGTCATATTGGTGAACAGGGCCGAAGACCTTAGCCGATTTTCATGTGTCTTAGTAATGGCGTTCATAATGGCAACAGAAGTCACACAGTCCACTTTGACTCCACTGATTTTATTATTTATTTCGGCATTAGTTAACGTGACAGTGAATGTGTGTATATCGTACATGAGAAACCTACAAACATCCACAGATATAGCAGCCAGCGTGGCATGGAATGTGCTTTTTTCGTACATGAGAAACCTACAGACGCCCAAAGCTATAGCAGCTACTGTTGCAATCTTTGAATCAACAGTGGCAGTCGGTCTTATGCTCGGGCATCTACTAAGTGGCGCAAATTTCAGAAGGCAAAGTGATGAGATGATTGCACACAGTAGACAAAAGACCGCCATAACGATCTGGTGTATGGCAATGTTTCCGCCTTTCAATTTATGTTATAAGGCTATACCTTTGACCTACCTCTATTTCTTTCGACAAGGTAGTGTTGGACACAGCAACATAGAAAAAAGGATATTTAGTTTTGTTGGACAGTTAATAGAGAGTGTTCTTGTAGACAGGAGTAGCTTGGAACTGTCCCCGGTGTGACATGCTGCACCGAATGATCCTCAAACCACTCGGCTTCGTTTTGAGGGAGATGCACTGGCTCAATGGTAGAGCTTTTGATTCCCAATCGAATTGGGAACTGTAATTTTTAATTATGAGCTCCAAATAGACGTATAAAATAAAGTCAATTCGATACTTAAGGCATAGTTTGAGACTGTAGCTGCTGGGAAGGAAGTGTTTCACTACCTACCTTGTCCTTTAGTTGGTTGTAAGCTTAGCCGAGTGTCACGTGAATTTCTTTAAAACATGGACCCTTTATTTACAAGTTAGTCCACTATCCGAAGTGACTAGAAACGGAGCTAGTACTAGTTCCAAATGATCAGTTCATCTGGCAACCTCAGTAGCGCACACATAAATCCTTGGTCCGTTAAGAGGTAAGGCTGTTTCTCCTCATCACCCAAATCTTCAGCGTGAGCCGCACTTATATTGATAGCAAAAAGAGAATAGCAAGTAGAATAAATATAAAATATACAAAATAGTTAGGAAGTGCAGGAAGGGCTGTAGAAAGGAGGACATACTTAGACATAATGGAGAAGAAACAAAATAGTAAAACTCATTCTATCATGGGTAAAGCTGCCGTAGCTTTTTTGGTTAGCTCCTCTATTGCATCCATTATAGTACTAGTGACACGGAGAGCTGGAGATCTAAGCCGAGCTTCATGTATGGGAGTGACCATGTTGGTAGTTATAACTAGCGAACGTAAAAGAGCAATGCGCTGGGGTTTGGCTGGAAGATGGATAATGTCGACTGCGCTATTGTTCAGCCTGGCATGCGATGCGTATTGTTCGTATGTGATGAACCTACAAACGCCCACAGCAGCAACAATTGCCATCTGTGAATTGATGGTTGGCACCTGTTTTGCAGCCGGGTGTCTTCTAGTTCACTCGTATACCTTAGCACAAGACCATGAGACACTTGCTCACAGATGTGACGAGATTGAAGGAATATTAGGTTTCTTCGTAATTATGCCCCCCTACAATCTATGTTTCAAGACGATACCCTTTGCATGGATCTGTCTATTTCGACAAGGTACCGTTGGAAACAGCCACATAGAAAGGATATTAATGGAAAGGGGCTTAATTTGCTTGCCAATATTGGCTATATTTTCATTGAACTTATTAAGTAGCTTATTTACAAAGGAGTCATTAAACTTATTAAGTAACTTATTTACAAAGGAGCCATGAAACTTATTATGTAACTTATTTACAAAGGAGTGGCTAGGAATGTCCTCTGCATGAAATGCTGCACCGAATGACGCTCAACCCACTTGGTCTTGAAGAATATACACTGCCTCGGTAGTACAGTGCTCGACTCCATATCGAACTGGGAAATATAATTTTTCACACTGACCCCTAAATACGCTAAGCCAATACAAAGATATCTATGTTGCAATCGTAGCACAATACTGTAGCCACTGTGCTCGGTAGCAGGCATCACATAAGCTATACCCTACATCGTAACCAGTAGCTAGACAAGGCTACACATCACATCTTCAGCTCACATCTTCACCCCACCTGTTCCTTCTCCAAGGGTGATGCGGTGGCTCAATGGTAGAGTTTTCGATTCCAAATCGAACGGTTGCAGGTTCGATTCCTGTCCGTGTCAATTCCTTCCTTCTTTTTTTTTCTCTCTCTGTTCCTCCACCATGCGGTGCGTGTGCAGTGGAAAATGCAGCACTGAGTACAAGAGCCAGAGGAGTAGCATGGCCAACAGGCTCCAACTAAATCCGCTTCCTTCCCTCTTTCTGCCCATTTCTCCCATTCTACTTTCTACTACCAGAACTCAGCTCCACCTCCAACCTTCTGATCCTCAATATCGCCCCTCACTTCCGCAATATCCCCACCCTATTTACCACTCTTTCCTCCCACCACCTATCTCTCTCATAGCAAATTGGCACCGCACTACCGCCAAATTGAAAAATGTGTTTTTTTTTTTTGACACGAATCTCAAGGACGAACACTTCCACACAAACACGTCAACTGGATCAGGCTCTAGAGAACAGTTTAGGTAGCAAATTAGTAGTAGACAAGTGCAATTTGTTTTGAAAAATGGTAGTGTTGGCATCTTCTATCTGTACCCGTGGGGGTAAAGCACTTTTATCCAGACAATTCAAAGACTTAAGCAAAGACCGTATAACCGCGTTATTGGCCAACTTCCCTAGCTTAATCTCCAACTCTGGGCAACAAAATACCACTGTAGAAGACGAACAGGTTAGATACGTTTATCAGCCATTGGAAGAATTCTACATTGTGTTGATTACAACCAAGAATTCCAACATCTTGCAGGATATCGACACCTTACACTTGTTTGCCTCGACTGTCAGTAACTTGTTGAGATCCATTGATGAGAGAGAAATCTTTGATAATGCCTTTGAAATCTTGCTGGCGTTCGACGAAATCATCAACTTGGGATTCAAGGAGAATTTGACCATGAGCCAAGTGCAAACTTTCTTGGAAATGGACAGTCACGAAGAAAAGATCCAGGAAATCATCGAGAGAAACAAAGAGATGGAGGCCACCGAGGAAAGAAAGAGAAGAGCTAAGGAAATCCATAGAAAGGAATTGGCCAGAAAGACTCAGGAAAGAGTGGGTAACACTTACGATGGATACGGAAATGGTGGTGGATACCAACAGCAACAGAACCAGTTCGATTCGGGCGCTGGCTCAATTGGTGGTGCACCAAGCTACCAGTCCAACTCCAGTTTCGTTGAGACCTCGTCACAAGCAGCACCATCTACTCACAGAGGTCCGGTAAGAGGTGGAGGTTTACAATTGGGTAAGAAGGGACCAAGCAGATCGAATATTCCAGAAATCAACCAACCGCTTTTAACCCAAGCTCAACCACAGTTCCAACACCATGCTCCAGCTCCACAACAACAACAATATCTGTCATACAATAACTCTAACACATCTTCACCAGCTCCAGCTGCGGCCTCGCCTGCAATCGCTGCAGCTCCAAAGGTTCACAATAACGGTATTCTTGTCACTGTCAGCGAAAAGGTGACTGCCGAAATATCAAGAGACGGTTCTATCTCTAAGACTGAAGTTAAAGGTGATTTGAAATTGCGTATAAATAACCCAGACTACGGCAGATCCAAGATTCTCTTGAAAAAGATCTCTAACAAGGGTGTTCAATTCAAGGCACGTCCAGAAGTTGATATGAAACTTTTCAATTCTTCTAGTATTATCGCTCTCAAAGACTCAAGCAAGTCATTCCCATCTAACGACCAATCCTTGGGAGTATTGAGATGGAGAGTCGCTGGAAAAGATGATGATGCAAGCTACTTACCTATAGTCATAACTGCGTGGGTGAACGTTAACGATGGAATAGCTGACATCACATTAGAATATGAATTAACTTCCACATACATTGAATCTCACCCAACACAAGAGACTTTGGATAATGTTAAGATTTTAATCCCAATTCAATCACACGAAGTTAACCTTCAAAACGAACCAGAAAATATTTCTTACGATGTAACTGAATATGGAGTGGTTTTCAATATCGAATCCATTGCACTCCATGGCGATGAAACTTCTGGTTCATTTGAATTCCAAATTCCTGCCGCAGATGAAGATTCCCTCTTCCCTATGGAATTGCAATTTGACATTAATAGAACTGAATTAGATGATACTGATAAATCTTTTGGTGGTGTGCAACTTTTAGATATTGTTAAGAATGATGAAGATGAAGAATCTTTACCATTCGACTTACATTCCACACTTTCTAGTGATAATTACCAAATCGTTTAATAAAAGATATATATTTGTTTTAATCTATGTACAATGTAAAGCAAAATGTTAAAGAAAAAAGATTGAAAAAAAGTTGCACTAGAGTAGTAAAGAACCCGTGTGGCTCGTTCGTTTAGTTGTAAAACCTTGCACCGAGATGTGTAGTTGTGAAGTGTAGGGAAGAAGTGAATAATGCAAGCAGCACGTCATATCGAACAGAAAATGTAAGCGGACCAATCGATTAGCCGCTAAATTCAGCTGATCGACTTTTCTGACTTACTGTAGTTGGCCGGCTACTCAATAGTTAATCAGTTGTGTTTGGGAAATCTACTCCACCAACTTGAAAATGTACATATTTGAACATTAATGTTTGATACCATTTGAGCTTTGATATTTTCATGGTCGATTGGACGAAAGAAAGACTTCTACGTCATATGGGCTCAATTTTTTGAACACTAGATGCTAAGAATTAAATGAAGGTATACGTAGATCTATGGCAAGCGGCTCTGAAGAAACTCTTGCAATGACATTGTCCATACTTCACATCCTTATATCCTAATAGTGACTCCTCCTAGTGCAATTGAAAATTTAACTCCTAAATCGTACTCTTCATTCAACCTCTCTAAGTCTTCTTGTACTTTTCTTCTAGGATCAAATTGTCCATCGGCACTCTCTTTGACATGATTAACAATAATATTGAATCCTTTTAAAGGTTTTGTCAAGGTAGGATTGATTCTCCTGCATTCCAGTGCAAGAGAATCCAATTCTTTAATCAAATGCAAAGGCATCAAATGACCGTATAACTCTATGTGAGACAGTGACAGACAGGATGAACATTCAAGGATAACAGCTGAGAGAGACTTTGAGGTAATTAGCGGAGCAATATGATGCCATATTTGAAAGTTTTTGGTACTTTTCGAAATTAAATCTGATTCAAAATCTCCAAACACCAATATTGAAGTGCTTTCGCTTTTATAAGTGATGAGGAATGCTGAGGATTCATATGTTTGGTCACCACCGTTGACATTGGGGCTACCACTGCGTGATGCTGGTGTCTTTGGTGAGTCTGTGTCTGATTTCCTTTCATTTACTACAGTGGAACATAAGTTATTCTTTATTTTACCATGCAGAAGATTGAACATCGTTATTTCGTAATTCGGACCCACCTGAGACTTCACCCAGTAATCCATTGTGACCAATTTAATAATGTTGAAGGAGGGCATGTTGGGCCATATTATTCCATTGAAAATATAGTCCTGGAGGGAATTGACAGTGTTAGCGGATCCAATCACTTTCTTTTGCGAGTTATTCGGCTTGAACCCTGCAGAATTAATGGCCAATGCACTTATGTGATCAAGATGGGGGTGTGTGATAAGGTAATGGTTCATATTCTCAAAGATCTTGCAGGCCAATTTAAATGGTGACGACTGGTGTAAATCTTTGAAGGGTGTTAAAAGTAACTTAGGATCTATATACTGATCTACCTCCATTGACTCGGGGTATAAATTTTTACACCTTGAATACGGCTGGTTATTCTCCTGTTCGTTGTATATGATTTCACTCAACAGGTAGATACCCGAGCCCGCATCTATGCATAGCAATTCGTCTTGCAAGCTTTCATTAAGTATACTGTCGTATGATATTACGGAAGGTTTGACAAGAATTGCACATGTGGCACCTTCGATAGGTCCACCAGATGTTCCCAAGAACGTTATATCTAGCATTCTGCTTCTTCTTCTTCTTCTTCTTCTTTCTTGGACTTACTGATGGTACAAGCGATCTATGTAATTGCTTCGCTCTGCTGTTTGTACGCCTCCAAAGTCAGGTCTTCTCTATGAGGGTAGTTTTCCTTTTCCCCTGAATCGTTCACTACTCAAAATTGCAAAACCTTATAAAATTACGGTTAAGTATATTCTAGATGTCTAAGATATTTCTTTTTCTCGTCTCCACACCCTTCATACGGCTGAAAGAGCAATTGAGGCACCTAGTTTATATCTTCACGGGACCAGTTTTAACCCAAGAAATCACTAGACACTAGCTGTGTATAATCAACAACACAAGTGCTACTGTTTACGAAAAAAAACTGAAAAAGAAAATTTTAAATATTTAGAAATGGAGCCCAGCAACATTTATGGAATACAAGGACCTATAAAAACCAAAAAAAAAAAAAAAAAAAAAAAAAGTGGAAATGAATTAAAGAATCCAACGTACATGATCAGGTTATGATAAACAAAATATTTTTTAGCCAGAAGTCTTAAGCCACGAAAATAACAGTAGGTGTCAATGCTTTGGCACGTTGACAATTATAGAACTTACAATGGAGGAAATGGATGAGATTGAGTGAATATAACTCAGAGAGAACATTCAGGTAGTAGTTATAAGGTAGTAGAAAAGATTCCAGAAAGGAGAAGTGAAAAGTGAAGCATTCTCTGTTCGATCCTTATCACCGCCCAAAAGGAATTGGAAAATTAAAAGAAATTAATAATAATCCAAAAAGAAAAAAAATAATAATTTAAGCCCAAACTTATATGCGCTCTCTTTTCCTTTCTCCATTTCCGGTGGGTTCCTGGTGAGAGTAAGCATTGGAGTTGATGAGTACAGCTAGCGTGAATAGCCAGATATGCCGATCGCTCGACCTTGCATGTATGGATAAAGTTGCGTCAATGAGTACATGAATGGGAATAGGGCAAAAATTAGTGAGCTCGCGTGTTGACATCATAGCCGGAGTACTATCGGAGTGATATTATTGGAGATCAGAGCCAAGCCTGAGTGGAATTGGTTCTTTGTTATCTTGCTTATAGGTTTTCCAGTATTCCAGTATTCTTTACTCCTCAGGCTAAGTTTATTCTTACCGTGGATCTAAATAATAGAACTTGTTGCACCAGATCTGCATAGAACAGCCCTACAAGCTAAGGAAAGTTCTTTGACGTGCAGTGAGCCCTTCAAAAATGTCCCACATTTTTGAAATTTAGCACAAGGCACCTAAGATTCCATTATGTAACTGCCATACACCCATCGAACCCCTAAATTTCACTGTATCGGGGGGGAAGATGAGAAGGTGACTTTGGGGAATAAGCTCGTGTTTTTCCACTCCAAACCGAACTACTAGGGAATTCTTTCCTCACAAAATTATCTGATGATGATAACTGCATTAACATCCATCGTTAGTGGAAGAACACTCTATTCACACCCTTAACTTTTTACCTTCCAACCCACTTACCCTTATTTCCTTCAGGTGCATCCCGATGCTTCCTTTCTCATTACGTAGATATTTCACGCAAATAAATTAGGTGTACATTTCGTAGTCCTTCGCTATTTCTTGTCATTATTATTTTTATGCATTTTAATAGAAGTTTCCATACATTAGCAAATTGCGCATTGTCTTCTAGGTTCCACTGCATTTCTAAATTTTAAACATGAAATTACCTTAAATATGGCCTGATAGTGGGGCAAACTTAAAAGAAATGCAACATTAGCACGACGCTCTGTCAATGATGGAATTAGTCTCGTCTAGGAGAGAAAGATCTTGGTAGTTCCTATTTTGTAAATTGAACCCGACTGCGGCAAGTCATGGCCATTCATTTCCAGACGTTCTAGCGAGGTAAAAACATACCACTTCTTTTTCTAGAGAAGCTACGACGCACGCTCTTTGGTCTTCTATGCGTCCAGTTGCATCGAGCAGCCGTAAACGGATGGATTCAAGATAACCTAGTTTGGACCTACCAAACTATTCTATAGTTAGCTAACTGCCCACTTCATGTGCTAATGATAAATATTTCCACCTGTAAGCATAAAAGCACGAGAGGAAAAGAAATTGAGTTCGAAACTGGGCAGATGATGCGTGATTCTGCGATGCACCGAGAAATTGCCGTACAGTAGGATATTAATAGCCCTACCACTCAGTCCATGTGAACCAGGACGGAATTAGGCTGGTAAATGATACAGGTGTGTGCCTTTACACCTAAATATTTTACACGCTGAACAGAAATAACTCTCGTATGATTTATAGTTGCAGGATCATGCTGCATCACATCCTGGTGCAGACCCTTAGATGAGTCTCGTGGTGCCTCATGCTGGAACCAAAGGCCATAGCAGCTGTGTGCTCGGCACGGTTGATTCCTGTTGCGTTTTTGGGAAATTATTGGCAACTTGAGATGGTGAGAAGCGGAAGAGAGTAGTAATGTGATTTGCTCAGCACAAGAGAGACACTGGAGTCTGCTGTGGGGTAATGAATGTGCTACTAATTCAAGCTTGTTACGCTTACGCTTTTTGCATCGCTCATTCAGTACTCTATTTGACCATTTATTAAAGTCTAGCTACTAGCGTAGTTAAGTAAGAAAGCTGGTTAATTTAAGGTATATCACTTACGTTTCACGTCACTGGTCTACATCCCATCATTCTCGTGTCCCTATCTACATCCTGTTTTCACCTCTCGTGTCACTATCTACACCCCGGGCTCCATTGGCTCTTTCACCATCATTCTTGTGTCACTATCTACACCCGCTTTCTCGTTTCGCAGATCTACACCCCAGGCACCATTGGTTCTTCACAAGAACCTACTTCCAGAAATTCTGTACGTGCTTTTATTACTTTGTATCTTAATCTACTCCATTCTTGTTTCATCTCCTTTCGTTTCTTCTATCCTCTTTCTTACTTGTACCTCTCCCCCCTCCTCTGTCATTGACTCTATCTACTGCTGGGCACTTCCATATCCTCTTATATCCTTTGCAAACTTCCATCTTTGACCCTCACAACGTAATTCTTTTTCAAACTTGAACTCTCCATCATTCTTAACAGTCACAAGCGAAAATTTGTCCAAAGATCTTGCATCTCTGTAGAATAAAACGGTCATTGCGTTCAAGATACACTCTCTTGCCTGTTCTTCAGTGATATTCACGTAATCCTTATCTTCTGGTATTAACTGTCTTAACAATGGTACGGCCAAGTGTGCACCAAACCCAGTGGCAATTGTGGATGATCCATAGGTGACTCCCAAGAGATCAACATACTTAAGGAATGGGGTCTTACCATCTTTATCGAAACCACCGACTACGATTGCATTCCACAATGGGTTCATATTTGAACGACGGTTGTACATCACTCTAGACAAGTACTCGTGTACGTGTGGAGCCTTTAAGTCGTCACCTCCATCGAAGTTATCGTACACTTCCTGGGTGGTTTCCAACTCTTCTAAAATCCTTTCAATTTGTTGCAAGTCTGAGATGTCACCCGAGATCCCAACGATGGTTTCTTTACCAACACGAATCAACCTTTCAATGTTGGTGAATCTGGCAAGAGATCCATAGGATCCAAGATTGTCAGCGGCGAGAATAACCCCATCTTTGAATTTCAATGAAATAACTGAAGTACCCGTGATGATTGGGTTCTGAGTATTCATCTTGGGGAATGAAGAGGTGGTCGTTGAAGTCGAAGAAGCGTGCTGCTCTTCGTACGCATATGGAGTAGCTTGGGCTATGTGGTGATTGTAGGCACCGTAAGTTGCATCATTGGGT
Source organism: Dujonia railenensis (assembly GCA_935541525.1). NCBI lineage: Eukaryota > Fungi > Ascomycota > Pichiomycetes > Serinales > Debaryomycetaceae > Dujonia > Dujonia railenensis. The sequence goes on along the minus strand of CAKXYY010000001.1, from coordinate 804,476 downwards.
CTCCCCCATTTAAAAGGATCGTGGTTCATCTTAGTGTGTGCGTAAATACTTCAATTCAGTTCCGATTTTATCAAAATTTGTTCGAGCTGATCAGTTGAGTCTTTTATTTGCTGCTAGACGAACTAATGGGGCAAATTTCAGCGAATTGATGAGTGTAGCTGAAGGTTCTGTGTGTGCTAGTCTTGTCCATTCCTTCGTGCTTGTTTTTTGAGATTTGGCGGAAAAGTGGCGAACTGGTGTATGCAGGACTGTGTATACAGGAAGGGACTTGGTGCGCAAGCTGGCAAGCTTGCTGGGGAGCTAGCTGGGAGCTAGCTGGGGAGTGGGCAGGAAAGAAACAAATAGAAACAGAGAAGAAGGGTGAGAAGAAGTATTATAAATATGGATGGATATGTTTGGACGTGCGAGAGAGAGTCTTTGCCAGGAGATCTACCTTGTTTATGTAATTCTTCTAGCCCAGAGCATAGTTGTAGTTCTCATTCATTAGCGTGTGAAATTTTCGCTAGGGGCCATTTCGCAACCATCCTAGCGTCTCACCCGCTAATTTGGTTAACCTACTGAGTCAGTGCGCGTTAGACTAAGATAGCTAGTACTGATACGACAAGCTAAGGTCCACAGCTGTCGATCGGAACTACGAAGAGTAAGTATTGCTCCACGCTCTTGTTTTCATTCACCTAGTACAGGCTGCCACTATAGTCGAGAAACTTCTGCTTCGTAAGCGTGTGAAATTTTCGCTAGGGGCCATTTCGCAGCCATCCTAGAGTCTCACTCGCTAATTTGGCTAGCTTACTGAGTCAGTGCGTGGTAGACTAAGATAGCCAACATCGATACAACAGCCCTCCAGATGGACCAGGAACAGTAATAGTATTTCATTCTTCTCGTTCGCCTTACCAGACTTGCCACGACTACAGTCGAGATATTCTTACTTGTTTATTTTGATATACTACTTTTCTTACTCTATTTAATATACGAATTCTGCTCCACCGCTGACAACTTGGTCCATTTCAATTTGCTTTGGACCAGTGTATTTGAACCTGGCTGACAATTGAGATCTGGAGAAGAAAACACCTTCTTCTGGGTCAATTCCACTCTTGTGGGAGAAAGAAGGAGCATCTGAGTGTGGCATTAAACCATCTGGAGCCTGTGGATGTGGTTTTGGGGTGTGGTTGATGTTTTCTGGATGTTAGTAACAGGTGGTGGAGAAATAATCAAAAAAAAAAAAAAAATTCGACTATAGCGAGAGCTGGCCCAGGTTTAAAGCGAGCCCTGGAAGACACCAGGTATAGAATGGCACTATCGTGGAGCTCTGCTGAACACGGCACTCTATTAGTTTACGTCCACTTCAGCAGATGGTATCCACCATAGCGTCTCAATCCTTGATAAACGGGAATTTAGCTCTAAGAGACTGTTAAATCTCGACGTCTTTCTCTACTAGTCATAGTGTTTCCCGCATTATCCCCGGGGTCTCAGTGTAGCGAAGGCTTCAGAGTTCCCCGTTTTATCGCCTCCTCCTGGTTTATTATACGTACTTGGAACTGGGTGTGGGCCTCCTACAAACTTAATAAGCGGAATGCGCTGCAACAAACGAACTGAAGATCTCATGCTATTGTGTGGGTTGTACGGTGTAAGAAGAGAGTGTTACACAAGAGATCGCAATTGGTTTATTTGATCAATGGTCTATGGTGCGTGATTATATGCACTACCTAATCTGAAAGCTTTTCATTTGTTCCTGGCGCATTTGCGCATTGGGCGAAAAAAAAAGGCTGCAAATTGCAACTGTGCACTATGAACAAGAGGTGAGTAGAGGGATATTATGGTAGCTTATGGGCGTTCGATGTGTCTTATTCAATGATTATAACTGATTTACCGGATGATATCATCCAGAGAATATTATATTTTGTTTTTGAGAGGGGAAAAATGTCCGATCTAGTCAACTGTACGAGAACATGCAAAAAAATGTACTGGTTCAAGTTCATGGTGCTCCATTTGCAGCCGGCAACGGTGTCAAGGTCCAAGTCCAAGAACGGGTGCACAATGCCGGTACAGTTCTTTCAAGGGTTGACAGCTGCCGAGCTCCGCTACATCAAGATCTTGAATCTAGACGGATACGTCAAAGGTGTGGACTTGTCCGCTCTTTCGTCACTAAACACTGTAACCATTCTGGGGCTGCTTCGCGAGGTCTGCCAGACCTTGAAAGTTCAAAGGTTCCCGTCCAGCTTGCGGAAAGTGGTCATACTGCTTCAATTCAGAAGGATCCGTAAGAAATCTGGTACTGAGCTCCGGTTACCAATGGAAAACAAACTGCTCCAAATAGAAACCTTGGTTATCGTTTCCAATAAAATTCTAATGTCTTCTAAGGTATACCCACTATTCGGGAAGCGAGAAAGATCTATGAAAGACAATATTAAGATCGGAGACGTATTGGCCGAAATATACTGCTACTTCCAGCCCACGATATTAGAATTGAAGTTGATCGAAGCGTCCTTACTTTTCAAGAACTTCAGAACTAAAGCGTACAGCACCAGCCTACCAATTCTACTAGTTGCAGAGAGCTTGCCCAAGTTAGAAATTTCTGCCTGGGATGCGAACACTTACAAGACGGTATTTGTATTCAACAACCCTATGGGCGGCGGGTTGTACTTGATTGTTCGAAATAAAGGATTGTGGGTGTATACAGAGCGTGAAAAGAGAAACGAGTGGATCGAAAGAATAAAGAAAAGGTTTGAAGCACTCCACGATAAGAAGTCGTAGAGCCGGGCTCTTCCCCTTCCCTATCGTTGAGGCTGGAATTCAAGTCTTCAACGACTAAGCTAGAGTTAACTGATTTTCACAGAATTGAAAGTCCAACTAACTAAAAGTACCGGACAGCTTCTTAATGCAATCTGTAGTCTACGCTACTGTCTCACTGGCATACAGACACGAAGGAAGTCCACTGCCAGGCCCATTGGGTGCCACCAACCCATCTTCATTATAGAATTATGTGCAGGATTCAAGGCTCACCTGTTTGATTCACCACATGAGTGAAAAATGAACGTGGAGATACCCTGTTCTCTACAGCACCCTAGTACCCTTCCCCATCGCATATGTCGGACGTAAAATTGGCAAGAACACTCGCCAGGTTTCAGGCTAAAATTGATACGGGCTCGTACTATGAAGCCCATCAAACTTTAAGAACTATCACCAACAGATATGTCAAGTCCAAGCAGTACACCGAGGCAATCGATTTGTTGTATCAAGGTGCCAGCATCTTAGCTTCCAAGAAAGAATATGCTTCTGCAGCTGACTTGATTACCTACCTTATCCATACCCTCGAGGAAAGCGGGACTATATGTAGTGATGCCTCTTCGCATGGGACCAAGCAGAAGTTGATTGAGTTGATCAACTTATTGCCCAACTCCGAATCTCTGCTTCTCGATTTGGCAAAGCAGAGCATCAACTGGTCCATTAAAGGCTCCGATTCCAAGTTTGGTGACAATGATTTGCATCATACTTTTGGGGTCAAATTCATAAAGGGATTGACTGACGACGAGGGCGAAAAGGGTATAGATGCAGATGATGTCGAAACGAGATTCAAGCTCTTTTCCAACGCTGAGTTGCACTTGATCTTGGGAACACACGAATCGTTACCATACTACGTCGATTTCTTGTACAAATGGTACAAGAGCGATATACTGAAGGGCGTGGTCGATCCTGGTACTTACTTGTCCCGCGCTATAATAAATTATTCTTACTTGAAGAACTTGAAGTTTATACAAGAATCCCTTGGTTTGTTCTTGGGCAAGTTATTGCATGATATTCTGGATGAGCAGTATGTCGTTACTGAGACTAAGGACGCGGTCACCTCTGAGAAGTTTTACGATTTCAAAGACTTTGAAATCTTGAATTTCCTCCAGTTACTAGTCATTACCCTTGGAAAAGAAGACGCTGGTTCCAAATTCTTGAAGCTTCATGGGCAATACAAGTCTACTTTACAGAAGGCAGAGATATTGGCACCGGTAGAGTACTTGGGGAAGTTGTACTTTGGCTTGCAGTTGGGTAATTCCGGAGGAGGTCAGAACATGTTAGCTAATTTGATGGGTGGGTTATTCAAGTAGATAGAGTTAATACACGAAACAAGAATGAGCAGGAGTAGTAAGTGATGGGTACACGCAGGCATTAGAGGAGCAGAAGAGCAGAAGAGCAAAGGCTGGCAGACAGCACATACGATAGCGGAGAACGATGTGAGGGAATGCTATCAAAGCAAATACAGTATTTTCTTACTGGGTATTAAGGTGTTCTCCACAACGGCCACAATGATAGAGAGACTATGATGGCAGAGACTACGATGATACAGTGGCTACAATGTCACAGTGGCTACAGTGTCTTCCGTCGGTACATAGTGAATGGTGTATATTTCGCAATGTGAGCACATCAGCTAACTGGAATTGATAGTTGTGTCCCGTCAGTCATACTCTGATTATATTTTCTAGTGTAGATCAGCACCTTATTACCTCAAGTGCCTTTGAGTAGAGCTACGAAGACATAAGTCTGGACTTGGGCCCAAGCAGAGTGAATGGTGTATATTTCGCAATGTGAGCACATCAGCTAACTGGAATCGATGGTTGTGTCCCGTCAGTCATACTCTGATTATATTTTCTAGTGTAGATCAGCACCTTATTACCTCAAGTGCCTTTGAGT